>CM062817.1:1195138356-1195738356 GCA_031772625.1 Pinus tabuliformis | reverse complement strand
TGTGTAGTGGTCGTCTACACAACAACATGCACAAGGCTTACTCGTACGAATAGCGTTTTCTTTCTTGGGCTAGCCGCCTTGTTGTTGGTTGTTGGTGTTAGGCTAGTTCTCCTGGGGTTGACTAGGTTGGTTACCTTGATTACCTTGGTTACCCTTGTTACCCTTCCCCTTATTATTTTTCTTCAAATTCTGGGGAGTGGTATCACTCTACTATCTAAACACCTATCCCTGAGAGGGTGATGGTTACTGGGGCTAAGGATGAATGCGATGCTGCAACACTAATGATTGAGGGGATGGAGCACCAGGTTGTGCATAAGAAGGAGAAGAAGTTTGGTAGAGGGGTTCAGGCCCTGGAAACATGTTGCTAGCAGGAGGGGCATAAATGTTGGAGTAACTGGTGCCCCCCTGTGGGTAGCCATAAATCTTCTGAGAATATGGCGAAGAGTGTGAAATGTATCCAATGACACCATCGGCAGCATGAGATGCCCCTGGTGCATTAACATTTCCTAGACGAGGAAGGTCTTGAATAACGATATAGACATAACCTGATTGAGCATAAATCATATCATATCTCAAATCAGTCTAGAGAGTTTCTTCATTGGTCTGAGGAAAATGGGATGTAACATCTTTCTTGATGGGGGATAAAAGGCTCTTGAGAAACCAATCTAGATAAACATGGTCTTTGAAAGGCGGGGCATGACACGTGCTCCTCCTTCGACGCTACTCTTGAACATGGTCAGAAAGGGGAGTAGCAGAGGGTTGACGGAATGTGGTCAAAAGATCAGTACCAATGTCATACCAGAGAGGTACCTCGAAATATGATAAGAACGCTTTAGTAATCATCACAAAAACAAAATGAGAGGGCATGGGATGGTCTACATACCATTCTGCAGCATCTCCAATGAGTGTGCATTGGAGGAGCTGAATGAATTGAGTCATCGATTATGGAGTTGGATAAACACCACATGTGGAAATATCGAACATGGTTGGTAGGATCTTCTCCAACAATACCCTAAGCCTTTGGGATGTATGAGGGAAGCTTAGTCGACATAGAGGGCCAACTAGAATCATGGTGTATGGGGTCGTTTATCAACTGATTAAGATCTAGTAGACTTAACACAACCATAAAGGGGAGCATGGGGGCTACTATAACAGTTCCTGAGACTGTTTCATCTGATATGGCTAGCGGTATAGCACCAGAGCCACCACCAGATTGGGTTCCTGCACCAATTGTATGTCCAAACCTAGTGATCATATGCAGTGAAGGAGATTTGAAATCAGATGAGAAACAGGATGACCAGGAAAAGAGTCAGGATGGGGACTGAGAGGGCTATGAACTCAAACCTGACAGGGAGGTGTAATACGCCCAAGAAAAAATTGGGGTTGAAGGCCTAATGTTCTCTGTGACTCATTCCTTGGTGCTGCAATGATGGAAGGACACACGGAACACAAAAATGGTGAAGGGAGATCAACAATATATGTCTTGTCTCTGATGCGGTGACATAAATTTATTATGTTAAGTCTTGGCTTGGCAGTGTAAACCAAGTTCCCTTCACTTAAGGTGTACCTGTGTGTGCAAGTGTATTAATTGATTAAGCCTAGATCATGTTTGTAAAAAAGAAAAAATCTCGCTATAAATAAACTGAAATAAATAACAGAAAATTAATAGCAAAACAATTAACTAAAACCCACCCAAACTGGGCTTGAAAACACTGTACTGCTAGGTGGCTAAACCAATGGAAAATACACTAAAATGGTCAAGACATCTAAATGTCAGTGTGAATAGGATCAAGTGACTCTAAGCTGCTAGAAAGTGGTGTGGCAGCAGCAAAAAACTAGAGGGGAAGATGACTACAAAAATATAGGGAGATGGATGAAACACTTAGGGAAATCGATGGGACCCTAAGGGAATGACCAAAAAAGTGTGAATGTGAAACTATGGATGGTAACAATCTATCTTTTTGGATCTGAAACAAAAGGTTATAGATCTGGAAAATGTGGCTGAAAGTGTTGCAGAAACTTAGACTTCTCACTCAGCTAAATTCCTCCTAGAAAGGTGGAAGTGTACTAGAAGCCCTAACAGAGGCTAAATTTGACTTAGACGAGTAAAGAATAATGGGTCAAGGCCTAAGATGGATGAGACAAAGGTCAGACACCCAGCAGAAAACTCTTAGCAAAACCCAGAAACAGATCTAAGAAAAACTCGAAAACCCATAAATTGCAGGTTCTGCTCTGTTTTTTGATGAAATTGTACTTTTTGGGCAAGAAACTACATTCTAGAGCCCAAATGACACCTTTTGGGCTGAAAACTATGATCTCTTCTCCAAGACTTCTGGTTTGCAAATTTCAGAAAAAAAAAAAAATGTCACTTTTGTCGTGGCTGGTTCTTGTGACCTGCGAAATGACCAGAAAGCTTACGGAAGACAAAAATTTATCAGATCTGGGGTTAAAACACTAGGAAACATTAATAGAATTGAAAAAATAAGAAGCACTAAGTTTAAAACCAAAGGTCACCCAGGTTTCTGGATCTGAAGTATAAAACCCAGCAGAGTCACCAATTTGTTGTAGTGTTTTCTTCTCAATGATGTATGAAAAGAAACCACTTAATATTGTGGATGACAAATAATCTCAACAATAGAAATGACTGTTAAACATTGTATATCTGCAGCTATTGATAGAAACAAAACCTACCAAAATTCTTATCTATGTTGCAATCATAGTTAAACACTGAAAGAAAGAGTAATAACTCCAAAACATCCAATGGAAACTAGATATGTAAATAATAATTTTATAATAACACTTGTGAAGGGAACAAAAAATGTTACCAATCCCCCTCTACGGGATGGGTTCTTCGCTATCCTCAAATGCTTTTAGCGTCTGTAGAGTCTCTGTCCTCTATAATGCATAAACCCAACAAAAATATGGCGTGCGACAATGAAAATAATAAGAGTTACAACAATGAGTGCAACAATGAAAAAAATCAAACGTGAATAATGAATGGAAAACCCTCTTATTTATAACAAAATATTAAGTTATCTTTGAAAAATGAACAATAATAAAATATTTTTCATCCCATTCTTGGAATAACCACTTGGAATATTTTATTATATTTGTTTAGGAGGGAAAATGTATTTAAACTTTTATTTAGAAATAATAAGTAAATACATGTTTTGTTTACTATGTCAATGAATTAGTTAAGGAATAATAAATAATTAAGGATTTATTTAATTATTCCTAAGGGATTTAGTAAAATTTAATAAAGAATAATAAGTAATTAGTGATTAATTAATTATTCTTAGAGAAAAATAAGAAAAATAATGATTTACCTATTTGCTTTTCATGATTTTGTCAAATTTGAGAAGGAATAATAATAAAACAGTGGTTAAATTAATTATTCCTAGAAGAAAATCAAATAAATAATGATTTATTTAATTATTCTTCATGGGTTTAACTATAAATTACTTAACAAAGGTGGTTTATTAGGTAATTTATCACAATGAAAGCAATTGTACTAGGCTAAAATTGGATTTACATGGTGTACTTCAATCCATCTAGTAAATTAGGCTAGATGATAATTTTTTTGGTGATAATAGGAGTGTAAGGAAACTTCAACACAACAAGGGCTAAATCTTTTTTATTCAACCAATTCTATATTAGGAATCAGTGAACCAATGCTAGATTAGATAACCAATGCTAGGTTAGGCATTATTTAACCAATACTACATTAAGTGTCATTCATAGGGATATTTTTCTAAGCAATTAGGGTTAGGGAACTATTAGGGTTTAACCATTTTCAATAATTCCATATTTAAATCAATGACAACTTTCACAAACAGTTGAACCACCACCAAGGAGACTAGCGCACCGGATCGGTCAACACCCTCATGCAAGGTTGGGATAAACAAGCTGCTAACGACACCCAGTGGCCTGCACCCCCAATCCTCTAGGGCTCCAACCTAGTCTTCTTGATGAATACAATCCTTTATGGCTCAAACCCTTTCATTTATATATTCAATATCGATTCAATGATTCTTCAAGGCTCCCAATATCTTCTGCAACAAGCCTTGAAAATATTTTTTCCTTCAACGATGCCCTCGATTGATCGTACACATAACTCCTCGTTGACAATTTTATGAATTGAAGAAGGTGTCTCCAAGACCATTCATGATATCCAAACCAACTTCTCCAATGTCACTCCATGAGGGGCTTCAATAATGCATCATATGGTCTTCATTAATGCCTCTAAGTCAGCTACTTAGATCCTTCAATCATTACCCTAAAAGGAATTTCTCCAAGTCTTCAAATGGTTTGAATAACAGTCCAAACCAAGTCTTCGAACTTGCAATAGATCTACCTTTGAAAAGGTATTCATTGTGCTCCAAAAGGGCATCTTGAGGACTGCTAAGAAAAGACCTTCAACTGCTACTACAAGATTTTTTTGAAGATGACCTAAACCTAGCTTATAATAGCCTTAAAAGATGCCCCATAAACACCTTCCAATAAAATGCTATATATAAATCTCTTCCAAACTTCCTTTATGTAAATTCCTCAATGTTTCTAAGAGAGAGGTTAGATCTATCCACAATATTGATTCAATAAGTCTGATAAACACTCTTATTATAAGTCAAAATATTCTGTTAATATCCTCGAGGTTTTGCCAAGATTTATTCCACAATTCTGAGTAATGTTCAAAGTAGTTTGTCTCTCAACTAAGCCATAAGAAGACTTAAATTTGAGCTATTTTCTAGCCTAGAAGGGTTGTTTCAACAAATATCTGATCAAGCATAATAAGGCTAAAGTTGAGAGGTTTTCCAAGCTTAGAACAAAGTCCCTCTCGACCCACTTGAACTATCCTTCAACAGTGCTATAGATACAATACTTCAATGCAACCCTAAAAAAAGACAATAATAATATCACAAATTCTCAACAGAATGGCACTATCCAAAAAGAAATTACCACCAATAATCAAAACGAAAATCGGCCCAATAGTTTCTCAAGCCTCCACATATATTGCCTCACTCCTGCAGCTTTCTTTTAAGGAATCCACACTCTAAATACATGAATAATCCATTTCCAAACTCGTACATGCCTTTCTTCTTCCTTGCCTCATCTGCTATCTATTTTCTCTATGGATTTCGGATGATATAACTGAATTTTTCTGAACTGAAGTAGAGGGGATGTTGGCGTATTTATAGTTGTTTGAAAGTTTTGAGGAACATAGATGACTTTTGATTGGAGCTGACATGATTATAAATTTGCAGCTAACATGAGCATGATTAATAATTAGATTTTATTAGATCAATATTTTGTTATGTTATTTTAGGAAGTTCATTTCAGGTTCTCAAATTGTTGGACAATTTGTGGGCTGACTTCTCAAGTTCTAGTAGAATTTTTTAGCTGGATTTGTGACTACTCTAGCATGGTTTTTTAATTTTTAATTTTACTATTATTTAAGTCACTTTCCTATAGGAGCCCACAAGTATTGAAAGAAGGTCTAGATGTTATTTATTGACAGTAGCTAGAACAACTTGTTCCTTGCATATATGTCTAGCATTGAATTCCAATCTAGAACCTAAAAGTACTCAGGTCATCATCCATATATTAAATAATTTATTAATCTTAGGGATTACATAAACTAGGGCATATAAAATCTCAACAGCTAGGGTTTTTCATAAATCATTAAGGCATGCACTAGGGTTTGATTTGCCTTTAACAAATCCCCTAGGGTTTGTAGCATAAGGAAACTTCAACACAACAAGGGCTACAGCTTTGTTATTCAACCAATGCTAGGATAGGCATCAATCAACCAATGCTATATTAGGAAACCAATCCTAGGTTAGGCATCATTTAATCAATACTATATTAAGCATCATTCATAGGGGTGTTTCGCTAAGGGTTGCAAGAAATTAGGGCCATGGAAATATTAGGGTTTAACCATTTTCAATAATGCCATATTGACATCAATGACAACTTAAACCAACAACTGAACCACAGCTAAGGAGATTGTTGCACCAGACTATTCACCACCCTCCTGCAAGGTCAGGATAAATAAGCCGCTAACCACACCAGGTGACCTGCACCCCCTCCGCTGCTACTACCTTAAGCCCCACTTCAACCCGTAAAGGAACGTAGTATGCGCCCCATGCACACTGAAGCCGACATTACACTGGAAAATTCCAAAGGATAGCCAACAAATCCCATAAATTTACATTTGAGCACCACCATATGGGTGAGGTTCTGAATGAACCACCCTATAGAACTAGGAGGCTTGAACTCCTTAACCCACACATCACTCACCACCCGTCGATAGGAACAAGACAAAAAGATGTGGTCCACACCTTATGACCTTTACCTCTTCCATTGTAGACACCCCAGGAGAAATTCAATCCATTGTTGCACATAGTAAATGCACAAATCACCGCGAGGGAAGCCTTATACGAAGTAATTCTAGAGAGAGTGTACTGAGAACCCACTAATTTTCTCTCGAGCACCACCAAATGGGCAAAATTTTTGACTAACCACCATACAAAGAGACGAAGAGACTCAAACTCTTATCTCACACGTAGGTAAGAAGGCCTTGTGAGAAAAATTCCTTCTACTCGGACAAGTGACAAGCTAGAGCTTGGTGGCAGCTCAACTCTACACCTGTTTGCATCCACGAGACCTAAGGGAAAAGAAGGAAATTAACCATATACCACACCATAGGGCCTTGATCCCCCACAGTGCTTCTCAGCCAAGGTTGAAACCTTGGGGAGGCACCATGGATATAGAC
Source organism: Pinus tabuliformis (assembly GCA_031772625.1). Taxonomy (NCBI): domain Eukaryota; kingdom Viridiplantae; phylum Streptophyta; class Pinopsida; order Pinales; family Pinaceae; genus Pinus; species Pinus tabuliformis. The sequence continues at coordinate 1,195,731,584 of CM062817.1, read as the reverse complement.
CCACACTCCCTGCTTACCAAAACAAGCTTCTACACTAAACTTCCTTGGCAACCAACCTGCAATTATAAACACGATAGGAGCCTCCCATGCACCTATGTATTGAATGCATTGAGTTTGCATGAATGTGAAGTTATGAAGCGCATGGAGCTGGAGCAGGTCTCGAGTGTCGCTATCATGCCACTTGTTCCACCATCCAATCACCCGCGTTAGAGTGTTCTGCTTTTCTTGTTGATTGAATTCTTCCTTGGATATTTACATCAATGAGTTGATGTGTACTGCATTTGATCATCTATTTTTTGTTCATAATCTTTAATGTTTTTCATCTGAGCTACTAACACATTAGATCTTGGACATGTATGGTGATTGGTGTGCGAGTGGAATTATTGGATGAATTGGAAATGGGATAAGGAGTGGGAACCTCTGTCCCTAGAATGTTTCGTGTGGCAACATACAATACTGTATGTACAAAGCTTAATATAAGTTATTAAATTCCTTTTATACTAATACCTTAAGTGTTTGATATCATTTTCAAGTGCAATACATGACCATTATGTTTTTGAGAAATACCATTTATTCTTATTTTAAAATGGGTAGTCTTGAAGAATTATGGGGCATCAAACCATTTTTTGTTTTTTCAATTTTCTTTTTTCCAATAGAGGGAAACGCAATATATGTTCAATCAAAATATTTAGTAAGTATCATATATAAATATTTTAATGTTCTCATATTATGAAAGGTGCATGCTTGTTATACATTTTATACTCTGCATTGGTGTAAGTAACAAAAACTGTCAAGTAATTAGGAAACTTGTTGAGTCCACTTCACTTGTCAGGAAAATCAGTAGCTTACTTATAGCTCAAGACATCTTTAAAAATACTCGACAAGCCTCTTACATATTCTTACATTCTCGAGCCATGGAAATCATGATTTTGTCCAAACTCATTGTTGATAATGAATAGGAAACTTGGACATGATATTTAGTAATTAATGATTAACTTTTTCTCTTCCTTTTGTTAGTATTACTTTTATGTTGTTTAGTATGTGGCCCCTAGTAATGGTGGCATGCTTCAACATTCATAGGAGATCAGATTTGTCCTTTTGGTTCCTGTGTCTGACAGAGATGATTGCAAGACCATAGTGCAACAGCGGTTAAGCTTCTATAAGGCACTAGCTTGTAATTTATTTTTAATATGCTTAATTTACTTTTTCAAGTTTACTTCTCTCTCTTCATTAGCTTGTAATTCTACTCCCAACCCTTGAGAAACCCCCTATAAAATGGGGAACTCCTTTTGCATATTTTCTAACTATCGAGATTTTATTTCAGCCTCTTCATTCAGCATTTGTGCTTTCTAATTTCCCCCTTGCAATATCAGGTACAAGAAGTATGTTTCAAAGCTTCTTAATCTATAATTTAAGTTCCTTTTTAAATATCATTTTAGAGGAAATATTATTCATCAATGAAATTTTTTCTATTTGTTGTATGTGAGTTGTCCTTTCTAGTTCTGGCACCCTCTCTTCCATGGCTTTATACTCTCTGATATACTTCTCACATTCAACAGACAATGCAGTCTCTTTGTTTTCCATTTGACATAGTATGCCATGTAACTCTCCTATCTCAAGCTAACTGTTTTTCCATTTTTTTGTCTCTCTTTGTAGTTTGGTCTTCAAATCATTTCCTTCTACTTGTAACAAGCAAACCTCCTTTCCTAAATTTCTTATTTGAGTATTTCATGTTGTAAGTTCATGTTCATTTTTTTCTTTCACACTTTAGAAGATGTATATGCATTCATTGATGTGTTCCACATGTCCATGTGAATTTGTCAACTCATTGCTCAGGTTAATGTTTTCTTTTTCATGTTGAGAAACCCTTTTCTCGAAATTGCGAAAATTTGCTTCAAGAATGTTTATCTCTCTAGTGCACTGCTAATTCTCAACTATTAGGGTATTCTTCTCTTCTTGTAGATCCTGGGAAAGTAATTGTTTCTTCTTCAATTCATTGCCAATCCTTTGTGCCTATATTTTATGAGATGATAGTAAATTTTATAGATATGTCTTTCTATCTCTAAGCTGCTCCTATACTATTTCAAAAATATTTGACATTGCTTGACATTGTTAACTTTTCCTCCTCAATTTTGGCACCCTTAATGTTTTATTGTCATATTGCAACTAACAAAAAACAGTTGAATATTCTATGGGTCTAGTCTTAATAGTTCGATTTTCCTTGCGATTATCTAAATTTTTTTCTATGTCATTCCTTTCCTCTTTCACGTAATAAAGTTCTTACTGGATACAATTTCTCTAGTCGAGACGAAGAGCCACTTCATCCAACAAATCAACCTTGTCTTGCTTCAACTTAGAGACCCCCTCTTTTAAAGTTTTAATAGACATTGTTGCATATGATATTTGCTCCACCAGAGCACCATTCGTTTTTGGGAATTGGAAAATCTCTTCCTCTAGAATATTTATTTTCTGTCAACATTCTTCAAACCTCTTAGTTCGCAATTGTATCTCTATTGTCATAGCATTCTCTTACTCCTATGACTAACTCAATCCATCCTGGAAGCTTGTCAAAGTTACATCAATCCTCATGTTCTAAGTAGTCTCTTCTTGAAGTCTTATTTTAATATTTTCTTCCTCATTATGTGTAGAAGTTAGCTCTTCCATTAGAAGGCTCATCTCCTTGACTAAATGCTCCATCCCCTGTTCAAGGGAATTCTTGTCCCTTTCTAAGTCATGTGCCTTTTTTCTATATCTCTCAAGTGTAGAGCTGTAGTTGATAACTCATATTTAAGGTTTTTGTTTTCTTCTTATGCATCCCTTAGCCTCTCAGTTACCACATGTATATCAGATGTCTGAAACTTCTTGTGTTCCTGTGGCTCAATCAATACCAGCTAGATGCTTTTCAAAGTTGCGTCAAACATTCTGTCATCATCATTCAGAGCCTCATCATTCATGCTTGTATCTCCGTTGTCAGAACTTTCTCTTATTCCTGTGATTGATTCAAGGCCTTTTGGAAGCTTCTCAGAGCTGCATCAATCCTCCTATTCTCGGTTGTCTATTCTTGTAGTCTTATTTTAAGACTTTGTTCCTCATTATGTATAGAATACTAGAAGTTATTTCTTCCATTAACAAGGTTTTCTTCTTGATTGAATGTTCCCTCTCTTATTCAAGGGCATTCTGTTATGAAACCAACTCACAAAAAGATAGAAAAGATAGATGAACGCCTTAGAAATAAGCTTCTTTGAGGGGGAAACCTCCTCTACATTACACAAATGAACAATTCTTATATGATTCAAATGAAAAAACCTCATTTCTATATATAGGAGTCTACGAGGTCACAATATAACCAAGCTAACCTAACAATAATAATATAAAGGCACAAAAATAACAATAGAGGGATTCTATGGGGCACAATAATAACAATAAGGGATACAATGACAATATTAATGCGGGGATCACTAATATTATAGGGACCTAACATGCCCCTCTCCTTCAAAAAAGTGTTGTCCTCAATGCTTGAGTAGTTTTGGATGCTTTTGTATAAAATTTTTATCCTCCCATGTGGATGTTGGAAATAATACTGAGAGGGGGGGGTGAATCAGTATTATCACGTTAATAAAACTTTTTCATTTCCATAATCAGATTCATATATGCTACTTCCACAACTTCTTATGATTAAGTTAATTGATCTTCAATGAGTGCATTAGAACATTATCAACCATATTATCATATAACAGATGACGTAATAGAGAATAGATCATCACACATAAGGCACACACATGAACACCATGATATAAGGTGGAAACCCAATGCGGGAGAAAAACCACCTGCTGCAAGTCATCTCAATCTTCTTCTTAATAAGAAAATCCTTTTACAATATTTGTACTGGTGCAGTCTTATACCAGTACGGGAGCTACAACCCCCTTTGCTCTTGTACTAGCCGATCCATTTACTAGTACGCAGGCTGCTACCTGCTATAATGCTCCAAAGATCTCCCTTAGCTTTTGTACTAGCTTAGATACTATTGCATAGGCGCTGGCCTACAATCTTCTCTCCTCCAGGTACCATGTTTCATAAATTTTCAGACTGGATACACTGAAGCACAACACATAATCTGAAAGGCCACTTTTCATCCAATTTTCATACTGGACCCAACAACAACATTGAAGCTCATAATGAAACAACCTTCTGAATCACCCAATCACCATATCCATACATATACAATGATATTATGAGAGTTATCAACCAGATCTAGTACATAAAGATAAGTCATTAATCATGTTGTTATCTGAACTTAATACCAGTAACCAAACATCAGTTATGCACCCAAAACCCTGCAGAATAGTCAAAGGAAGTTAAAACAAATTTTAAGCAGGGATCGCAACTTCACTGGTATAGATCTACGAATATATGTACTACCTCCACACCTGTGCCTTCTGTGGCGCCGCGACCACTGCACCTGCGCCTTCTGTGGCGCCTCCGCACTGTGCCTTCTATGGCGCCTCTGTGGCCTCTCTGCACTGCGCCTTCTGTGGCGCCTCCGCACTGCGCCTTCTATGGCGCCTCCGCACTGCGCCTTCTGTGGCGTCTCCGCACTGCGCCTTCTGTGGCGCCTCTGCACTGCGCCTTCTGTGGCGCCTCCGCACTGCGCCTTCTATGGCGCCTCCGCACTGCACCTTCTGTGGCGCCTCCGCACTGCGCCTTCTGTGGCGCCTCCGCACTGCGCCTCCGCACTGCGCCTCCGCACTGCGCCTTCTGTCGCACCTCCGCACTGCGCCTTCTGTGGCGCCTCCGCACTGTGCCTTCTGTGGCGCCTCTGCACTGCGCCTTTTGTGGCGCCTCCTAACTGCGCCTTCTGTGGCGCCTCCGCATTGCGCCTTCTGTGGCGTCTCCGCACTGCGCCTTCTGTGGTGCCTCCGCACTACGCCTTCTGTGGCGTCTCCGCACTGCGCCTTCTGTGGTGCCTCTGTGGCATCTCCGCACTGCGCCTTCTGTGGCGCCTCCGCACTGCACCTTCTATGGCGCCTCCGCACTTCCGCAGCTGCAGCGCTCGAGAGATCACCCTTCACAGATTTGCTTTCAACTTCACTTTCATAGATCAAACTTTCAAAACAATAACCCAATATTTTAGATCTTAAGATATTCAATTGCAAGGATGCATTAGCCAAGTGATCTCCTTTGCTTTATATAGGCTTAGGCCTTTCACAATACCACGGGCCAAAACCATAGGATCAAAAAAACTGTTGGACTAATACCATGAACCAACCATGAAAGTACGTGAGATCAACACTTTTGAGGAAGTACCATGGTCCAAAACCATAGGTTCAAATACCAAGGACTAACTACCATGGACCAAAGGTAAGTTCTCCAACATATACGCGCTTTTCCTCATAGGTTCAAATACCAAGGACTAACTACCATGGACCAAAGGTAAGTTCTCCAACATATACGCGCTTTTCCTCATAGGTTCAAATACCAAGGACTAACTACCATGGACCAAAGGTAAGTTCTCCAACATATACACGCTTTTCCTTGCATGAAAGTGCGTGAACTTTTTCTCTACATGAAATAAAATTTTCTCTGCAGAAAAGTGCGTGAACTTTTCTCTACATGAAATAAACTTTTCTCTGCATAAAAGTGCGTGAACTTTTCTCTACATGAAATAAACTTTTCTCTGCATATAATTTATTATCTGAGATGAGTGGGTTGCCATCAAGTACAACATATGTATCATAATGCCAACAATCTCCCCCTTTGGACTTGATGGCAACAACAACCAATCACTCTCCCCCTTTGACATCAAGGGCAAAGGGTTATGCTCCCCCTAAGAGCATGCTCCCCCTGAATATGAACCAGATCTGTAAAGAAGAAACATAATCCACCAAACACCATAAATGACCATGAAAGAGATAGATTGCAGCAATAATCAGACCAACATTATAGATCTCCTTTTGTACGTCCTCCATGATGCCAAAAATGCATTATAAGCTCCGCCTGAGTACCTGTTGAAATCTCTGAATGAGCTCCCCCTTTGTATATGTCATGGTGCACCAATCTGATCATGCTCTTTCTGAGAACAAGCTGAAATGTCTGCTCTGCTATATAGTGTTGTTCATGCTCAGGCTCCCCCTGACTGTAAGCAAGGTCTGCAAAAGGATGTTCTACATCACAAATCACCTTCCTAAAAGATTCAATACATACATCCATCACCCAACCAAGTGGGGATATATCAGAAAAATGAAAACCAAATACATTACATCTTCATCCCAGGCATAGTGGGGAAACCAACATAGGTCGTTACATGACCTGAAGAGATGACACTATTACATCATGGGTCTTGATATGACATCACCTAAATAAGATGAACATCAGCAACAACACTTTATGATCTGCTCCATAGTATCTGTCAATAGCAACTAGACCAGCAACTTGTATTAGTGCATGAATCATCAAGGTATGTCCGCATCAACAGAATTTCACATTCTATGTGAGAAACATCATAGCCATCCAGATCTACATGAATCAAGTATCATCAATTTGGAATATCTACATTAATCAACATATGAATGAAACAATCCTATCATCATATAGATAAGAGCTCATTATCATCATGTCTCCAACAATGCAAGTTTGAATAATCATCCCTGTATCCAGCCAACAATCCTCATCCATTTGTGCCAAGAATGAAAGGAATCATAGCTGTAATATATGATCTTTATGCATATGACGACAGCAGCATATGAGTGACTCAACATCAAGAAGATGTGAATTCAAGCTAAGTGCTTCCCATGCAAGCATCATTAGAGAATCAACCATAAATCTGATCCAAGAACCATGTGAACAACTCATAACCATAGCAAGATGAATCATTTATCCATATAAGTATCATCACCAAGGACTATTAACCATAATGCCAATAATGCATTAAGTCCATATGCTCCCTCTAAACCTGTGCCATCTGTCTGATCATGCATATCAATAAGAAGTATCAAGACATCATCAATATCAAGTTAGAACCAAAACACTTCTAACCATCATATCCACACATCATTCTTATTAACTAGAGCAAAACTAATCCTTCTCTTGAATCTGTCCCTACTGCCTTTCTTCAAACAATCATATACGCGATTGTGCAGTAACTAACTCGCGTATATATGCAACTTTCCTTTATGGAGTTTGCATATGAGATTCAGGACACTGAAGTTTTGTACTTTCAGCTCCCTCTGATTCTGGTATGTCTGTACGTTGTGCAGTGCCGCCTTTTTCTAACTGTACTTCCTTTTTCCTCCATATCTTCAAGCGTGATGATGACATTTTCTCCTTTTGATATGGTGCCCACACTTTGTTCCTGCATTCCTTAGCTATATGTCCAAGCTTGTTACATGCATAACATCTTACATGTTTCATATTCCTCCTGTAACAATCAGCAGCTTTGTGACCAAACATATTGCAAGCAAAGCAATATCCATAAAAGTACCTTTAATGTGATGATCTTTCTGCATAATGGTCTTGAACCCTTCTTCTTCTACATCTAGCTGCAACATGTCCAAGATTATGACATACATAACATTCAACATTATTCATAGGAGGAGTAAAGGATTTTCTTTGAGGAATCTCGTTTCTTGGTTGATGATGAGATTGATCTTTCATTTCTTCGTTGATCACTTTAGATTTCTCTTTAGAGTTCCTTGCCTCACCTTGTGAACTAGATTCACCTTCAACAGGTTCATGGAAACCAAGACCAGTCTTTATAGCAGGAGACCTTTGACTACTAAGAATATCATCCAAGACTTTAGAACTATCTTGAAATCGTAAAAGCTTATCCTTTTCTTCTAGTTTACCTTTCAAGATATTTACCTCAACCTGAAGTTGTTCTTCCTTTTCAAGAGATTGTTTTTTCAAATCTTCTTCAGCTTTCCTTCCTTCTTCCATTTGTTCCCTTAGTTTGAGAATCTCCTTTTCTTGTTCTTCATTCAGATCCTGCTGCATTTGACGAACTCGGAAGGCACATTCTAGTTGAGATTTTAAGTTGGTGACTTCATTTTCTTGTTTTGCAATAGCTTGGAGTAGATCTGTATTCTGCTTCTTTGATTCTTCAAGATCTCCTTTTAGTGAGAGGATTGTAGCTTCAAGATTTTCATAGTAGCTGGATCTATCTTTGAGTTTCTTGATGGTTGTGCTTCTTTCGTTGACTTCTTTTCTTAATGATGTCACTTCATGCTGCAATTTTTGACATTGGTCTTCCTTGTCCTTGAGTAGCTTTCTTACCTTGTTTCCTTCTTCTAGTTGGGCCTTTAGCTTGGTAGCTTCTTCTTTGAAATCACATTCCCTTTTGTTCAATAGATCTTGTTGATCTCTAATTTTGTCTGTCAGCCTTTTAAATTCTGCCTCTATTTGATATCTTTCTTGTTTACCCATAAGAGAAAATTCAGTAGTTTCGCTATCACTTTCATCTCTTCCAAAAGGAAAGATAGCTGGAACATCAGAGGATAATATATTCATACCTGATAATGATTCTGAATCTGATTCTGAATTTGAAGAGCTTCTTATACCTAATCCCCAATCGATTCTCCCACTGTCATCGTTCTTCTGAGATGACTTCTTTTTCTTAGGTGCTTTCTTCTTAAGCTTCTTTTCCATTGTTCCACGGATCTCCTTCAAGTGATCAAGCTTCTATCAAAGGACCTGCTCTGATACCAATTGTTGGAAATAATACTGAGAGGGGGGGGGGTGAATCAGTATTATCACATTAATAAAACTTTTTCATTTCCATAATCAGATTCATATATGCTACTTCCACAACTTCTTATGATTAAGTTAATTGATCTTCAATGAGTGCATTAGAACATTATCAACCATATTATCAGATAACAGATGCCGTAATAGAGAATATATCATCACACATAAGGCACACACATGAACACCATGATATAAGGTGGAAACCCAATGCGGGAGAAAAACCACCTGCTGCAAGTCATCTCAATCTTCTTCTTAATAAGAAAATCCTTTTACAATATTTGTACTGGTGTAGTCTTATACCAATACGGGAGGTACAACCCCCTTTGCTCTTGTACTAGACGATCCATTTACTAGTACGCAGGCTGCTACCTGCTACAATGCTCCAAAGATCTCCCTTAGCTTTTGTACTAGCTTAGATACTAGTACATAGGTGCTGGCCTACAATCTTCTCTCCTCCAGGTACCACGTTTCATCAATTTTCAGACTGGATACACTGAAGCACAACACATAATCTGAAAGGCCACTTTTCATCCAATTTTCATACTGGACCCAACAACAACATTGAAGCTCATAATCAAACAACCTTCTGAATCACCCAATCAACAGATCCATACATATACAATGATATTATGAGAGTTATCAACCAGATCTAGTACATAAAGGTAAGTCATTAATCATGCTGTTATCTAAACTTAATACCAATAACCAAACATCAGTTATGCACCCAAAACCCTGCAGAATAGTCAAAGGCAGTTAAAACAAATTTTAAGCAGGGATCGCAACTTCACTGGTATAGATCTGTGGATATCTGTACTACCTCCGCACCTGCGCCTTCTGTGGCGCCGCGACCACCGCACCTGCGCCTTCTGTGGCACCTCCGCACTGTGCCTTCTATGGCGCCTCTGTGGCATCTCCGCACTGCGCCTTCTGTGGCACCTCCGCACTACACCTTCTGTGGCGCCTCCACACTGCGCCTTCTGTGGCGCCTCTGTGGCATCTCCGCACTGCGCCTTCTGTGGCGCCTCTGCACTACGCCTTCTGTGGCGCCTCCGCACTATGCCTTCTGTGGCGCCTCTGCACTGCGCCTTCTGTGGCGCCTCTGCACTGCGCCTTCTGTGGCGCCTCTGCACTGCACCTTCTTTGGCGCCTCCACACTGCGCCTTCTGTGGCACCTCTGCACTGCGCCTTCTGTGGCGCCTCCGCACTGCGCCTTCTGTGGCGCCTCCGCACTGTGCCTTCTGTGGCGCCTCCGCACTACGCCTTCTGTGGCGCCTCTGTGGCATCTCCACACTGCACCTTCTGTGGCGCCTCTGTGGTGTCTCTGCACTGTGCCTTCTGTGGCGCCTCCGCATTGCGCCTTCTGTGGCGCCTCCGCACTTCCACAGCTGCAGCGCTCGAGAAATCACCCTTCACAGATTCGCTTTCAACTTCACTTTCATAGATCAAAATTTCGAAACAATAACCCAATATTTCAGATCTTAAGATATTCAATTGCAAGGATGCATTAGCCAAGTGATCTCCTTTGCTTTATATAGGCTTAGGTCTTTCACAATACCACGGGCCAAAACCATAGGATCAAAAAAACTGTTGGACTAATACCATGAACCAACCATGAAAGTACGTGAGATCAACACTTTTGACGAAGTACCATGGTCCAAAACCGTAGGTTCAAATACCAAGGACTAACTACCATGGACCAAACGTAACTTCTCCAACATATACGTGCTTTTCCTCATAGGTTCAAATACCAAGGACTAACTACCATGGACCAAAGGTAAGTTCTCCAACATATACGCGCTTTTCCTCATAGGTTCAAATACCAAGGACTAACTACCATGGACCAAAGGTAAGTTCTCCAACATATACGTGCTTTTCCTTGCATGAAAGTGCGTGAACTTTTTCTTTACATGAAATAAACTTTTCTCTGCATAAAAGTGCGTGAACTTTTCTCTACATGAAATAAACTTTTCTCTGCATAAAAGTGCGTGAACTTTTCTCTACATGAAATAAACTTTTCTCTGCATATAATTTATTATCTGAGATGAGTGGGTTTCCATCAAGTACAACATATGTATCATAATGCCAACAGTGGAATCTTCAACGGGTAAGCTCTTCCACTTGATGAGATACTCTAAAATTGATCTATTTTATAGCTATCTAGTTCTTGTTTCTTTGACTTCTTCAGGTTCCAGTATGATTTTTCCTTCGACATCAAGTTCTGGAAATATTGTCCGAACTGGAATATTGTCACCTATAACCTTCTTTAAGCATGAAACATGGAAAACTGGGTGCACTTGAGAAGCTGCAGGAAGCTCCAATTTGTATGCCATAGTACCTATCTTTTGCAACACCTTGTACGAACCATAATACTTTGGTTATAATTTTTTATTATTTTTAGCTTGCTTGAGGGACATTTGTTTATATGGCTGTAGCAGTAGGAATACCGAATCACCTACATCAAAACTTATTTCACTTCTATGTTGATCTGCCTATTGTTTCATTCTATTCTATGCCAAGGTGAGGCTGTCCTTTAAGACTTGGAGAACTTGTTGTTGATGCTCAATGTGATCTTCCACTGCTTGAACCTTAGAACTTTCTCTTAAATATGATGTAATGGATGGTGGATGATATCCATAAAGTGCCATAAATGGAGTCAATTTTTGTGGCAGTATGGAAGGAAGTGTTATACCACCATTCAGCCTGAGGCAACCATTTTACCCATTGTGTCTGTTTATCAGATACAAAGTAATGAAGATATCCTTCCAAAGATTTGTTTACTATCTCAATTTTCCCATCATATTGAGGATGATAAGATGAGTTATGAGCTAACTGAGTACTAAGACAAGAAAATAATTCTATCCAAAAATTTCCAGTGAAAATGGGATCTCTGTCACTTACAATAATCTTTGGGTTTCCATGTAGCTTTTGAATTGTTTCCATAAATGCAGTAGAAAATGTACTCGATTTAAATGGATGAGATAATGCACAAAAGTATGCATACTTGGTAAGTCTGTCCACTACCACCATGATAACACTCTTTCCTTCGAACTTGTGTAAACCTGTGATAAAATCCATTAAACCATCCTCCCCAACATTGGCTTGGAATGGATAAAGGTTGTAATAGTCTTGGAGTCTTAATGGTTTCAACTTTATTTTTTTGGCAAACCAAAAATTCCACCACAAACTTTTGAATATCCGATTTAAGGCCATTCCAAAAAAAATCCTTCTTAACCCTGTTGTAGGCTTTTAGAAATCCTGAGTGCCCTCCTAAGGGAGAGTTGTGCAATTCCCTAAGAATATTTTGTTTGAGTTGCGAATTCTTACATAGGCATACCTGATCCTTGTACCATAACGAATCATTTCTCTAGATAAATGCATCAGATGTACTAGGATCTTGTTGTATCTATTGAATGAGTGCCCACACTTCCTCGTCATTCTTCCATTCATCCCTTGCTTCATTTATCCAATCTGGTTGGATAAGAGAAATAGCACAAAGAAATTCTTCCACATCCTCATCCTTTCTTGAGAGTGCATCTGCCACCACATTTTGCTTCCCTTTTTTGTATACGATTTCAAAGTCATAACCCAACATCTTTGTGACCCACTTTTGTTGTTCTTCAGAGGATAATCTTTGTTCTAAAAAGTATTTAAGGCTATCATGATCCGTTTTTACCTTGAAGTGTCTTCCCATTAGGTAGGGTCGCCATTTATTAAGTCCATGTAGTATTGCCAACATTTCCTTCTCATAAATAGCTTTGTGTAAAAACTTTCCCTTGATTGGACAGCTTTGAAAAGCAATGGGTCTTTCATCTTGCATTAAAACAGCACCAATTCCATTTCCTAAAGCATCGCATTCCACAATAAAGGTTTTTGTGAAGTCCGGTGTAGCTAAGACCAGTGCTTAGCACATTGCCTCTTTAAGATGTTTGAAGGCCTTTGTTGCTTATGGAGTCCATGAAAATGCATCTTTCTTCAATAATGTTGTTAGAGGTGCTTCTATTCTCCCATAATTCTTAACAAACTTGTGATAATACCCTTTCAACCCGAGAAATCCTTGTAGATGCTTTATGTATGTGGGGATTTTCCATTCCTTAATGGTTTTAATTTTGCTAGGGTCTACCTTAACACCTTTAGTAGATACAATATGACTCAGATATTCCACCTCTTGTACTCCAAAGAAACATTTAAATATTTTTGCATATAATTGTTTCTCCTCCAATAGTTTGAACACCATGTCAACATGTTGGACATGATACTTCGAAGACTTGATGTAGATTAGTGTATCATCAAAAAATACTAAGGAAAATTTTCTATGGAAGGGTTTGAAAATGGAATTCATGAAACCTTGAAATGTAGAAGGTGCATTAGTAAGGCGAAAACGCATGACCAAAAATTCATAATGACCCTCATGAGTTCTAAATGTTGTTTTTGGAATGTCTTCAGTCTTCATTTTGATTTGATGATATCCTAAATGAAGATCCAACTTGGTGAAGAAAATTGATTCATGCAATTCATCCAATAATTCATCAATGATAGGAATGGGAAATTTATCTTTAATAGTGAGCTTTTTGAGCTCCCTATAATCTGGACACATGCGCCATGATCCATCCTTCTTGTGAACTAATACTATTGGAGTAGAGAAAGAACTTTGACTACGTTGAATTATACCAGCCTCTATCATTTTTGCAACCATACATTCAATTTCACTCTTTTGGGAATAGGGATATCTCTACAGCCTGATGTTTGGAGGAGCACTTCCTGGAATCAAATGAATAGCATGATCATGATCACGAATAGGTGGGAGACCTTTGGGAGTCTCAAATGCCTTGGAATGATTGTCCAAGACATTTAGGAGATCTGGAGAAATAGATGATTTCGATGTGGGAACCTTTAGCGAACACAATTGTGCAATTACACCTCATTCTTCCTTCCTTAGAAGCTTTGTCATACCGTTAGAGCTGATTAACCTTCATGGTTTCCCTGCAATACCCCTTAATTCAACTTCCTTTCCTTCAGCAGAAAATTTCATGAAAAGTTCTTGAAAATTAAAAGCTATTGTACCCAAGGATTGTAGCCATTAGACTCCTAATACAACATCAGCACCTCCCATTGGAATGGAAAGCATTGGGCTAGTCAATACATATTCTCCCATCGATAACTTGATATTATGGCACTTTCCAGAGAAATTTATGGTTCCTCCACTTGCAACCATCACTTGACACTCTGGTGCTGCATATAGGAAGCAATTCAATTCCTTTTCTATCTTCTAATGAATAAAATTATGGGTACTTCCTGAATGAATCAATACTATTACCTTTTTCTTCTTGATATATCCTTCTATTTTGATAGTTTGAGGAGTTGTAATTCCAACCAATGCATTACAAGATATGGTCGAATTCATTTCTTCTTTATCTAGGGTTCGTTCCTGGAGTATATCCTCTTCTTTTGACATTTCTTGTTCCTTTTCTTCCTCCTCTTCAAATTACATGTAGAATAATTTCTTCTTAGCACACTTATGACCTTTATTGTATTTGCTATCACAACTGTAACAAAGCCCTTTTGCTCTCTTTTTTTCCAATTTTTGTGGTCTCAACGTTGTAGGTTGTGGAAGGCTACGGGAAGCAACACTTCCATCCTTATAGTTGTGACTGGTAGGCTTCCTGGTTGCCATAATTTTGCTTTCCATTTTTCTTGCTAACTTGAATGCATTCTCCAAAGAATCAGGTTCCCAAAGGTGAAACTCATGTTGGATATTATCCTTTAAAGTCCCTATGAACTCATCAATCGTATGCTACTTTGGAATATATTTTACCCTTATGTTCAATTTTTGGAAGTCCTCAATGTGCTGCATCATTGAACCCTTTTGTTTGAGATTTATAAATTGGCTAAAAAATGTGTTGCTTTTCGTATCCTCATAATGTGCTATCATTTCTTCTGTAAAAATTTCCCAAGTGACAATTCATTTATGAGAGAAAAGCCATCAATACCATAAAAACTAATTTTGTTCCAAATATAAAGTTTTGATATGTACCTTTTGTGTGTTTTGCACATTATAGAGATCGAAAAATTGCTCCATCTACAGTATCCATGTTCCGGGATCCTTTCCATCAAACTTCCTCATATCGATTTTTGGAACATCGTGAGTCTTCAATCCAACATTAGAGTCTATGAGTCATGATTAACATTTAGTTTGTTCTCATCATGAGTTTCCTTTACTACCCTTTCACCATTAGTGACCATTTCTTGTAGCAACTTATTCAAATTTATCTTCAATTCTTCCATCTTATCGTCCATGCCATTCATCTTAGCGTCCATCTTAGCGACCATGCCATCCATTTTATCTTCCACGTCGTCCATATTAGCTTCCAAGTCATTCATCTTACTCTGCACCTTTCTTTAAACCATCAATATTAGCTTCTACATCTTTCTTTAAACCATCCATATTATTTTCTGTTACCTATTGTGTGAGTGAAATTTGTTGCACTTGGTTTCGTAATATTGATATATCATGTTGCATTTCTTCCTCTTCTTCATTATTCATGCTAGAGATTTTAGGTTGCTTACTAGGTGTTTCCATTTTCTTTCTTTGGGGCTTCAATTACCGATAATAATGCTTCACTATGCCCTTTGAATTCCTTCAAAATAATTTTTCAAACCAAGCTTACGGAAAAATTTAAAAAATACACACCTTTCTTCACTTGTAGGAGCTCGATATTGAATCTGATGTACCTCTGCAATTTTGGATCTCCTAGTTCTGACATAGTGACCTCCAGTAGCCCTCTACATCCTCTTTCCAATGCCACCAGTCTGATCAAAATTGGATTCTCCAAGTAAGAGTTATGCCATATCTCCCACAATGACCTGATTATAGACTAGTTCAATAGAGCACATTTGTACGACGTGCTGCGTGTCACTATTTCGACCTTACTATCTAAAACTGATATACATAAAACTACAGTCTATCATGTTTTTGTGACCTCTTACAAGAATTCAATCCGATGCTCAGAGCGAAGGTTATGACGATTTTCCCAAGGTGACCTATTTGGAATGTAATTCGGGGGTCTACAAAAACCCTAACTTCCTCAAATTATATCTCCAAAAATATAGTGAGATAGGATCTAAAATTTCAAGCCACAGTTCAAAATGATTTCATCTAAAATGGGTTTTTTTTTAGCTTCTGAAACTTCGTAGCGAAAGAGTTATAGTGAAAATTCCATGATGACCTGTTTTAGAGGAAATTCTGGAGCTTGCAAAAACCCTAACTTCCTCAAATCATATCTCCCAAAATATAGTGCAAAAAGATCGGAAATTTGGATACGAGGTTCATATCAATTTCTTCTCAAATGGGTTTTTTTTGTAGCTTCTGAAACTTCATAGCAAAAATGTTATAGTAAAAATTCCACGATGACCTATTTGGGGCAGCAAAAACCTAGAATCCACACCTCTGATACCAAATGTTATGAAACCAACTCACAAAAATATAGAAAAGATATATGAACACCTTAGAAATAATCCTCTTTGAGGGGCCAACCTAACACCTTAGAAATAAGCCTCTTCGAGGGGCCAACCTCCTTTACAATACACAAATGAACAATTCTTATATGATTCAAATGACAGCACCTCATTTCTATATATAGTAGTCTACGGGGTCACAATATAACCAAGCCGACCTAACAATAATAATATAAAGGCACAAAAATAACAATAGAAGGATTTTATGGGGCACAATAATAACAATATGGGGACAATAGGGGCACAATAACAAAAATAAGGGATACAACGACAATAGTAATGGAGGGATCACTAATATTATTGGGACCTAACACATTCTTGTCCCTTTCTAAGTGGTGTGCTTTCTCTTCTACAATATTAAAATGTAGAGCTCTAGATGATAACCCATATTTAATCTTGCCATTTTCCTCTTGTGTAAGAGCTAGTCTAACCTAAAAATCCTGGCCCTATTTTCATACTTCTGATAAAGATTGGGGACATATTGATATTGAAGAATGATTGTCTCTTGTTCTTCAGGTGACTTTGAAAGAGATTTCTAAGTTTCTTCTTCTCCATTTGTAAAGTGTTGAGTCCATGTCCTAACCCATATTGCATACTCCTTTTTTTATCATCTTTAAGGTTTATATTTGGGGCTCACATCTTCATACGAGATTTCTTTTCCAATGCTCCCCTCCAACTTCTACAATTCTGATTCCAAATTTTGAATTTTTGTTTCAAGTTTTTGATGCTTCTATGGTTCAACTTGTAATTTGAGTCTCAGTACATGTCCTTCTAGATCAATTTCTTCATTCTTCTCCTTCAAGGAAAATAATTTCTCTTTCAACTCATTGATTTGTTCAACTTGAGATGATGACTCTTCTTTCATCTTCTAGCTTTCTTCTTGCACACAATTCATCTCATCTTGCAACTATGATGCCTTTTTATTAGTGGATTTGTATTTTGTAATTATTTCATTCACGTCCTTTGAACCCTGCAATTTTGGAACTTCCCCTCCATCCTCTGCACTTGTAAAAAGGTAGTGCAACTCTATTACACATCTACTTTTGTGATTGCTTCTATTGGTCATAAGTGTTTTTTATAATTTCATCAACATAAAGAGGAATCAACCTGTTCCACTGTTGAATTTGGTTTGGAAATGCCTCTGCCATTGTTTAATGCATTTGGTATAGTTGCCAAGAGATGTACTCACATCGTTCTCCTAAAGCTCGATATGCTATATAAAACTCTACGACCAATTGTACAAGATATGGTTGCTTTTTATAGGACATATTTGCATGCTGGGCAAATGAATCTGCATCCTCTTCAATCAACTTCAACATGGCTTGGATCTTGACATCCACATGTAAATTTTCGTTTAATCCATTTTGAATGTTTATGGCTCACATGGCTATTCCACCAACAAGAGGAAGGATGATGAGATTTTGATTGCAACATAGCTAGTTTTATCAGGCCACGATATACAATACATTGAGGTTGTAAAATTTCTTCTCGATGAGGCCACTTCACTTTAACTTTTTCTCGGATAAGCAAAGCTTCATGCCTTGATGCTTCATGACTGCTAATAATTTTACCTATTGTAGCTCCCACAAGTTGTTGCAATATTCCACTCATTTTAAAAACCAAAGGCTCCTTGAGGAGACATAGGTAAATCTATTGATGCTTCATCCACCATCGTGAATTTACAAGTAAATCATAGTCATGCTCACATGTAATCACTACTACATGATAATTTGTTTTGAAACATTAATTTGAGATAAAAAAATAGTTTTGTCGCATCTCATCTTTTTATTTCTTTCTATTTATTTTAATTAATATTTATTTATTTAATTTCATCTTTCTCATGACACTTTTTCTATAATGAAAGGAATGAGTGGTGAAATTTTTCGATAATAAAAGAATAAGCATGAGGCATGATATAATAGTGCTCTTCAATGGCCCTTCCTCCTCAGCTAGTTTGGGTCATCTCCCTTACCATAGGTAGTTGGTAATGATTTGGAAGCACAAATTGATGGTGTTCTTTGAATTCCATTCCTCCTCAGCTGATTTAGGTCATGGTCATTGTATTCTCTTCTCTGGCCATAAGTGGTTGGTAGGATCTTGGGTGGTTTTAATTTGGATGCATCATGTATCACTAGTGTTACACAAAATATTGTCACCATGACTATTTTCAGTCAGTATCGGTCTATCATCACTTATATTGTCCTCCTAAGAAAGTCTCAGACCTCAACTCTTCATGTCAAGCTTTGAAAATGAGAGAAAGACATTAAAAAATCAATAAAGCTCTGGTTTCGCACTTTCTCTCACTCTTGCCTGCGGTACCGCACCCCCTGTTCACATTACCTACAGACCTGCCTGCTCTGTCTCTAAAGGAGTGGGTGCGGACCCCTGTGAAAGTAAAAAAGGCGCAAGTTTATTCTAAAAAACTCACTTTGGGTTAATTCTAGATTATTCTAGAAGGAATTTTGATGTGGATGGTTCGCTCTTAGGTGGTTCATGCATCCCAAAAGAGAAGGAGCTAATCCCTTGATGAGAGGAGCTATCCCTTTGAAGGAGGACCTAGTAACTTCCCTCCATTGCACTATAAATTAAGGCATTGGGTTGGTTGCTACAGAGGTTAGAAGCTGAACATTTTTGAGGGTAAATGCTAGTGGAATTGAGACTTCCTAGTTAAGCTTGAGAGGGGAGATCACATAAATTTTGGCTTCATTGGGAAGAGAGTGAAACTTGTCAAAGTAGAGGAGACTTCTTGTTGGACCCTGGGAGGAGCTTGTACAACATCAAGGCACAGGTTGTAAAGTTATTCATTGATTTGAATTAATACAATCAGATTCATTTTTCTCAACAAATTGTCTTATGTCATTTGTTTCATGAATTCCTTGATCATCATGATAAGTATGCTTTATAATATTGGCTTTTCAGGTGTTATTTAATTTGTTTGCTTGTTTGTGTTTGGAGATTCGCTACAAGGGAGCTCATTTGGATCAAAGGAGCGAGGCTTCCACAAACTTGCATTGGACCTAAGGTAGGCCTAAAACACTTGTTTGCCTTTGTTTAGGAGTAAGAAAAGAGCTTAAAGGTGACTCTAATTTTTTTTCGTCGAAAATGACCAATTTCGCCTGAAAAATCCGTTATCCTGAACAGAAACTCAAACATTACTCATTTCCCTCATGATGGACTCACTAAGCTGGTCCGAAACGTTGGTTTCAAAACTGTTCACAGGTTCTTCCACAAAATTAAAAATTCTATCAACCTGTATGGACTCCCTTTTTATTACTCATACCTGTTTAAAATGGATAAAAATGCTACAAAAGTTACCTTTCTAAAGTGAAACATAAACAAATTAACAATTCATTTATTCAGAAAACTTATAAAAAGGACTTTCGTCAATTCATTTTTACCGTTTGAGTTTTGGGTGAGAAAATAGAGCTTTTGGTCAAAAACTTCTCGTGAAGATTGCGGAAAATCCATCCGTTGGAATCGAGCACCGTCTCCTCCAGGTAATCCACCTCATCCTACTCTTCAATTTCATCCATTTCAAATTTGTTTTTAGGTTTTAATTTCATTTTTTAGAGGATTTTTAGTCTAGAAACCCACGTGCGGGGGCCCGTAGGCACAACAAAGGTAGCCTACGGACCCTGAATTTTTCACAATGGGGAAAACGTCAGGGGTCCGCAATTTCCGTGAAGGCAAGGTGCGGACCCACGCAATGTCTCTAACAGAGAGGGTGCGGTCCCTGCAGCAAGGGTTCTTAACCCTAAATTTCTCAAATTCACCCAAAAATTTCAATTTTTTATATTCTAATTCGCCTTTTTGTTCGATGTAGAGTATACATGATGCTTGATTGGCGAGAACAGGAGCATGAGGACGTAGATCTTGCCACAATAAATTATCAACCTTCGATTGATGCATTGAAGGCATGTGGCTTATACAAATTCTGGGCCATACCTGGCATGAGGGCCCAGGTGGACTTCTTGCAGTGGCTGGTAGACAGGTGGAGCATACAAGACCAGTGCTTCTTCATTCACCAGCTCGAAATGGAGCCGGCAGACATATACTTTTTGACTAGTTTGCCTAAGAGAGATGAACACTTGACTCTATTCGGGACTAAGCCAGGTGGCCAGTATGTCGATAGCCTCCGGCTAGAGTTCTGTAACAACCAGACTAGAGACAAAGGGATAGACATCAAAACCATATCCCTTCCTGAACTCATGGTAATTGCATTTACTGTTACCAAGCTTTGCGGCAGCGCAGCACTACATATAGCCACTGGATCCCAAATGCGGATGGTAGTTGACTGCTTCCGAGGCACCATCTTCAACTGGTGTAATGCTGTGTTGGATAATGTAAAAGGCCAACTGACTAGAGCCAAGCACGGATAACTAAAGACCTTTGGATATGGTGCTTTAGTTGTGAGCTTTGGTCTGGAGAGGGTCCCTGTCACACGGAATAAGTCGATCTTGCGAACAAGATAGACCTTCCTAGAATCTAAAGAAGACCTAATGACAAGCAAACCAATCACACACTATCTTTCTCTAAATATGCTTTTATAAACAAAGGCAAACAAGTGTTTTAGGCCTACCTTAGGCCCAACGCAAGTTTGTGGAAGCCTTCACTCCTTCGATCCAAATGAGCTCCTTTGTAGCGAATCTCCAAACACAAACAAGGAAACAAATTAAATATCACCTGAAAAGCCAATATCATAAAACATATTTAACATGAAATTCAAGGAATTCATGAAACAAATGACATGAGACAATTTGTTGAGAAAAATGAGTTTGATTGTATTAATTCAAATCAAGAAAAACTTTACAACCTATGCCTTGATGTTGTACAAGCTCCTCCCAGGGTCCAGCAAGAAGTCTCCTCTACTTTGACAAGTTTCACTCTCTTCCCAATGAATCCAAAAAGGTATGTGATCTCTCCTCTTAACCTCAACTAGGAAGTCTTAATTTCACCAGCATTTACCCTAAAAAATGTTCCCTTCTAACCTCTCTAGCAACCTGCCCAATGCCTGAATTTATAGTGCAATGACGGAAGTTATTAGGTCCTCGTTCAAAGGGATAAAGCCCTTCTTCAAAGGGATATCTCCTCTCATCAAGGGATTAGCTCCTTCTCTTTTGGGATGCATGAACCACCTAAGAGTGGCCAATCCACGTCAAAATTCCTTCTAGAATCATCTAGAATTAACCCAAAGTGAGTTTTTTAGAATAAACTTGCGCCTTTTTTACTTTCACAGGGGTCCGCACCCACACCTTTAGGGACAAAGCGGGCAAGTCCACAGTTTTTGTAAACAGAAGGTGCGGGACCACAAGCAATAGTGAGAAAAAGTGCTGAACCAGAGCTTTATTGATTTTCAATGTCTTTCTCTCATTTTCAAAGCTTGACTTGAAGAGCTGAGGTTTGAGACTTGGTTAGGAGGACAGTACAAGTGACGATAGACCCATACTGACTGCAAATAATCATGGTGACAACATTTTTGTGTAACAGATTGCCCCCTAAAGTGCGAAGTCTGTAGTAGATGAGGATTTCATTTATCATTTAGGAAGAGTGAAGTACTTTATCATTTCGAGGATCATCTTGTGGAGAGCCCGGTTGGAACCTGTAAAAACATTCAATGCAAGATTGATTTTAATTTGAAAGTACTTGAATTTTTTTTAAAAGGTATTCAATTCAGAATTAAACATGTTTAAAAGATTTCCATGTCTTGCAGAAAGAAAACACATGAAATTTTCAGCTGTTCATGACCCATTTAAGCATAGCAGAGTTATTTCCTTTTACTGTTTAGCACATTAAAATGAATTTGATCTGCAAAATAAATCAACCACAAATGCAAAAGAAGTTGATAAAGCAGTTCACCCCCTCCAGGGCTACGTCTGCTGGGTCCAAAGCTCCCAACCGGGCTTGTCCTTGTTTTTATTAAATGCTCGAATTGAAAATACAGCTGAATAGAAGCATCTACAGGAGAAATAGATGGTAAAAATGGATTCAGAACACTTGAATCCTTCAGGATTGACTATTGGATCACCTCCAATGGGTACCTGCAACTCTACACAGTCTTCACAAAACTGGGCCCTAGTGGCTCCTAGAACTTTCACGGCTCCAACACCTCTACAAATGACCTCAGATGGATGTAGGACCTACACGAATGGCTTCAGAAGGTCGAAAATACCTAAAATAAAAAAAAAATCGTCCAAAACCGACTTTCCTAGCCAAAGTTATGGCCATTTAAAGTTTCTCCAGTTTGCCCCTAGAAAAACTCTAGCTAACTTTAGTTAACTGCAGTTAGCTCCGCCAATTATGGCGAATCCGCCAAATTTGGCGCTCCTGCCAAAATTTCGCCAACTTAATTGGAGTTACATTTAATGTTTGGTGGTTGCCTCAGATTTCGTGCCCGACGGAATATTCCTTTTTTAATTTTTTTTTGAAAAATTAAAATTTCTAATGTTATGGACAAATTCTTCTTTTTCCCATAACTTCCTCATACGGCGACCGTTTTTCGAACCGTTTGCAGTGCCAGAATTGAGAATATGAACACGTTCCAGTCATTTAACTTTGAACTAGTTCTAAGCACTTTAAATTTTGAGCATTTTACAACACTTAGGACATGAGCACCTGATCACGCCTCCCCATTGGGAAGCTTTTGGACCCCAAAAGCCTTCAACTACCTATTAAAGAGGTGAGGGTACATCTCCCTCACTCTGTCCACCTCCATCCACTTTTCCTTGTTCGTTTTGCTGCCTTTGAAACCTACCCGAACATAATCTACATTGCCCCTTCTTGAAGTGCGTGTCCTTCTGTCAAGGATTGTATCTTCTTTCAGCTCATCTAAGAATTCTGGTGAGAAATCTTCTATAGATGGCAGCTGAACAGCACTTTCATGATCAGCAATCAAAGGAGGTTCATACAAACGTAAGTTCTCCACATTGACAACAGA
This sequence comes from Pinus tabuliformis, assembly GCA_031772625.1. NCBI lineage: Eukaryota > Viridiplantae > Streptophyta > Pinopsida > Pinales > Pinaceae > Pinus > Pinus tabuliformis. Next base: position 1,195,708,399 of record CM062817.1, on the reverse strand, counting down.
ATACATTTGCATGTAGGAAGGCAACTCTAATTGAAAAGCATTATTTCCAACCTTCTTGAGAATTTTGAATGGACCATAACGAATAGGCTTCAGCTTTTTACCTTCTCCTTGCATCTTTTCCTTACTAATGTACAGCCATACCTCATCTCCTTCTTGAAACTTGTGATCGACTCTATGCTTGTCGTGTCTTTCCTTGTACTTGCCTTGACACTTCTCAAGCTGTTCTTGAATTTGCTGATGTATTTGCTGAATGCTTTCAATGAATGAACGAGATTTGTCAATGTCACTATGTCCCTCAATGGCAACATCTTTCTCAAGAATGAAATCAAGAGGTGATTTTGGCAAATAACCAAAACAAGCTTCAAACGGTGAGGTGTTTGTGGAAGAGTGCTTGGCACGATTGTAAGCATGCTGTATGTAGTGAAAATGTTCATCCCAAAGCCTGGGATGCTTGCTTCAATAACCTCTCAAGAGGTGCACAATGGTTCTGTTCACAGCTTCGGTTTGTCCATCCGTTTGCGGATGGAAAGCAGTACTTTTCTTCAACTTTGTGTCCATCATCTCCCATAGGTTGGACCAAAAATTCCCCACAAATTTGGAATCCCTGTCACTAATAATGGAAGTAGGCAAACCAAAGTGAATCCATACACGATGAAAAAATAATTCAGCAGTTATAGTTTTCTTACAAGGCATAAGTATACACATTTTGCTGAAACGATCAACTACTCCATATAAATAATCATGCTGCTTTCTAGATTTTGGCAAACCTCCTACAAAATCCATAGAGATGCTCTCCCATGGTCTAGAAGGTACCGGCAAAGGAGTATACAAACCAAGATTCCTATTGCTAGGCTTGCTTGTAGCACATAATGAACAACCTCTTATGAACCTTCAAACAGAATCTACCATGTGAGGCCAATAGCAATACCTCTGTAGATGTGCAATTGTTTTGCTCACACCAAAATGGCCAGCAATAAGAGAAGAATGAGCTTCTCTTATGACATTTATCCTCTCCCCTTGTGGTATACACAACTTGCCCAAATGAAACAGCAAATTGTTATGCATGTGATAGTCATTTTCCTCTACATGATTCCCTTTACTCAAGTTAGCGTACACATCTTTAAAGTCATCATCAGATGCATATTGTTCTATGTAACTATCATGTACAATGGAATCATTCTTAAGTAAAGTAATAGTACCAATAATAGGCCTTGAAAGCATATCAACAACCTTATTCAAATTACCTTTCTTATACCTTATTACCAAATGGAATTGTTGCAAGAAGCCCATCCATCTGAATTGTCGTGACTGTTGTAACTTGCTTTGTGATTGCAAGTACTGTAAGGGTTGATGGTCAGTATGTATAACAGATTCTTTTCCCATCAAGTAGTGTTTCCACTTTTTGACGCTTTGTACCAACACATACAACTCCTTATCATATGTAGGATAATTTACAATAGCACCATTAAAGGTTTCAGAATGAAAAGCAATAGGCTTACCATGTTGTAGAAGAACTGCACCCATAGCATAATCACTAGCATCAGTTTGTATCTCAAATGGCTGTCTCAAATCTGGTAATGCAAGGAATGGAGCTGAATTAATCTTCTCTTTCAAAGATTCGAAAGCTTTTTGCTGCTTGCCTCCCCATTGGAAAGCATGCTTCACACTTGTCACTGCATGCATAGGAGCTGCTATAGAAGAGAAGTTAGAGATAAACTTCCTCCAATATTGAGCTGCACCCAAAAAACTTCTTACCTCTGTTATGGATTTGGGAGTAGGCCACTTCACAATAGCCTCAATCTTATCAGGATCAATTCTCGAAGCACCTCCTCCTACTATGTGTCCCAAATAAACCAAAGAAATCTTTCCAAATTCACACTTTGACATTTTAAGAAATAACTGATTCTTCTTCAAAACATCAAGTACTTTTCTAACATGCATGACATGATCTTCTGTAGACTTGCTGAAAATTAAGATATCATCTAAGTAGACAATAACGAAATCATCAAGAAAAGGACCCAAGACATCATCCATTACCCGCATGAAAGTTGCAGGTGCATTACACAAACCAAACGGCATCACAAGCCACTCAAAGAGTCCTTGTTTGGTTTTAAAGGCTGTCTTCCAAATGTCACTTTCTTCAATTCTTACTTGAGGATATCCACTGCGCAAGTCTAGCTTAGTGAAATATCGAGCATCTCTCAGCTGGTCTAGCAAATCATCTATCCTTGGGAGTGGGTAACGATTCTTTACCGTTGTCTTGTTCAAGGCCCTGAAATCAACACACATACGCCAAGTGCCATCTTTCTTTGGAATCAATACAATTGGTGACCCACATGGCGAAGTACCTGGCCTTATGAAACCCTTGTCCAACAAGTCCTTGATTTGCTTCTTTATTTCAGCATTCTCCATAATAGACATGTGGTACATGCCTATGTTTGGAAGAGGACAATCTGGATGCGAATGGATTTCATGTTGAATCTCCCTCTTAGGAGGCAAACCTGTAGGCTCCTGAAACATCTCATGATATGCATCAACTACATCATACAGATCTGATTTAATTTTTGGATCACAATTGTCAAATGACTCATGATTCACATCAACCTTGGGCTTAATCATAAGAAGAACAAAATTCTTACTTGAATTGACCAGCCTTTTTACCTGTCCTACATTCACCATCGCTATATTTTTCTTCTTGCGATGAGCTCTAACAATGAACTCCTTACCATCTTTGAACAGATGATATTTGTTTTCATGGTGATGAAAGATAGCTTTCCTGTCAAACGAGTAAGGACTTCTCAAAACAATTCCTGCTATATCAAAAGGTACCACATCAAGTTCAACTATGTCAATAAAATGTGCAGTAATTGCAAAGCGCAATGTGCACTTTCTTGAAACTTGTAAATTTGCATCCTTGCAAATCCATCCAAGTGGATATGGCTTCGGATGTGGAACGGTCTCAAGTTTAAGCTACTTGACCAAGTCCTCTGATATAAGGTTTGCTTGTGACCCACTATCAAAAAGTGTGTCAATTTTAGTATGTTTTGAAATCACCCTCACATGAAACAATTCAATTCTTTCTTCCTCATTAGGAGCTTGTACGTGGCAGTTTGAGGTACTAGTGCTGGCTTGAGTTTCAATTTATTTTCCCTTCAAGTTTTTCAAACCCCTGGCTACAATTTTGGTTTCATCACCTGAATCTTCCCCTAAATCTTGTGGTGTAGATGTAGTAGCAGTAGTTTTCTGTTTCCCTTTGGATTTGTTAAATTGAGGTCTTTTTTCAGGATATAATTTCCAACAGTTTTTCTCCTCATGGCCTGGTTTAGAACAGTGTTTATAGATCACTTTCTCACTCTCCTGTTTGACAGATGCATTCTTTTTGCCCTTTCCCTTGGAGGTTTTCTCTTTGTTTTTCCCCTTGGGGGGCTTTTTTCTACCCTCTTCAAATGTGTTTTTTCCCCTTGCCTCTAAATGGGTAGCTTGGACACAAACCTCATCCAGGCTAGTAGGGTTAAACATCAAGATGGTGTGTCTAAGGTAGCTATGCAAGCCACCGATGTATTTCAGCAAGGTTTCTTGGGTCTGTAAATCTACCCCTAACAAGAGAGCTCTTCTCCTGAATTCTTGGGTGTAGTCTTGGACACTCTGACCCTTAAGTTGTCTGAAATTTTGCCAATTCATAATGGCCTTCTGCATGTGAGCAAGAGGATAAAACTATTTTTTAATGGCTAACAGAAATTCAGGCCATGTTAAGGTAACCTTACCAAATTTCTTGATCTCCTCTTTAGTCTTGGCCTCCCACCAGACCAATGCTGCTCCATCCATTCTCAAAGAAGCCAACTGAATCTTTGTGGCATCATCATTCATATTCTAGATCCTCAAGTAAACTTCCAACTACCTAATCCAGTTGTCAAGCTTTTCTGCATTCACTTCACCATTAAACATAGGTAATTCGAATTTTACATCAAGCTTCAAAAAAGGACTTTTTCCAAAGGATCTATGCTTATGAACAGAAGAAGACGAAGATGAAGAGGAAGAAGGTGAAGATGGGGGTGGTGGATCACCATTTCCTCCATGTCCTTTCTTGGAATGATCATCATCCTTCTTACCTCCTGAAGAGCCCTCTCCTTCATGTGGATGTTTGGACCCTTCTCCAGCAAATTTCTCATTTCTTTCTTGGTACAATATCCTCACCATTTCAGTGAGGTCCAAGAAAGCCTTTCTGAAGACTCTTTCTTCTTCTCTTGGATTTGTCTTTATAGGAATTTCTCCTTCATGTTCAAACATCCTTGAAGCTTCTGCTGAGACTCTTGAGGGTGAAATTGAAGGTGGAGGTGATGGCTCTCTTACCTTCCTTGACTGAGGATTCTCTCATTCTCTAGTCAACTGTCCTTCCCCTCTTTTAAGTTTCAACCTGGTAAGCATCAATACTTTGCAAGACAGTTAGAAGATCTTTGCACAAAAACCCTAAGCTTTGATACCAACTTGATCTGAATTTGAAACTACTTGAAATTTGTTTGCAAGGTATTCAATTCAGAATTAAACATGTTTAAAAGATTTCCATGTCTTGCAGAAAGAAAACACATGAAATTTTCAGCTGTTCATGACCCATTTAAGCATAGCAGAGTTATTTCCTTTTACTGTTTAACACATTAAAATGAATTTGATCTGCAAAATAAATCAACCACAAATGCAAAAGAAGTTGATAAAGCAGTTCACCCCCTCCAGGGCTACGTCTGCTGGGTCCAAAGCTCCCAACCGGGCTTGTCCTTGTTTTATTAAATGCTCAAATTGAAAATATAGCTGAATAGAAGCATCTACAGGAGAAATAGATGGTAAAAATGGATTCAAAACACTTGAATCCTTTAGGATTTACTATTGGATCACCTCCAATGGGTACCTGCAACCCTATATAGTCTTCACAAAACTGGGCCCTAGTGGCTCCTAGAACTTTCATGGCTCCAAAACCTCTACAAATGACCTCAGATGGCTGTAATACATGCACCAATGGCTTTAGAAGGTCGAAAATACCCAAAATCGAAAAAAAATTCGTCCAAAACCGACTTTCCTAGCCAAAATTATGGCCATTTAAAGTTTCTCCAGTTTGCCCCTAGAAAAACTCCAGCTAACTTTAGTTAACTCCAGTTAGCTCCGCCAATTATGGCGGGTCCGCCAAATTTGGCACTCCTGCCAAAATTCTGCTAACTTAATTGCAGTTACATTTAATGTTTGGTGGTTGCCTCGGATTTCGTGCCCGGCGGAATATTCCTTTTTTAATTTCTTTTTGAAAAATTAAAATTTCTAATGTTATGGACAAATTCTTCTTTTTGCCATAACTTCCTCATACGGCGACTGTTTTTCAAGCCATTTGTGGCACCGGAATCGGCAAGACGAGCACTTTCCAGTCATTTAATTTTAAACTAGTTCTAAGCACTCTAAAGTTTGAGCATTTTACGACACTTAGGACATGAGCACCTAATCAAAGATATATATATGAGATCATATCATCATTGAGGTAGGAATTCCCATACTCAGATCAAAATTGACTTAGAAAACTAACTACTTCTCTGATATAGGAATGATATTGTAAAACATCACAAGTATAGACTCATGTGGACACAGTATGGACACAACCATCTATTTATGAATAGTCCATTATATAATGAATACAAAGTTCCTCGCAGCCAGGATTGTGGAAACTAGATCCAGGGTCTTCATTTCTACTTCCCGAAACAATACGATTCTATCCATGTGAATGAATGTGTTGATGTCGGAAACCACTTGATTACCAGTCAGTGATGTAAACTGTTAACAAGTGTGAGAGAAACCACCAGTGATGTCAATGGCTCTCAAAGTAGCCAGTACAATCCATGAGATGTGAATAAATGTGTTGATGTCGAAAATGTCATGGAATCCTTTGATTCAAGGTCAATGATGCAACCTATCATCAAAGGTGAGAAACCTGCCACTGAGGCATTCAGATCCCAAGGTACTAACAATTTCTAGATCATATTTCTAGATAATGAGTTGAAGTCGATAGAAAGTGATTTGTCATAGGCAAGCCCACAACACGAAATCATAGATCAAGTTGAAGAAATTTAGCTGCAAGGACTGACTCAGGGATGGTCAAGATGGATGACAGATGTTTTGCAGATGAATGGTTTATTGGCAGTGACCTCTTGAACACATAACGACACGACAGATGGCTTGGTGACAACTTACCTAAAGTTAATACCCAGAAACCGGCTGAAGACTTTCAATGTGGTTTGATCAACTATTAGGCAAAGGATTTCCCAACCCAAGTGAATAAAAGTGTCCTGTTCAAGAGTGGTTACAAAGTATGACAAACAGGCTCATTTTTCTCTCTTTTCCCCCACCATTTCTGGCAAGTACCTCTTTATTTTTGACAAGCTTGAGGAGGATATCATTTTCTTGATTATAAGCTCATCCCTCGGATGAGTCCAACTTAGTTTAAATTCGAACCCTTAGAAGGAGTGGTTCGTTCTTGTTTGTAATTGAACAGGTCCTTTACTGTGGAATTTTAACGAGTCCAGTATAGGAGAAACTCAGCATTTTTCAATTTTAGAGAGTCTGAAAAAACATAAGAAAACTCCAGGGTTGACCTTTTTTGTAAATTTGTGTCTCCCAAGCCCGAAAAAGTATAAAATAATACTTGATAGAACCGCTTGATCTTTACAACCAAGGAGTACTTTTCATAATTAGCGCCCCTGATCCGAAAAAGTAAAAAAGCGATCAACGACACGTCATTTTATAACCAATATCGAATTTGAAACGACAAAATCCAACAATCTTTTCATGTTTTTACGGTCAGAAAAGAGCTGTAAGTGGACTGTCTTTTAGTTCTGTTTTAACGAGTTTAAAAGAAAAACTCAACAATCTTTTCATATTTCAAGAGTCAGAAAAGAGCTTAAAGGTGACTCTAAATGTTTTTTCGTCGAAAATGATAGATTTCGCCTGAATAATCCGTTATCCTGAAAAAAAATGCAAACATTACTCATACATGTTTCAAATGGATAAAAATGTTGCAAAAATACCTCTCCAAAGTGAAATATAAACAAATTTGCAATTTATTTACTCAAAAAACTTATAAAAAGGGCTTTCGTCAATTCATTTTTACCGTTAGAGTTTTGGGTTGTTCAGAAAACTTCCTGTGAAGATTACGGAAAATCCAACCGTCAGAATCGAACGCCGTCTTATCCAGGTAATCCATATCGTCCCACTCTTCATTTTTAACCATTTCATTTTTTGTTTTGGGTTTTTATTTTATTTTTGGAGGGTTTTTAGGCTTAAAAGCCGCGTGCGGGGGCCCGCATGTGTACCACTGCTAGCTCGCGGACCCCGACTTTTTCTCAATGGGGAAAAAGTCGAGGGTCCGCACCTTCCATGTAGACAAGGTGCGGACCCATGCACTGTGTCTAACCTAGAGGGTGTGGTTCCTACCGCAAGGGTTTTTAACCCAAAAATTCTCAAATTTGGCCCAAACAAATTAATTTCTAGCATTCTAATTTGTCTTTTTACTTGATGCAGAGAGTCCATCATGATAGATTGGCGTGAACGAGAGCATGAGGGCGTGGATCTAGCTGCATTGAATCACCAACCTTCAATCGATGCATTGAAGGCCTGTGGCTTGTACAAATTCTAGGCCATACCAGGCATGAGGGCCCAGGTGGATTTCTTAGAGTGGCTGGTTGACAGATGGGGCATACAGGACCAATGCTTCTTCATTGGTGGTCACCAGCTCAAAATCGAGCCAGCAGACATAGATTTCTTGACTGGTTTTCCTAAGAGAGGTGAAGACTTGACTCTATTCGGGACTAGGCCAGGTGGCTAGTCTGTCAATAGCCTCTGGCTAGAGTTCTGCAACAGCCAGGCTAGAGACAAAGGGATAGACATAAAAGCCATATCCCTTCCTGAACTCATGGTGATTTCGTTTACTGTCACCAGACTTGCCGGAGTGTCGCATTACATATTGCCACCAGATCCCAGATGCGTATGGCAGTTGACTGCTTTCGAGGCACCATCTTCAACTGGTGTGATGCTTTGTTGGCGAATGCGAAAGGCCAACTGACCAGAGCCCAGAACAGACAACTAAAGACCTTTGGTTATGGGGCTTTGGTTGTGAGCTTTGGTCTGGAGAGGGTTCACATGTTGATCCCGCAGCACCTTACTGTTGGAGTTGTGCTTCCTTGAGAGCCCAAACTGATGCGATGGGTCGCAGTTATGGCCCGTCATCCGGACGAGGGGACAGAGGTTGTCCGATTCAAACCTGAGTATTTCCAATGGTTGGAAAACCAGGTTTTTTCTATTCAGGACTTCCCTTATGCTGGGGTAGATTTTCGTGGTGACCGAGACATGGCTCTTCCACCAGGAGAGTAATGGGATGACTAAGGTAAAATCATTTTCAACATTTTTCCTATTTTAATTTTTTTTTTTATTTTTCCATCATCCCAAAACTGATAGTAAAAGTTTCGAATGCAGATGTGGGTCCACAGTGACCAGTCGCTCTTCGGCCTTATGAGAGGAAACAACCAGTTGCAGCCACGCCAGCCCTATAGGATGAATCAGCAGAGGTTTTGGCTGAGTAGGAGGGTCATCTTGAGCACTTGATAGGAGATATTTCGGAGACCCTATAGATGACATTCCTCATCGACTTCAGTGCTATGTGATTGGGGTCCCAGGACTTTTTAGGAGGTTCCTTTGCAAGGTGGCCCGTGCAGTGGTTTCTTATCGAGATCATCACCTGTGATAGGATGATCGCCTATTGTGGGCACATATGACATTTTTGTTTTTTGTACTTATGATTTTTGTTGATCATAAGTTATTTTTCAACCTATGATCGAGGACGATATATTTTTTGACACACTCCTATATATATATATATCACTATTACCGGCTTATCTTGTAAATCATGTTATGGAATAGTTTTAAATTTACATGTATGATTATTGCAAATGTCTACTTAACATTCGAGAAGCAATTGCATCTGCTAATGTATTTAAAGATCTTGGAATATGCTGATACTCAATATAATCAAATTCACATTCCAAGGGACGCACTCTCAAAAATAATATTAATAACACTGGATTTCTAATGGCATACACTCTATTAAGCTGTAATACAACGAGTTCAGAATCTAACCTCACTATCAAACTCTGAATCCCAAATGAAATAGATTCAGATAATAACTCAATCACTGCACTATACTCAGCAATGTTGTTCGTTGTTTGACCGAGGCTTACCCCATGCATAGATACTAACTCGTCAGAGGGCGAATAGATAACCCAGGCTGCGGAGGAAATGTTCCGTGTAATATGACAAGCACCATCAGAGAAACTAATGTATGTTTGGAGAGGCATTGGCATCTGCAATATCAAGAGTAAAACCAAGATAAGCGGGAATAATGACGAAAAACACTCTCTAAGCTAAGCACACTTTTTAAACTAAAACATACCATCTAGAAAGAAAAACTATCCTAACTAAAAATCTCCATACCCATTCTTTAAGCATAATACCTCTTCAGGTAACGACCATTTCTGGGTTTACCTAAAGAGTCCCCATCAAAGTCTACCAATTCATAGGCCCCTTTTGCTAGCTTTCGCTTGACAACATAGGGACCATGTCAAATAGGAACGAATTTTCCAGCGCCTAATTTATCATTAGCTTGATCGTAAACTAAGACTATATCTCATTCCGAAAAATTTCAAGGGGTCACATTTCGATCATACTGATCTTTCATGCGTTTTGCGTGAGTCTCAATCGCCAATGCAGCATCACGTCGATTCTCATCTAATTGAGCCAAGTATAGCAAACACTTTTCCTCTTCGGAAGTGGCTGGAAGTAACTCAATGGCCATTTGTAATGACGAGATTTCGCATTCAATGGGTAACACAGCTTCCAGACCATAAACTAGTTGGAAAGGAGTGAACCCTGTTGATGTTTTTACTGAAGTTCGATACGCCCAAAGTGTTGAAAATAGCATGTTATGCCAATTCGACTGATGAATCCCAATGATTCGTCGGATCATGATGACTAAAACTTTGTTGATGGACTCAACCAGACCATTAGCTTGTGGATAATAAGGATTTGAACTATCATGACGCAAACCAAGCTGACCTGTATGTTCGGTCATCATAACGTTTCGAAAATGATGCCCATGATCAGTGATTATCGCTTGTGGGACACCAAACCTAGCAATTATATGATTGAACACAAAAATTGCAGTTGTCTTGCCGTCTGCCTCAAATGTAGGCATCGCCTCGGCCCACTTGGTAAAATAATCTACAACAAGGATGATATACGCATGCCCCCCGGCCGAGTGAGGGTTACATGTAATAAAATTGATATCCCATTTGGCAAAAGGACAAACGGAAATTATAGGGTGGAGAGGAGCAGGTGGAGCGCGCATCTTTCGATCAAATATTTGGCAGTTGTGGCATTTTCGGACCGCAGTAATACAATCTTTAAATAAAGACGACCAAAAGTAGCTAGCGCGCAATATCTTTTGGGTTGTGGCATACCAAGACATATGACTGCCACATGCTCCATAGTGATAGTCATTTAGAACCCTTTCAGCTTCCTTGTGAGTTAAGCAACGTCGAAAAACAGAGTCTACCCCACAATGATAAAGAGTATCTCCAATAATCTTGAATTGTTGGGATTGGAATCGTATTTTCCGACGTGACCTTGGAATTTATGGCCGAAAGGATTGGGTCTAGAGATAAACGATGATATCCCCATACCATGGATCTAAAGTGATGATTAGAAACAAGGATTCATCCGCAATGGGCTCTTCCGCCACAGTTTCCATGTCAGCACGTGGGAAGTCACACGTTAACTCCGCAGACACTAAAGATTTCTTAGACTTAGATTTTCAAATTCTAAGTCGAACTCTTACAGGATAACAATCCATTTAGAGTACTTGCCCCCTAGCAATTGCTTGGTCAAAATGTAGATCATAGGGTTGCAATCAGAAATTACAGTAGTTTTACATAGTAAAATGTAGTGACGAAAACGTTGGACAGCTTGAACAGTTGCCAATGCCAATTTCTCCACATGTGAGTATTTTAGCTCAGTTGGATTTAAATTTCGACTAAGGTAATATATCACATGTTCAGTTCCGAATTCATCTTCCTGAACTAAGACCATTCCAATGGTGGAATGAGAGGCAGAGAGATACAAGATGTAATCCTGGTTGTAGTTGGGAGGATGCAATAACGGTGCATGGGTCAATGCGTGTTTGAGTGCATCAAAAGATTTCTGAGCTATCTCATCCCAATAGAATGGAGTATTCTGTTTCAACAACCGGGTAAAACCCTTTGTAACCTCGACGTAGTTAGGAATGAATCGTCGTAAAAAGTTTGCTTTCCCTTGCAAACTTTTGAGTTGGCGAAGACTCGAAGGAGGAGGCAGTTTGACAATAGCTTCGACCTTAAAGGGATCGACGCGAATGCCAGCTTTCGAAACTACAAACCCCAGCAATCGACACGTTTCTATACAGAAGACATATTTGTGTGGGTTCAACCGAATCCGATAATGTCTACACCTCATAAAGATTGCTCGTAAATGGACGAGGTGATCAGCTCGATGTAATGAATGAGCTAGCAAATCATCGAGATAGGGTTGCACAATGTGCTTGATGTCATGAAACGCATAAGACATGGCCCTTTGAAAAGTTTTTCGGCATTCTTGAGCCCAAAAGGTAATTTGCAATAAGCAAATGTCCCCCATGGACAAATGAAAGTCGTTTTTGGTTGATCGGCAGGTAGAATATTGATTTGATTGTATCCGGAAAAACCATCCATGAAGGAGAATATTTCGCTGCCGGCACAATCATCAATGATTTGATCGATATAGGGAGTTGGGTAATTGTCCTTTGGACAGGCTCAATTAATGTCCCTATAATCGATACATATTCTTATTGTCCCTTGCTTTTTGTTAACCGGAACAATATTTGATACCCAATCTGTTAATTGGATCAGATAAATGAATCCTGCTTCGAGTAATTTTTCAACTTCTGCATTAATTGCAGCAGCTTTTCTTGGGTGAATCTGACGCAACCGTTGCCGGATGGGTTTAGCATCCGGGTAAGTCTTTATTTCATGAACAATAATCGTGGGATCAATTCCTAGCATTTCCTCATAGGACCAGGCAAACACGTCATGGAATTCTTGAAATAGCGCCTTATATATTTGAATTTCGTCATCTGTACACGAGGCACCTATATGAATGTTCTCAACAATTCCAGGCTTAACCGAAATGTCAATAGGAATAGTCCGAGAGATGTTTCCCAAATTTAACTCTGAATCAGGATGTTTCATTGGATTCTGAGGTTCCTTGACATATTCAGTCGTAAAGATTGATGAAAAATCATTTTCAAAATGATCATTCTCGAGTAAAAACGAAGACCTGTGATGGAGATCTTCCCATGGTAAATCATCTACACATAGGATTTCACGAATTTGCTCATCAGAGTGAACAAGTTCTGAAAACGTGATTGAATCTGAGCTTGAGGTGAAAAGTGATTCTTCACGGACCACATTCATTAAGTCAATTTCGGTTGAAGATGGGTTGGTAAACAATTGCACGGCCTCATACGCAATTTCATATGGACTCAAAGGCATGACATCACCAAATGAGTCTATCTCAGATTCAGAGGGGACGATCCAAGGATCATCATAAACAATGGTGTCTGACGTAATCATATGAATGGTTGCAAATGAAGACGATGCGTTGATCGGAGGAAAAGGAAAAGTTCCCAGTAAACCGGCATCTTTAACTAGTCCTACTCCAACATCCTTATATGGGATATTCGTTTTACCGACATGCTGAATACTTTCAGAAGAGGCTGGGTCATATGAAAAGTAAGCCAGCTGGTCTATTGTTATGATATTTCCATTATGAGGAAGCTTTATATCCTGAAAGACCGATGAAACAACAGCTGTCATAGCATAAGACTAACTTCGACCCAAGAGAAGGTTGTAATCTAGAGGGGCATCAACCACTTCCACATCTAGATTAACGGTTTTTCCTTCAACCACTCTAGGAAAATCATGTAGAATGCCAGAAGGATAAAACCCACGGCCATCAAAGGCCTCTAGAATCATCGGGGATTGATTTAGCGAAGGAGAACCAAGCGATCTCCAACACTGTATCGACATAATACACGTTGAGGCTCCCTCATCAATCATAGTCCGATGAATAGCCCTGTTTTTGACTATCACTGGAATCTAGAAAGCCATTGATGAGGTAGGCGCGGTGTACTATTTTCTAGATCGAAAATTATTAGGTTCGAGTCCTGAACGTCAACAGCTCCTATAGCCAACAAAAGTAATTTACGCTATGTTGGACATGATTGCAGCACTTCCAAAGCCGACATTGTTGAGGGTGAAACAACTAAATCCTCAACAATGTTATAGTTCTGAGCCGCTCTCGCATGTGGATTGAAAGCTGACTTTTGAAGTATACCCTTGGCGGGAGGTTTGATTACCAAGTGTGGATTAGGTTTCTCGATCTGTAGCGGATCGGAACCGGGAGCTGAGGTTGATGGATTAGAATGAGAAGATTCTGCTTCTTTACCATCAACATGACTTTTACTACCATAACCATGCGATCGAGTCGCAATCCTAACATGGGAAATCATCAGTATGGGTTCTTCATTGGCACTCGAGGAAGAACCTATCATCTTACTGTCTTGAGCTGGAAAAGGATCCTTCAAAACAGCAGGCGTTTGGGAACCTTTGACAATCTTCGCAACCTTTGCACGATGAGGGTAGTCTCTTGTAAAATGTTCATTGTCACAAACGAGACAAGGATAACGAGGTTTGCGCTTTTCATCATTAGATTCCATTTTTTCAGGTTTTTCCTTTGAATTTTTGTCCGTTTTATTCTTCTTCTTCCCTTTCTTCTTCCCACCGGATTTTGATTTGGCTCTAGATGATTCTAGAACGTGAATATCGGTGGAAATATCTGCGGAAGAATCTCCTGTCAGGGAATCAGGTAAGGTTATGATAGGAGAATAATTCTTAGAAGACTTCTTCTTACTCTTAGTGTTAACCATACCAATCATACCATCAGCGGCATGAAATCCCGAAGGAGCTGCAACGATTTCATTTTTCTTGAGAAGATTGGGGATTTTCTCGTGTAACGTACCTGACTGAGTATAGACCAAGTCAAGGTATTGTGCTTGAGAAATTACTTTCTCCTCAGCAACAACTCTAGATTTAGCTACATCTTTAGTGATATTTGGCAACAAAGACTTTACAAACCATTCAGCCAAAATCTGATCCAAAATAAAAACCTTCACTAAACGCCGTCGACGTCTCCATTCATGAATATGATCTGAAATGTAAGTGGACGTCGATTGCTTTAACGAAGTTAACAATTCCGTGCCATTGTCATATCGGACTGGCAACTGAAAATGAGTTAAAAACGAGGTAGCTAACTGACTAAAATTATAAAAAGTGCCTCGCGGTAACTCAATGTACCACTTGGCTGCAAGACCAATTAGAGTGCGCTGGAAAAGTCTTAGACGGATTGAATCATCTGAAATGGAGTTAGACACACACCAGAGGTGATAAGTCATCGCATGGTTCGACGGATCCTCTCCTGATTTTCCTTCGAACTTAGGAATATCGCTAGGTAACTTATTCGGCATTGGCGGCCAAAACGGAAGATAATTAATGGGATCCTTCGTTAGGCGCGACAAGTCAGGCAAGTCCAAAGTTGCGATAAATGGTAACTGACGATTAGGGTCCCTAAAACTCTGGGTCATGAGACCAGCCCCAGGAGGAGGATATCCAGGATAACTAGTAATAGGAATTGCATTTGGGATATTGTATCCTCGCAGAAAACTAGGATTAACCGGACCGTACTGGGGTTGCTGAGGTTGTCGATATGTGTACCCAGGGTCTGGTTTATACTGATAGACTGGCTACTGCACAACAAGACCAAATTGGTACTATCCCTGGTACGATTGATAAGTAAATTGTGGTTGACTTGTGACAACCGTACTTGAACCAGGTTGTCCTACAGGCATTTGAACCGAAGTTTGAATCATAGATCCAAATGGTGGTAAAGATGTCTGAGGAGTAGATACAGGAATAGTAGAAACCGGAGCTGTCGATACTCCAGAACTAGGTGGGTAGATTGAACAGATATTGCGACAGTTGCAGCAGTCGTTTGAGGCAGAGTACGAGGTGTAGTAGGCCCAGGCTGAGAAACTACCGAAGGTACAGAAGTTTGAATATTAGATTGGACTGGTTGCTGGGGTGTACTAGAAACTAAGTGTTGTCCATTTTGATAGGGCAACTGTACATTTGGCTGCAACACCTGTTGAGTTTGTGATGGATCCCACACTATATTCATTCCCGGGTATGGACCCATAACAGGTTGAGAATATTGAGGTCCATAACCGGGTTGAGGGTAGGATTGATAATTCAAAGGTACATTTCCCGTTCCTTGAACATATGATTGACCAGAGGGTCGTTGGAAACCTTGGTTCGAGTACTGACCTTGGGGTTGATACCCTTGAAGCACGTACTGATACTCGGGTTGATCTTGAGTTATAAATTGATACTGGGGTTGACCTTGGGGTACATATTGAGTCTGGGGTTGACCTTGAGGAACGTATTGTCCTGTATCTATGTACTGTCCTTGAGGTTGCCCCCCAGGTGCAAATTAGGTACCTTGAGGTTGCCCCCCTAGGCGATAATTGAGGATTTTGAGGCTACCCCCTAGGCGGTAACTGGCCACCTTGAGGTTGAGGATTGGGAATAGAACATGACATCATGAGAATATCTTCTACGCTCAACGGTTTAGTACCATTGCTTCTAGTTAATAACCCTTGCTCAATGGGTTGAGGAGATGCTCCAGAAAAAGTGCCAGAAAGTGACTGATACCCATAGGGAACAAAAGGACCGCCGTACAAAAAGGATTCAGGCGATTGAGTAAACATGGATGTCTTTCTTGACATATTTAACAGAGGATAATAACCTCTAGGTGTTGGGTGATAAGGAACATGAGGTTGTGAAAAACTTAACCCTGGGTTTTCTAAGAAATTAGTCAAAGAAAGATACCAAGTACTGCTCCTAGGTGGACTGTAAAAAATTGATTCATGCTGCCTTAGCTCAATAACAGGTTGATTTTCAGGGATAGGGATGCCTACTTCTTCTTCCGGAGTAGCAAGTTCTTCGATAGCTATGAGTCCAGAAGGAAGATCTTGGGTGATTACTCTTTCTACCCTAGGTGAACCAGGACCACTAGAAGCTGGAGAAGAAAACCTCGATGTCGGAGTAGCAGCAAATTCACTTTCAGGTTCAGATATTTCAGGTTCCTCACCTATATCACTAGTAGATGAAAAGGTACCAATAACTTCAGAAACAGACACCGACTGTGGATTATAATCTGCTACTAAAGCATGAAAATCAGGATGTACCACCAAAGAAGACTCTCCTTCTTCAGGTGACCCAACTCTACTGTCTCTAGGAGTTACGAGGACTTTCAAACCTTCAAGCTGGCTCGGTGAAAACTCAGGAGGTTGGCCCCGAAGTCTACGGGACTTCCTCGGTAATTCAGCCACGGTTAGAAAATTTTAACTACTTCACACACAAACAAAGTAAAATCTCGATGAAAACCACCTAAATCCTCTAAAGAACCAAACAAATTTGAATCACATGCCTAAAGAATCTACGAGATCAAACACACACAAACAGTAACTTTCCGTACTGAAAACACTAGTTGGTGATGAAATCCAACGTCGCAGAGTTCAACACAGAAATGGCCGTTGGAACAGTTACCCCGACAACTTGCTTAATGAATAGATTGGGACAAGCTCCTCCACTTAACCGTCTCGAGTGAAGAGAACCCCCCATAAAATCCAAGTGAGTCTAGCCGACATCTACTCCAGGTACAGTGGGATCTTCCCACCACTATCACCTTAGGAAGAATCCTAAAGAATATGGCCACTAAGGTTACCAACTGAAACAAATATACCTAGGGGAATAGTCTATGATCCGATACGCACGCAAGGGCAGAGTAGCAAGCTCAATCCCCTTGAAGGCTCCTTGACATAATCCAAGTTTTACCAAAAAGTGACCCCAGGCTCCTCAACAATGGTTAATCCGAGGTTTACCATTTTTAATACGTGAATATCTGGCATCGTTCCCAATGAGTAAGGATTGATTCCCACACTGGTTCGGACACGATCTCGTGCTTCTCCTTTAAGAGGAGCTTTCCCAGAGCATAAATGCAACAATTGGATTTCTTCCCTACCACAAGATACAGCTACTTGTTTGTTTTTACTGTCTTGGAGAGTTAATTACTCTCCTACTCCAAGACACTAGCCTAAGCTATGTTGGTGTATCAGAGCCCTAGAAATAAAAATGTTGCTAGATGAATTTTATTTAAGCGTTATTTTTATTGGTTTTTTGTTTAAGTCAAAAGGTGCGGAGATGAAACTCGTGGTATGAAGACTCGACTCAAAATCACTAAAAATGCACCTAAGATGATTTAAACAATCATTTCTCTTCGATGAACTTCTAGCTAGGAAAGAGTTTGAGAATGCAAAATACTTTGTAAACACAAATCTTTCTTAGCACACAAATTAAAAGAAGAGCTTTTGTCCTTTCCAATGCACTCAAAACGAGACAACTAGTTATTTCACAAAAATTTCCCTTTTCTTTTCAAAACACTCGACCACTACAAAAAAAAACTTTTTCCATAAGAGATTTTTTATTTTATAAAACACTCAAAACTATGCAAACGACTAACTTTGAGATATATAAATTATAAAAATCCATTTGAAGTCAAAGCTTACAAGATGTCTTTTCTAAGGATGTTTTACATAGCTAGATGTAAGCTAAGGATCAATTTATGCAGAATCACAAATCAGTCAAAAACAACCAATTTTGTTTTCTTTTTAAAAATGAAAATCCAAGCTTTAAACACAAGCTTTTCAAAGTTTTGTAAAGAGAAAACACAAAGTGGATTCCTCAACAAGGGTAGATTTCATAGATGGTCAGACTCATAAGAAGGATAGTACAGACCAAGGTGATCTGAGGTTCCTACAGCTTCTAAGCTCAGAGCTACTACAAGACCAAAATGAAAAATAAAACCAACAAGAAAAACTCCTAGGAATTTCACCTAAAACCCTAACAGTAATGAAATCAACCTAAGGAAAGCTTCTGACGGGTTATATGTAGGTTTCGGCAGTGGATAATAACTTCTAAACAAAAACTAGGTTGACTAACAGAGGAAATCTTAGGTTTTTCAAAATTTTGACAGGGTCCGCAGGCCCACAGTTAACACAGGTGTGGTATCGCTCTGTGCTAAAAGCAAAAGTGCGGATAAGTACGCACTGTGTCAAAAGGCTAGGGTGCGGTCCTCTCCCAAAGCTATGAAAAACGAAAAATAACCCTGGATCTACAATTTCCACCCAATTCCACACACAACAGGCCAAAAACAGAAACAAAAACACAGTTTCTCAGGTCAAAGTAAAAACAAGGAAAAAATCAAGTCCCCAGTGGAGTCGCCATTTTGTCACACGGAATAAGTTGATCTTGTGGACAAGATAGACCTTCCTAGAATCTAAAGAAGACCTAATGACAAGCAAACCAATCACACACTATCTTTCTCTAAATATGCTTTTATAAACAAAGGCAAACAAGAGTTTTAGGCCTACCTTGGGCCCAACGCAAGTTTGTGGAAGCCTTCGCTCCTTCGATCCAAATGAGCTCCCTTGTCATGAATCTACAAACACAAACAAGCAAACAAATTAAATAGCACCTGAAAAGCCAATATCATAAAACATATTTAACATGAAAGTCAAGGAATTCATGAAACAAATGACATGAGACAATTTGTTGAGAAAAATGAGTTTGATTGTATTAATTCAAATCAAGAAGAACTTTACAACCTGTGCCTTGACGCTGTACAAGCTCCTCCCATGGTCCAGCAAGAAGTCTCCTTTACTTTGACAAGTTTCACTCTCTTCCCAATGAAGCCAAAAAGGTATGTGATCTCTCCTCTTAAGCTCAACTAGGAAGTCTTAATTTCACCAGCATTTACCCTAAAATATGTTCAGCTTCTAACCTCTCTAGCAACCAGCCCAATGCCTGAATTTATAGTGCAATGGAGGGACGTTAGTAGGTGCTCCTTTAAAGGGATAAAGCCCTTCTTCAAAGGGATAGCTCCTCTCATCAAGGGATTAGCTCCTTCTCTTTTGGGATGCATGAACCACCTAAGAGCGGCCAATCAACGTCAAAATTCCTTCTATAATCATCTAGAATTAACCTAAAGTGAGTTTTTTAGAATAAACTTGCGCCTTTTTTACTTTCACAGGGGTCCGCACCCACACCTTTATGGACAGAGCGGGCAGGTCTGCATTTTTTGTAAACAGAAGGTGCATGACCGTAGGCAATAGTGAGAAAAAGTGCGGAAGTAGATCTTTATTGATTTTCAATGTCTTTCTCTCATTTTCAAAGCTTGACTTGAAGAGCTAAGGCCTGAGACTTACTTAAGAGGATAGTACAAGTGATGATAGACCGATACTGATTGCAAATAATCATGGTGACGATATTTTTTTGTAACAGTGCCAATTTTGGTCCCACAGCACCTCACTGTTGGAGCTGGACTTCCTCGAGAGCCCAAACTGATGCGATGGGTTGCAATTATGGCCCGCCATCCTAATGAGGGGACAGAGGTTGTTCAATTCAAACCTGAGTATTTCCATTGGTTGGAAAACCAGGTTTTTGCTATTGAAGACTTTCCTTACATTGGGGTAGATTTTTGCGGTGACCCAGACATGGCTCTTCCACCAGGAGAGCAATGGGATGACTCAGGTAAAATCATTTTCAACATTTTCCTAGTTTAATTTTTTTTTGTTTTTATCTTGTCCCAAAATTGATAGTAAAAGTTTCAAATGCAGATGTAGGTCCACAGTGACCAGCCGCTCTCCGGCCTTACAAGAGGAAACAACCAGTGGCAGCGGCACCAGCCCCACAGGACGAATCAACAGAGACCCTAGCCGAATTGGAGAGCCATCTAGAGCATTTGACAGGAGACATTCTGGAGACTGGCATAGATGACATTCCTCGTCGACTATAGCACTATGTGATTGGGGTCCCAGGACCTTTCAGGAGGTTCCTTTGTAAGGTGGCCCATACAGTGGTTTCTTATCGAGATCATCACCAGTCATAGGATGATCGCCTATTGTAGACACATATGACATTTTTTGCTTTTTGTACTTGTCATTTTTGCCGATCATAAGGTGTTTTTCAACCTATGATTGAGGACGATGTATCTTTGGACACACTCCTATATTATACTATATCACTATTACCAGCTTATCTTGTAAAACATGTTATGGAATGCTTTTAAATTTATTTATATGATTATTGCAAATGTCTACTTAACATTCGAGAAACAATTGCATCTACTTATGTATTTAAATATCTTGGAATATGCTGATATTAAATATAATCAAATTCACGTTCCAAGAGATGCACTCTCAAAAATAATATCAATAACACTGGATTTCTAATGGCATATACTCTATTAAGCTGTAATACAATGAGTTCAGAATCTAACCTCACTATCAAACTCCGAATCCCAAATGAAATAGATTCAGATAATAACTCAATCACTACACTATACTCGGCAATGTTGTTCGTTGTTTGACCGAGGCTTACCCCATGCATAGATACCAAATCGTCAGAGGGCGAATAGATAACCCAAGCTTCGGAAGAAATGTTCTGTGTATTATGACAAGCACCATCAGCAAAACCAATGTATGTTTGGAGAGGCGTCGACATCTGCAATATCAAGAGTAAAACCAAGATAAGTAGGAATAATGATGAAAAACACTCTCTAAGCTAAGCACACTTTTCAATCTAAAACACACCAGCTAGAAAGAAAACTATCCTAAAAAATCTCCACACCCATTTTTAAGCATAATACCTCTTCAGGTAAAGACCATTTCTGGTTTTACCTAAAGAGACCCCATCAAAGTTTGCCAATTCATAGGCCCCTTTTGCTAGCTTTTGCTTGAAAACATAAGAACCATGCCACATCGGTACGAATTTTTCAGCACCTAATTTATCATTTGCTTGATCATACAATAAGACTAGGTCTCCTTCCGAAAAATTTCGAGGGGTAAAATTTCGATCATACTGAGCTTTAATACGTTTTGCATGAGTTTCAATCGCTAACGATTCTCATCTAGCTGAGCCAAGTATAACAACTGTCTTTCCTCTTCAGAAGTGGCTGGAAGTAACTCGATGGCCATTTGCAATGACGGGATTTCGCATTCAATGGGTAACACAGCTTCCACACCATAAACTAGTTGGAAAGGAGTGAACCTTGTTGACGTTTTTACTGAGGTTCGATACACCCAAAGCATTGAAAATAGCATGTTATGCCAATTCAACCTGTGAATCCCAATGATTCGTCGGATCATGATGACTAGAACTTTGTTGATGGCTTCAACTAGACCATTAGCTTCTCGATAATATCTAGTTGAACTATCGTGATGCAAGCCAAGCTAGCCTGTAAGTTCAGTCATCATAACGTTTCGAAAATGACGCCCATGATCAGTGATAATCGCTTGTGGACCACCAAACCTAGCAATTATATGATTGAACAGGAAAATCACAGTTGTTTTGCCGTCTGCCTCAAATGTAGGCATCGCCTCAGCCCACTTGGTAAAATAATATACCACAAGGATGATATACGCATGCCCCTCGGCCGAGTGAGGGTTACATATAATAAAATCGATACCCCATTTTGCAAAATGACTGACGAAAATTATAGGGTGGAGAGGAGGAGGTGAAGCGCGCATCTTTCAATAAAAATTTGGTAGTTGTGGCATTTTCGGACCGCGTAAATACAATCTTTAAACATAGACGGCTAGAAGTAGCCAGCGCGCAATATCTTTTGGGTTGTGGCATACCCAGACATATGACCACCAGATGCTCCAGAGTGACAGTCATTTAGAACCCTTTCAGCTTCCTCATGAGTTAAGCAACGTCGAAAAACAGAATCCACCCCATGACGATAAAGAGTATCTCCAATAATTCTGAATTGTTGGGATTGGAATCATATTTTTCGACATTCCGACCTTGAAATTTCTGGCCGAAAGGATTAGGTCTAGAGATAAACGATGATATCCCCATACCATGGATCTAAAGTGCTGATTAGAAACAAGGATTCGTCCGCAATGGGCTCCTCCGCCACAGTTTCCGTGTCAGCATGCGGGAAGTCACACATTAACTCCGCAAAAACTAAAGATTTCTTCGACTTAGACTTTTCAAATTCTAAGTCGAACTCCTGGAGGATGACAATCCATTTGGAGTACTTGCCCCCTAGCAATTGCTTGGTCAAAATATAGATCATAGGGTTGTTGTTATGAAACCAGCTCACAAAAAGATAGAAAAGAGAGATCCACACCTTAGAATTCAGCCTCTTCGAGGGGGCAACCTCCTTTACATTACATAAATGAACAATTCTTCAATGATACAAATGACAAAACCTCCTTTCTATATATAGGAGTCTAAGGAGTCACAATATAATCCAGCCGACCTAACAATAATAATATAAAGCCACAAAAATAACAATAGAGGGATTCTATGGGGCATAGAAATAACAACAAGGGGGTAATAGGGGCACAACAATATAAATAAGGGGTATAACTACAATAGTAATGGGGTAATCACTAGTATTATAGGGACCCAACATGCCCCTCTCCTTCAAAAAAGTGTTGTCCTCAACGCTTGAGTAGTTCTGGATACTTCTGCATAAAATTCTCATCCTCCCATGTGGAATCTTCAGCGGATAAGTTCTTCCACTTGATAAGATACTCTGAAATTGATCGATTTCGTAGCTGTCGAGTTCTTGTTTCTGTGACTGCTTCCGGTTCCAATATAATTTTTCCTTCCTCGTCAAGTTCTGGCAATATTGTTTGAACTGGGAGCTTGTCGCCTATAACCTTCTTTAAACATGAAACATGGAAAACTGGGTGCAATCGAGAAGCTGCAGGAAGCTCCAATTTGTATGCCATAGTACCAATCTTTTGCAACACCTTGTACGGACCATAATACTTTGGTGATAATTTATTATCCTTCTTAGCTTGCTTTAGGGACATTTGCTTATATGGTTGTAGCCGTAGGAATACCCAATCACCTACATCAAAACTTCTTTCACTGCGATGTTGATCTGCCTGTTGTTTCATTCTATTTTGTGCCAACACGAGGTTATCCTTTAAGAGTTGGAGGACTTGTTGTTGATGTTCGATGTGATGTTCCACTGCCTGAACCTTAGAATTTTCTCTTAAATATGATGTGATGGATGGTGGTTGATACCCATAAAGTGCCATAAATGGGGTCATTTTTGTTGCTGTATGGAAGGAAGTGTTATACCACCATTCAGCCAGAGGCAACCATTTGACCCATTGTGTCTGTTTATCAGATACAAAGCAACGAAGATATCCTTCCAAACATTTGTTTACTATCTCAGTTTTCCCATCAGATTGAGGATGATAAGATGAGCTATGAGCTAACTGAGTACCAAGACAAGAAAATAATTCTGTCCAAAAATTTCCAGTGAAAATGGGATCTCTGTCACTTACAATAATCTTTGGGTTTCCATGTAGCTTTTGAATTGTTTCCATAAATGCAGTAGAAACTGTACTGGCTTTAAATGGATGTGATAATGCACAAAAGTGTGCATACTTGGTAAGTCTGTCAACTACCACCATGATGACACTCTTTTCCTCAGACTTGGGTAAACCTGTGATAAAATCCATTGAAACCTCCTCCCAACGTTGGCTTGGAATGGATAAAGGTTGTAATAGACCCGGTGTCTTAATTGTTTCAACTTTATTTTGTTGGCAAACCAAACATTCCGCCACAAACTTTTGAATATCTGATTTAAGGCCATCCCAAAAAAATTCCTTCTTAACCCTGTGGTAAGTTTTTTAAAATCCTGAGTGCCCTCCTAAGGGAGAAGTGTGCAATTCCATAAGAATCTTTTGTTTTAGCTGGGAATTCTTACAGAGGTATAAGCGATCTTTGTACCATAACGAATCATTTTTCCAGCTAAATGTATCAGACGTACTGGAATCTTGTTGTAGCTTTCGAATAAGTGCCCACACTTCTTCGTCATTCTTCCATTCCTCCCTTGCTTCGTTTATCCAATCTGGTTGGATAATAGAAATGGCACACAACAATGCTTCCACATCCTCATCCTTTCTTGAGAGTGCATCTGCCACCACATTTTGCTTCCCTTTTTTGTAGATGATTTCAAAGTCATAACCCAACATCTTTGTGACCCACTTTTGTTGCTCTTCAGAGGATAATCTTTGTTCTAAAAAGTATTTAAGGCTATCATGATCCGTTTTTACCTTGAAGTGTCTTCCCATTAGGTAGGGTCGCCATTTCTTAAGTGCATGGAGTATTGCCAACATTTCCTTCTCATAAATAGCTTTGCTTAAAAACTTTCCCTTGATTGGACGACTTTCAAAAGCAATGGGTCTTTCATCTTGCATTAGAACAGCACCAATTCCATTTCCTGAAGCATCACATTCCACAATAAAGGTTTTTGTGAAGTTCGGTGTAGCTAAGACCGGTGCTTGGCACATTGCCTCTTTAAGATGTTCAAAGGCCTTTGTTGCTTTCGGAGTCCATGAAAATGCATCTTTCTTCAATAATGTTGTTAGAGGTGCTGCTATTCTCCCATAATTCTTAACAAACTTGCGATAATACCCTGTCAACCCAAGAAATCCTCGCAGATGCTTTATGGATGTGGGGATTTTCCATTCCTTAATGGCTTTAATTTTGCTAGGGTCTACCTTAACTCCTTCATGAGATACAATATGACCCAAATATTCCACCTCCTGGACTCCAAAGAAACATTTGGATCTTTTTGCATATAATTGTTTCTCCTCCAATAGTTGTAGCACCCTGTCAACATGTTCAACATGATCCTTCCAAGACTTGCTGTAGATTAGTATATCATCAAAAAATACTAACACAAATTTTCTAAGGAATGGTTTGAAAATTGAATTCATCAAACCTTGAAATGTTGAAGGTGCATTGGTAAGGCCAAAAGGCATGACCAAAAATTCATAATGACCCTCATGAGTTCTAAATGTCGTTTTCGGAATGTCTTCAATCTTCATTCTGATTTGATGATATCCCGAACGAAGATCCAACTTGGTGAAGTAAATTGATCCATGCAATTCATCCAGTAATTCATCAATGACAGGAATGGGGAACTTATCTTTAATAGTGAGCTTGTTGAGCTCCCTATAATCTGGACACATGCGCCATGATCCATCCTTCTTGTGCACCAATACTACTGGAGCAGAGAAAGAACTTTGACTTGGTTGAATTATACCAGCCTCTAGCATTTCTGCAACCATACGTTCAATTTCACTTTTTTGGACATAGGGATATCTGTACGGCCTGATGTTTGGAGGAACACTTCCTGGAATCAGATGAATAGCATGATCATGATCACGCATAGGTGGGAGACCTTTGGGAGTCTCAAATACCTTGGAATGATTGTCCAGGACTTTTTGGAGATCTGGAGAAATAGATGATTTCGATGTGGAAACATCTAGCGAACATAATTGTGCAATTACACCTCTTTGCTCCTTTTTTAGAAGCTTTGTCATACCATTAGAGCTGATTATCTTTCCTGGTTTCCCTGCAATACCCCTTAATTCAACTTCCTTTCCTTCCGTAGAAAATTTGATGAAAAGTTCTTGAAAATTAAAAGCTATTGTACCCAAGGATTGTAGCCATTGGACTCCTAGTACAACATCAGCACCTCCCATTGGAATGGAAAGCATTGGGCTAGTCAATACATATTCTCCCATGGATAGCTTGATATTATGGCACTTTCCAGAGAAATTTATTGTTCCTCCATTTGCAATCATCACTTGACACTCTGGTGCTGGATATAGGAAGCAATTCAATTCTTTTGCTACCCTACAATGAATAAAATTGTGGGTGCTTCCTGAATCAATCAACACTATTACCTTTTTCTTCTTGATTTGTCCTTCTATCTTGATGGTTTGAGGAGTGGTAATTCCCGCCAATGCATTACAAGATATGGTCGGATTTATTTGTTCTTCATCTAGGCTTTGTTCCTGGAGTATATCCTCTTCTTTTGACCTTTCTTGCTCCTTTTCTTCTTCCTCTTCACAATCTATGTAGAATAATTTCTTCTCAGCACACTTATGACCTTTAGTGTATTTGCTATCACAACTGTAACAAAGCCCTTTTGCTCTTTTTTCTTCCAATTGTTGTGGTGTCAACCTTATAGGTTGTGGAAGACTAGGGGCAACAACACTTCCGTCTTTATAGTTGTGAGTGGTATGCTTCCTGGTTGCCATAATTTTGCTTTCCATTTTTCTTGCTAACCTGAATGCCTTCTCTAATGAATCAGGTTCCCAAAGGCGAACATCATGTTGGATATTATCCTTTAAAGACCCTATGAACACATCAATCCTATGCTCCTCTGGAATATCTTTTACCCTTATGTTCAATTTTTGGAACTCCTCAATGTGCTCCATTACTGAACCCTTTTGTTTGAGACTTATCAATTGGCTAAAAAAAGTGTTGCTTTTTGTATCTTCATAATGTGCTATCAATTCTTCCGTAAAAATTGCCCAAGTGATAATTTTTTTACGAGAGAAAAGCCATTGATACCATAAAAACTGATTTGGTTCCAAATATACAGTTTCCATACGTACCTTTTGTGTGTTTTGCACATTATTGAGATCGAAGAATTGCTCCATCTGTAATATCCATGTGGCGGGATCCTTGCCATCAAACTTCCTCATATCGATTTTTGGAATATGGTGGGTCTTTGATCCAACATTAGAATCTATGGAATCATGATTAACATTACTTTTGTTCACATCATGAGTTTCCTTTACAACCTTTTCACCATTAGTAAGTATCTCTTGTAGAAAATTTGTCAAATCTCTCTTCAAATCTGCCATGTCTGTCTTCAAATCTGTCTTCAAATTTGCCATGTCTTTCTTAAAATCTTTCTTAAAATCTATCTTCAAATCATCCATCTTAGCTTCCACGCCATTTATCTTAGATTCCACGCCATTTATCTTAGCTTCCATGCCACTTATCTTAGCTTCTGTTAGCTTTTGTGAGCGTGACATTTGTTGCACTTGTTCTTGTAATTTTGATATATCATGTAGCATTTCTTCCTCTTCTTCATGAGTCATGCTAGAGCTTTCAGGTTCCTTACTAGGTGTTTGCATTTTCTTTCCTCAGGGCATCAGTTACCGATAATAATGCTTTACTATGCCCTTTGAATTCCGTTAAACCAAGCTTACACAAAAATTAAAAAAAACTACACACCTTTTTTTCACTTTATAGAAGCCTGATATTGAATCTGATGTATCTCTGTAATTTCAGATCATCCAGTTCTAAAATTGCAACCTATAGTAGCCTTCTGTGTCCTCTTTCCAATGCCACAATTCTGACCCAAATTGGATTCTCCAAGGAAGAGTTATGTGAAATCTCCCACAGTGACTTGCTTTTAGACTAGTTCAGTAGAGAGAACTTGTACGACGCGCCACGAGTCACTGTTTCAACCTTTGAATCTGAAACACACATACAAGAAACTACAGTCCGTCCTCTTTCTGTACCTTCTTATGAAATTTCAATCCAATCCCCAGAGAGAAAGTTATGACGATTTTGAATGTAATTCAGCGTGATTTCTTCTCAAATGGTTTTTTTTTGCAACTTCTGAAACGTCACAAAAAAAGACTTATAGCAAAAATGCCATGATGACTGGTTTGGAGCAGAGAAACCCTAGAATCCAAAGCTTTGATACCAAATGTTATGAAACCAGCTCACAAAAAGATAGAAAAGAGAGATCCACGCCTTAGAATTCAGCCTCTTCGAGGGGGAAACCTCCTCTACATTACATAAATGAACAATTCTTCGATGATACAAATGACAAAACCTCCTTTCTATATATAGGAGTCTAAGGAGTCACAATATAATCCAGCCGACCTAACAATAATAATATAAAGCCACAAAAATAACAATAGAGGGATTCTATGGGGCACAAAAATAACAACAAGGGGGTAATAGGGGCACAACAATATAAATAAGTGGTATAACTACAATAGTAATGTGGTAGTCACTAGTATTATAGGGACCCAACAGTTGCAATTAGAAATCACTGTAGTTTTACGTAGTAAAATGTAATGATGAAAACGTTGGACAGCTTGAACAGCTGCCGATGCCAATTTCTCCACATGTGAGTATTTTAGCTCAGTTGGATTTAAATTTCGACTAAGGTAATATATCACATGTTCAGTACCGAATTCATCTTCCGGAACTAACACCATTCCGATGGTGGAATGGGTGGTGGAGAGATACAAGAAGTAGTCCTGGTTGTAGTTGGGAGGATGCAACAATGGTGCATGGGTAAACACGTGTTTTAGTGCATCAAAAGATTTCTTAGCTATCTCATCCCAAAAGAATGGAGTATTTTGTTTCAACAACCAGGCAAAACCCTTTGTGATCTCGGCATAGTTAGGAATGAATCGACGTAAAAAGTTTGCTTTCCCTTGCAAACTTTGGAGTTGGCGAAGACTCGAAGGAGGAGGCAATTTGATAATAGATTCAACCTTTGAGGGATCGACGCGAATGATGGCTTTCGAAACAAAAAACCCCAATAACCAACCCGTTCCTATACAGAAAACACACTTGTGTGGATTCAACCTAATCCGATAATGCCTACACCTCATAGAGATTGCTCGTAAATGGATGAGATGATCAGCTCGATGTAATGAATGAGCAGGAAAATCATCAAGATATGGTTGCACAATGTGCTTGATGTCATGAAACGCATAAGACATGGCCCTTTGAAAAGTTGCCCCGGTGTTCTTGAGCCCAAAAGGTAATTGGAAATAAGCAAATGTCCCCCATGGACAAATGAAAGCCGCTTTTGGTTGATTGGCAGGTAGAATATTGATTTGATTATATCCGGAAAAACCATCCATGAAGGAAAATATTTCACTATCGGCACAATCATCAATGATTTGATCGATATAGGGAGTTGGGTAATTGTCTTTTGGACAAGCTCGATTAATATCCCTATAATCAATACATATTCTTATTGTCCCTTGATTTTTGTTAACAGGAACAATATTCGATACCCAATCTGTTAACGAAATCGGATAAATGAAACCTACTTTGAGTAATTTTTTAACTTTTGCTTTAATAGCAGCAGCTTTTCTCAGGTGGATCTGACGCAAACGTCGCCAAACGGGTTTAGCATCCGGGTAAGTTTTGATTTCATGAACAACAATTGCGGGGTCAATTCCTGGCATTTCCTCATATGACCAGGCAAACACGTCGCGAAATTCTTGAAATAGGGCCTTATATATTTGAACTTCATCTTCCGTACAAGAGGCACCTATATGAATGTTTTGAACAATTCCATGCTTAACCAAAATATCAATAGGAATAGTTTGAGAAATGTTTCCCAAATTTAACTCTGAATTAGGATTTTTCATTGGATTCTGAGGTTCCTTGACATATTCAGTCGTAAAAATTGATGAAAAATCATTTTCAAAATGATCACTCTCGGGTAAAAACGAAGATCTATGATGAAGATCTTCCCATGGTAAATCATCGACACATAGGATTTCACGAATTTGCTCATCAGTGTGAACAAGTTCGGAAAACGTTGTTGAATCCAAGTTTGATGTTGAAAGTGATTCCTCATGGACCACATTCAGTAAGTCAATTTTGGTTGAATATGGGTCAGAAAAGGACTGCACGGCCTGATACACAATTTCATATGGACTTAAAGGCATAACGTCACCAAATGAGTCTATCTCAGATTCGGAAGGTAGGATCCAAGGATCATCATAAACAATGGTGTCTGACGAAATAATATGAATGGTTGCAGTAGAAGACGATGCATTGATAGGAGGAAAAGGAAAAGTTCCGAGTAAACAGAATCTTTAACTAGTCCTACTCCAACATCCTTATACGGGATAGTTGTTTTGCCGACATGCTGAATACTTTCAGAAAAGGCTGGGTTAGATGAAAAGTAAGTCAACTGGTCTATAGTTACAATCTTTCCATTATGAGGGAACTTTATAAGCCAAAAGACCGATGAAACGACAGCTGTCATAGTGTAAGACCAACTACGACCCAAGAGAAGGTTGTAATCTAGAGGGGCATCAACCACCTCCACATCTAGATTAACAATTTTTCCTTCAACCCCTATAGGTAGATCCTGTAGAATGCCAAAAGGATGAAACCCACGGCCATCAAAGGGCTTTAGAATCATTGGGGATTGATTTAGTGAAGGATAACCAAGCGATCTCCAACACTGTATCGACATAATACACATTGAAGCCCCCTCATCAATCACATTCCTATAACAAGGTCTGTTTTTTACTAACACTGGGATCTGGAAAGCCATTTGATGAGGTAAGTGCGGTGTAATATTTTCTAGATAAAAAATTATAAGGTTCGAGTCTTGAACTTCAACAACTCCTATAGTGGACAATAGTAATTTACGTTGTGCTGGACATGATGGCAACAGTTCCAAAGCTGACATTGCTGAAGGTGAAATAGCTAGATCTTCAACAATGTTATTGTTCTGAGCCGCTCTCGCATGTGGATTGAAAGCTGACTTTTGAAGTATACCCTTGGCAGGCAGTTTGATTACTAAGTCTGGGTTAGGTTTCTCGATCTGTAGCGGATCGGAACCGGGAGCTAAGGTTGATGTGATAGAATGAGATGATTCTGCTTCTTTACCATCAACAGGACTTTTACTTCCATAATCATGTGATCAAGTCGCAATCCTAACATGGGACATCATCATTATGGGTTCTTCGGAGGCATTTGAGGAATAACCTATCATCTTAATGTGTTGACTTGGAAAAGGATCCTTCAAAACAACAGGCATTTGGGAACCTTTGACAATTTTTGCAACCTCTGCACGATGAGGGCAGTCTCTTGTAAAATGCTCTTCGTCACAAATGAGACAAGGATAACGAGGTTTGCGTTTCTCATCATTTGATTCCGCTTTTTCTGGTTTCTCTTTTGAATTTTATCTATTTTATTTTTCTTCTTCCCTTTCTTCTGACCACCAGATTTTGATTTGGCTGTAGATGAGTCTACAACATGAATATCGACGGAAATTTCTGCGGAAGAATCTCCTATCGGGGAATCTGGCAAGGTTATGATAGGAGAAGAATTCTTGGAATATTTCTTCTTACTTTTGGTATTAACCATACCAATCATACCATCAGCGGCATGAGACCTTGAAGGAGTGGTAGCGATTTGATTTTGCTAAGGAAGATCGGGGATTTTCTCGTGTAACGTACCTGACCGCGTATAAACTAAGTCAAGGTAATGTGCTTGAGAAATTACTTGCTCCTCAGTAACGACTCCGGCCTTAGCTACATCCTCAGTGATCTTTGGCAATAAAGATTTTACAAACGATTCAGCTAATATCTAATCCAGAATAAAAACCTTCACTAAATGCTGTCAACGTCTCCATTCATGAATATGATCTGAATTGTAAGTGGATGTAGACTGCTTTAATGAAGTTAATAATTCTATGCCATTGTCATATCTTACTGGAAACTAAAAATGAGTTAAAAATGAAGTAGCCAACTGACTATAGTTATAAAAAGTGGCTCGCGGTAACTCAATGTACCACTTGGCTGCCAGGCCAATTAGAGTGCGCTGGAAAAGCCTTAAACAGATTAAATCATTTGAAATGGAATTAGACGCACACCAGAGGTGATAATTCATCACATGGCTCGATGGGTCCTCTCCTGATTTGCCTTCAAACTAAGGAATATCACTAGGAAAATTATTCAGCATTGGCGGCCAAAACAGAAGATAGTTAATTGGATCGTTCATAAGGCACGACAAGTCAAGCAAGTCCAAAGTTGCGATGAATGGTAACCGATGATTAGGGTCCCTAAAACTCCGGGTCATGAGACCAGCCCCAGGAGGAGGATATCCAGGATAACTAGGAATTTGAATTGCATTTGGGATATTATATCCTCCCAGAAAACCAGGATTAACTGGACTATACTGGGGTTGTTGAGGTTGTTGATATGTATACCCAGGGTACAGTTGATACTGATAGACTGGCTACTGTACAATAGGACCGAATTGGTACTGTCCCTGGTACGGTTGATAAGTAAAATGAGGTTGACTTGTGACATTCGTACTTGAACCAGGATGTCCGATAGGCATCTGAGATGAAGTTTGAATTGTGGATCCAGACTGAGGTAAAGATGTCTGAGGAGTTTACACAAGGATAGTAGAAACCAGAGCTGTCGATACTCCAGAAGTAGGTGGGGTAGATTGAACAGATGCTGCAACAGTTGCAGCAGTCGTTTGAGGTGGAGTACGATGGATACTAGGCCCAGGCTGTGAAACTACAGAAGGTGCATAAGTTTGAATAGTAGACTGGACAGGTTGCTGGGGTGAACCAGAAACCAAGGGTTGTCCAGTTTGAGATAACAACGGTACATTCGATTGCAAGAACTGTTGAGTTTAAGATGGATCCCGCACTAAGTTCATTCCGGGGTACGGACCCATAACAGGTTGAGAATATTGAGGACCATAATCGGGTTGAGGGTAGGGTTGATAATTCAAAGATACATTTCCAGTTCCTTGAACATATGATTGACCGGAAGGTGGTTGGAAACCTTGGGTCAGGTACTGACCTTGAGGTTGATAACCTTGAGGCACTTATTGATACTTGGGTTGACCTTGGGGTACATATTGATACTCGGGTTGACCTTGAGGTACATATTGAGTCTGGGTTGACCTTGAGGAACATACTGTCCCGTAGGTATGTATTGTCCTTTAGGTTGCCCCCCAGGCACAAATTGGGTACCTTGAGGTTGCCCCCCAGGCGATAATTGATGACTTTGAGGCTGCCCACCAGGTGGTAACTGGCCACCTTGAGGTTGAGGATTAGGAATAGTACCTGACATCATGAGAATATCTTTTACACTCAATGGCTTAGTTCCATTATTTCCAGTTAATAACCCTTGTTCAATAGGTTGAGGTGATGCTCCCGAAAAAGTACCAGTGAGTGACTGATACCGAGAGGTAACAAAAGGACCACCGTACAAAAAGGTTTCCCGAGATTGAGAAAACATGGATGACGGTCTTGACATATTTAACGAAGGATAGTAACCCCTAGGTGTTGGGTGATAAGGAATACGAGGTGGTGAAAAACGTAGTCCTGGGTTTTCCAAAAAGTTAGTCAATGAAAGATACCAAGCACTGCTCCTAGGTGGACTGTAAAAGATTGATTCAGTCTCCCTAAGCTCTATAACAGGTTGATTTTCAGGGATAGGGATGCCTTCTTTTGCTTCCAGAGTAGCAAGTTATTCAATAGCTATAAGTCCAGAAGGAAGATTTTTGGTAATTATTCTTTCTACCCTGGGTGAACCAGGACCACTAGAAGCTGGAGAGGTAAACCCCGATGTTGGAGTAGTAGCAAATTCAGTTTCAGGTTTAGATATTTCAGGTTCCTCACCTAAGTCACTAGTAGATGAAAAACTACCAATAACTTCGGAAAAGGACACAGATTGTGGATTATAATCCGCTACTAGAGCTTGATAATCAGGATGTACCACTAAAGAAGACTCTCCTTCTTCAGGTGACCCAACTCTACTGTCTCTAGGAGTTACAAGGGCTCGTAACCCTTCAGGCTGGCTCGGTGAAAACTCAGGAGGTTGGCACCGAAGTCGACAGGACTTCCTCAGTAATTCAGCCACGATTAAATATTTTAACTACTTCACACGCAAACAAAGTAAAATCTCAATGAAAACCACCTAAAGTCTCTGAAGAACCCAACAAATTTGAATCACACGCCTAAAGAAACTAGGAGATCAAACCACACACAAACAGTAACTTTCCGTACTAAAAACACTAGTTGGTGATGAAATCCAATGTCGCAGAGTTAAATATAGAAATGGCGGTTGGAACAGTTACCCTGGAAACCTGCTTAATGAATAGACTGGCACAAGTTCCTCCACTAAAACGTCTCAAGTGAAGAGAACCCCCCAGAAAATTGAAGTGAGTCTAGCCGATGTCTGCTCCAGGTACAGTGGGATCTTCCCGACACTGTCACCTTAGGAAGAATCCTATAGAATATGGTCACTATGGTTACCAACAGAAACAAATATACCTGAGGGAACAATCTACGATCCAATACGCATGCAAGGGTAGAGTAACAAGCTCAATCCCCTTGAAGGATCCTTGACATAATCCAAGGTTTACCAACAAGTGACCCCAGGCTCCTTGACAATGGTTAATCCGAGGTTTACCATTTTTAATACGTGAATATATGGCATCATTCCCAATGAGGAAGGATTGATTCCCACACTAGTTCGGACACGATCTCATGGTTCTCCTTTAAGAGGAGCTTTCCCAAAGCATAGATGTGATGATTGGATTTTTCTCCTACCACAAGATACAACTACTTGTTTGTTTTACTGTCTTGGAGAGTTAATTACTCCCTACTCCAAGACACTAGCCTAAGCTATATTGGTGTAATAGAGCCCTAGAGATAAAAAAATTACTAGATAGATTTTACTTTAAGCATTATTTTTATTGGTTTTTGTTTGAGTCAAGAGGTGCGGAGATGAAACTTATGGTGTGAAGACTCCACTCGAAATCACTAAAAAATGCACTTAACATGATAAGAAATCTTTTCCTTTCAATGAATTTCTAGCTAGGAAAGAGTTTGAGAATGCAAATGCTTGTAAACACAAATCTTTCTTAAAAAACAAATCAAAAGAAGAGCTTTTTGTCTTTTAAAATGCACTCAAAACGAGACAACTAGTTATATTCACAAAAATTTCCCTTTTCTTTCAAACACTCAAATACTACAAAAACAAACTTTTTCCAAAAGAGATTTTTTTTTTATTTATAAAACATTCAAAACTATGGAAATAACTAATCTTGAGAGCTATAAACTATAAAAAACTATTTGAAGTAAAATCTTACAAGATGTATTTTCAAGGATGTTTTACTTAGCTATAAGCAAACTAGGGACTAATTCGTCTAGAATCGCAAATTAGTCAAAAAACAACCAATTTTTTTTGTTTTCTCTTCTAAAAATGAAATCCAAACTTTTAACACAAGTCTTTTCGAAGTTTCGCAAAGAGAAAACACAACATGGATTCCTCAACATAGGTAGATTTCGCAAATGGTCAGACTCATAAGAAGGCCAGTAAAAACCAAGGTGATCTGAGGCTTCTACAGCTTCTAAGCTCTGAGCTACTACAAGACCAAAATGAAAATCAAGCCCGGTAACCAAAACTTCTAGGAATTTCACCTAAAACCCTAACACCAATGGAATTAACCTAAGAAAAGTTCCTGACAAGTCACATGCAGGTCTGGGCAGGGGATATAAACATCTAAACAAAAACTAAGCTGACTAAAAGAGAAAATCTCAAGTTTTCCAATATTTTGACAGTGTCCGCAGGCCCGCAGCTCACACAACTAGATTTATTGGCCAAACCAGAGCTATAATGAGGAAGAGCTTCTTAGCATCCATGGTGTGCAAATTCTAGAATGAAATTCCCACGTATGCAATCCAGAAGTTCACAATGAGGTCCCATGCACTCCTTCCTTTTCTTGTTTCTCACTTCAAACATGCCAAGCACTTAAATATCTCTAAGGGCATGGATAAGTTGCAAGACCAAGATCTTTAATTGGAATTCGAATCTCTTAAAAACCTAGTTAATTCATGATTAAGGAACCTTGAACAACCCTAGGAATGCATCTCAAATCTAGGGTTTCTAGGGTTTGTGAATAATTGTACTCTATTGTAGGATGTTGCCTTCACTTCCATACCTAATTTGCAGGATTTCTCAAGATTCTCTTGTTGATTCCTTGACTAGTGTTTGTACAGGGCTTAGCTTTATCAATGTTTCTAATTGTATGAATTTGTTTGATAATGTCTTGGAAAGCCTTAAAAATTGTCCTTTCATAATGGTGTTTGGATGATTTTGGAGGTTATCCTGATTGTGTCCCTTTTTCCTCTATAAACATCTTTGAAGCAGGCTGTGTAGGTCCAGGTTTGACTATATGGGTGTCCCTTCTAGGGGATATGCTTCCATCATACATTGTATCAAGAGGTTTTTCTACTGGGTCATTACCCTAGATGTAATACAAACCTTTAGGATAGTAGAACATTGGATCCCTTCTTCATGCATTCATAGAGTTCACAGATCCTACACTACCTATAATAGTACTAGTTTTGATTGCATGGAGGGTTAAATATTGTACTTGATAGAAAACTAGGAGTAGGCACAACGAGAAATTGTTCATCTGGTATTATCTTTCAGATCTTCTCTCATCGGCAGGTCCTTTGCTCTTGTTGAAATGTTGAAATTTCTAGGGGGATTAGAGAGGGTGCATATTTATTAGAATAAGAGAGCCACTCAAACTTGGTTGTTCCTTAACATTCAGTGAATATTTGTTTCTTTCCTGAACGAACCATTGATACTTTGATTTTGTCGATTATTAGCTGAATACATGATCTCAATTGATCCTCATTGAACTCTGCATAGTAATTAATTTTGTGGTATGATTTCCTCGTGAAGAATATCATTTTAATGCCATTGGGTGATCTTGATTTTATCAAGGTACGATGTTTTTATAAAGATCTATTCTAAGCCTCTTGGTAGATCTTCAATTTACAATATGCAATTAAAACTATTCAACTAATTAATTTTTTACTAAAATATTTGTTGTACTACTTGATTAATGATATCATGTCAATGCAATTATAATCCTTTTATGAAGACCTTACCTGAGCCTCTTAGTAGAATTTCAATCTTTGATATGTAATTCCAACTATTTAATTTCTTAGTTGTTTCTGAAATGTTTTTTCTTAAATTTTATGGGTTTTGTTAAAAATTGGACTACACAACACTTAGAAGTATTAAGGTTGATGTCTAA
Source organism: Pinus tabuliformis (assembly GCA_031772625.1). Classification (NCBI taxonomy): domain Eukaryota; kingdom Viridiplantae; phylum Streptophyta; class Pinopsida; order Pinales; family Pinaceae; genus Pinus; species Pinus tabuliformis. Next base: position 1,195,671,374 of record CM062817.1, on the reverse strand, counting down.
CACCTATAAATATTGGTTAAGAGATGCCTTGTTTTCTTATTACTATTACAATCAAGATTGCTTGTAAGAATCATTACTAGTTTTATTTTGCTAACTCTTAGCTGAATACATGCTCTCAATTATTCCTCATTGAAATTTGCATAATAATTAATTTTGTTGCACGACTTTCAGATGAATTATATCATGTCAATGCCATTGGATGATCCTAGGTAAATCTAGGATTAATGTGTTATTATAAAGAATGTATGTCATTTTTGAAGATCATTTAACTTTGGTGTATAGATAAACTGATGACTATTATTATTATTGTGAGTATAATAATCATTACTAGCTTATACTAAAGTGTATGATGTGTTAGTGTCAATCAGTTCTGCCTGTCACCAGTGATCAAATATGCTTTTACCAAGTTTTGTTAGGAGTCTCAAGTCAAATTTTATCATGTCACTAGGTTTTCATAATAAAATTTGGCCACTGGCTAGTGTGTCTAGGTCTACTACTGCTCCTTCAAGATTTCCATGTCCGGTCACTACCATCACTCAGTTGGATGTGCCATCATTGAACAAATCATCATCATTATTTCAGTCATGTCACCATGGTCTTCATTTAGCTCAGTGTCTCCACTAGGTCATTAGGGTTAGAGACATCAAGGTTGTCATTTCATTCGATAAACCAGGAAATGAGGGAGTAGTGGTTGAGTTTGGTCAAAAAGTTATCTTTCTAAGTGTAATTCACTTCAGAATTATGTAATAAGTTATGTTTCAAAGCTCCATGAAAAAGTTACAAGCTAAATGGTTAATATCAATAAGCAAAATAAAAATTATGGTGGGCCACCCTACAATTGCAAAGTTAAGTTCTATGGCCTATAAAGCCCATTTTCTCTGATTCCTATCATTCATAAAATTTTCAAGGGAGATCTCATTCATCATCAACCACTTTCTCAACATTTTTATGGCCAAAGATATTCCAAAACATTGGTCTCAATCTACCTCATTGTGTTTTCTATGGGAAACCCTCATTTTCATGTTTTCAAGTTCTTTGATTCCTATCATTCATAAAATTTTCAAGGGAGATCTCATGCATCATAACTCATTTCCTCACTCATTACATTGCTAAAGAGATCTCATTCATCATCAACCACTTTCTCAACATTTTTATGGCCAAAGATATTCCAAAACATTGGTCTCAATCTACCTCATTGTGTTTTCTATGGGAAACCCTCATTTTCATGTTTTCAAGCCTACGAACCCTATTCCTATACATTTTTCCCCCCTCACACTCAATCACACCCCCCCACTCTCAATCGTAAAACCTTCTATGCCTAAAACATAGCCCTACACTGTGTTTTTGGCAACCTTCATAGCTGGTACTATGTATATATTCCCTAGGTCTATTCCCTCACTTTTTTCACTTCCCTCCACTTCCCTAAGTTCCCTAAAATCCCTACACATCTCATAAATTTCTCCTACACCCATCGCTACTCCCTAACCACTTCATCCTATTCCATCATTCCCTTCCCCTGTTTTTCCCTCTAGGGTTTGCACTCACAAGTTTACTATGGAGAAGGAAAGGAGGCCTTACAACAAGCGCGATCAAATGGAAATTTATGAACTCTTCAATACATAGAAATTGACATCCTCACCACTCTCCAAGCAATGTTTTTAGCATGTAGGGTGTCTTGAGATCTGTGATCAAGTTGAAAAATTCAAATGTCATGCTAAGTTGACTAGTTTGTTTGCCACACATCTTAAGAAGGATCAAGTCACAATTTCAGGGGTGTCATTCACTATATCAACTGACATCATAACAGGAGCCATAGGGATACCAAATATTGGTGAGAAATGGTTCAAAACCCTACATCAAACCTACATCAAAGCTCATTGACAAAGAAATGAATGAAGACAAGGAATATTGGCTACGCAGGGTCAATGATCATCTAGAGAATCTCCTTGAAAATGCCAAAAGAGATAACAAGATAGACAAACTCATGGCTGCCCTCTATAAAACAAGGAATCAGATTGTACAAATCAAAATTGAGAAATTGAAAAAAAATAAGAAAGAAGTCCAAAACAAGAAAAGGGAGTCAAGAAAAAGGTGTAAACGAGTGAAATTGGTGGCAGCCAAGGAACAAATTTTGAAAATTTTGGAGCAATTTTCTGTTTTTTTAAATTTTGCAAGAAATGGCACATAGAAGCACAACGCAGAGGCACTATGTTTTTTCCTTGGACATCCAAATGAAGTTATTCCTACATGGATGAGTGCATAATGATGCATACATGACAAGTATAATCTTAGTTTTGCATGAAAGGTTCCTATTTTGGTCAGAAAATTAAAAAACCTCACCTTTTTCATGACTCTACCATTAAATCTAGACTAGCACGATGCTTCTGAGTAAGGTTGGGAAAACCATGTTTTGGAGGCCTTCCCATCAGTATTTTTTGGAGCTAGATGGCTCATTGGAAAGTCGACACGTGTGTCTACTTTACCCAGCCTTCAAAATGCAGAAATGGCTCCTAAAATTCTGCCAAAATGAGCTCTCAATAGGTGGGAAACTTTTTCTCAATGGTACAACCCTTCTGGGCCTCGCGTAACCCTTCTGGAGACACCTTGGGAGAATACATTTTTTGAACCCTTCTGATGGGTAATTTTGAAAAATTCAAGATGTTCTGGAAACTAGACAGACAAGGCTAGTTTATTATTATTTCAGATTTTAGTTTTTACTTCGGGAGGGTACCTAAATATGGCCTTAAACTTTGTGCTACGCTTCTACAATTTTTTGAGATTTTAATTAAAATTTTCACTGTGTAATTTTTCAGAGATTTTTGTTTGACTTTTGTAAAAGTCAAAAGGTGAAAGTGGATGAATGTAAATGGTAAAATGTAAATTTAAATGGGTTACTATATGGGTAAATAGGTGTCTTATCCTCCATTTAATGCTTTCAATAAATATCTTGTGATAGTTAGATAAAAGAGGAAATTCTTGAGTAACCTCCCTAGTATGTAGTAGTAATCAGATAGGTGCATGTATTTGACTTTCTTTGCTGGAAATTTGACCTCCTATGGAGGATTTCAACTTCAGAGCCTATATGATGCCTTTTGTAATCATTTTCAACGGTTGGATGTAGTGGAATAAGCAATGAATTCTAGTGTAATTGAGAATTTTGCAAGAACTAATAGACAAAGTTTGCAACAATTATAGTGTGATTCCTGTGGTATGTGTTTTAGCAGTGTTCCTCCTTCTGTGATCATAAGTAGAATAATGCTCATTTAGAAACCCTAGTTATCTACCATATACACAATGACAACCCTAAAGTGCTAAAGTGTGTGCCTCCCTTGCCCCATTACATCTCTGCAAATCTAATTCTCAAAGCCTAGACCTAGCTCACTAGATCTAAGCCACCATCCAACAAACAATCAAAATCAAATCAAACATTCAGCCTAGCATATCTAGCCTAAAATCCTTTACATTCCAGTCATCTTTTAGCTTTGATTCCATAGAGAGAGCCCTCTCTAGTTTGGTAGGGCTAGCTACCAAAATGAAAGCTTCGTCTGTCGTTACCTTCGTCAATTTCCTCATCAGCCTGGGACATTTTGGGGGATAACATTTTTGGCAACATTGATTGGGAAACGATAGATCATATCCTCCTTGGGAAGGAACGAAAAGGATCAGACATGATTGCAGATGGTGGAAAATAGTCAGACACATATGATGGCTGAAATCATTCACTTGGTGACTCCAAATCAGTTTCACATTTAATTCAAAGACTCCACTAGAGGATGAACCTTACCAACTGAAAAATGAAAGGACAATATGGGAAGATCAAGTATTCAAATTGGACTTTCATCCAATACTTTATGTTCTTTATTGTAAATTATTTCTTTTCTTTTCCCGAGAATGTCAAGAAGGTTTTACAAAGTATATTATATTTGAGAAAATATCCCAGACCCACATTTGTTTCTTTTCCTTTGAAGGTTGTAAATACAAACTCTCTGTATGCCTTTGATATTGGTCAAGATCCTTCTTCTAAATCTTATGTTGATTGTCTTCAACTTGATGAGCCTCAAGAGATAAAAACTAATCCTACAACTTCTGTACATACCCCTACACCTTGTAAAATTCTAGATAGATACATGCCACTTGTCTTACCTCTTATACTCCATCATTTCCTTGAAAATTATTAAAAATATCTTCCTAGGTTTGATGGAGAAAATGGTAACATCACCGTTGAGAAAAACATTCATAATTTTAAAAAATTACTCGACGTTTTGAGGTTGAATAAGATGATATCAATATCAAGATTTTTGCTTTATCTCTGCAAGGTGAAGCCAAGAAATGCTTCAAGAAATTGCCAACTGCAATAATTTTTGATGTCCATAAGTTTGTGAAGGTCTTCCTTGATAGATGGGTGATGAAGATAAATCATTTTTTTGGTTTTAGAAGAATATAATTATTTAGAAAGACAACCAGGATATATAGTGCAACACATTTCAGCTAGGTTCAATAAAGTATACCATTCAATACCCGTTGATATCAAACTGCCATTCGATTTAGCTCTCTTACATTACCCGGATTCCTTTGATCTGGGAAGGAAATTTCAATTGAGAGAAAGGAACCTTACAACACTCGAAGAAATACAGGATAGTGAAATAACTGTGGAAGTTAATTTGTTGGTCAAAAGGTTAAAGTTGAAATAAGAAGCGAGGGAGAACATAGAGAAGGAACATCTAACATCTTTAGAAGTGAAGCTCGAGATTTTGGTAAGCAAAATGGAAGAAATTATACAAAAGGTCACCATGAGAGATGAACTTGTTATTCAAAAACACCATGTCCCACTTATTGTAGAACAAGGGTTGCTGACCCTAACCATTTTCCTACTAATCCCAGCTATCATAAATCAGAAAATAATTGTTTTATGTATTTTCTTGAGGAGAGTCCTCAAACTAGATTTGTAGATTTGATGACATTTCTCTTGAACTTAATTTTCCTATGTACGATGAATATGATGATGCTTTCAATGAGAAACCATTAGCATGTTTTCAGCACTTTAAGGAAGACAGTCAGCTTGCACATGTGGTTTATGACAGAGAGGAGGGGTTTGATGAAAAATATAATTAGGTAAGTATTTTTATAGCTTGGACAATGAACAAAAAGAGAGTAATGAAATGGATGACTGTAACTCTTTACCTTTATGTTATGCTGCATTTGAATTAATCAAGGAAGATCATAAAATTACCAAATTAGAGAAGCAGTCTAAAGCTAGTTTAAAATGGAAAAAACCTTATTTTCCTTTGAATGATTTGATATCTAATTATTTGGATGGGTTTTGCAGCTCCAGTGATCCTCGTTTAGTTGTTTGTGAAACTCAAAACAAGCGCGGGGAGGTTTTAATTAATAAATTTTACAGTTTTAATATGGAGCATGGAGAAGATCATGAAATTGTTGAACAGAGCTCCTTACCTCTGTGTTTCTCTTCATTCGGAACAATAAAAGAAAACTATAAGGTCACCAAGGAAGAAAATAATAAATTTGGAAGCATTCAACAACCTTCTCCTGAAGTTGTTGACAATGTTTTTTGTAATATAAAACCTTTTTCATTCCACAGACACCGTTACCAAGCAACATTCAATTTGAAAATACAACTGAAAGTGTGGAACATGAAAAGACATTCATACATGTAGCTTGAGATTTTGAGGATGTTAGATTTCAAATTGACTAGCATGAGTTACAGGAAAGCAGTGAAAATGAACAGGTTGTTTTAGAGCCTCTTGTAGATGATGATTTTCCTCCAGGATTAGAAAATGAAGAGTCTATTGAAGAGGAGAAGTTTCTCCCAGATCCTATGGATGTGTACATTTTTTCTATTGATACCATGGCTGCCTCAAACATATATTTTCAAGAAAAAATTTCCCTTTCCCTTGATGTGAATGAAAAACTTGATGAACATATTTTCTTCTTTCACCGTGACAAAAATTTTGCATTGCAAAATGAGGGGTGTTCTTGTATTTTTTCTAACTTTCAAGACATGATAATGTTATAGATTATTGAAGACCCTATTGCAAATGTTTTGCATCCATCTAGGGAGATGAATTTTATTGTATTCATGGATCATGTACACATGTTCAGTGCACACTTGGAGCGGCCTTTCTTTTGATTTTTCTCCCTACTCAAGGAAAGTGTGAGTAGAATTCAAATAATTAGCCATTTGTGGGATTGGTTACACTGGGGGGATCATTATACATGATTGTATATACATATTCAAAAGTTTGGGAGTTATTATCATAAGTTTGAAGCCCATGGTGAAGGAAATAAGGCTTGTTGATCAACTCTTGGTTCAAAGTTTCTGTTTTCTTTGTTTATTATTTGTAAAACTCAATCAGTCAGTTTTCAGATTCAAGTTACTCTTTGCATTTTGACTGCATGCCCAATGAATAAGGCTACTAGGTCTATGGTATTCTTGACACCTCCAAGGTGCTGTCATCCCCAACTAGAGCCAATGTTAATGTTGGTTAGTTTTGCCTGTCACTAGTGATCAAATATGCTCTTACGAAGTTTTGTTAGGAGTCTCAAGTCAAATTTTATCATGTCACTAGGTTTTCAAAATAAAATTTTGCCACTGGCTAGCGTGTCTAGGTCTACTACTGCTCCTTCAATATTTCCATGTCCGGTCACTGCAATCACTCAGTTGGATGTGCCATCATTGAAAAAATCATCATCATTATTTCAGTCATGTCACCATGGTCTTCATTCAGCTCAATGTCTCCACTAGGTCATTAGGGTTAGAGTCATCAAGGTTGCCATTTCATTCAATAAACCTAGAAATGGAGTAGCGGTAGGGTTTCATCAAAAAGTTTTGTTTCCAAGTGTTATTCACTTCAGAAGGATGTAATAATTTATGTTTCAAAGCTGGATGAAAAAGTTCCAAGCTACATAGTTTATATCAAAAAGCAAAATGAAAATTATGGTGGTCCACCCTACCATTACAAAGTTGAGTTCTATGGCCTATAAAGACCCATTTTCTCTCATTCCTCTCATTAATCACATTTTCAAGGGATATCTCATCCATCATAACTCAGTTTCTCACTCATTTCATTTCGAAAGAGATCTCATTCATCATCAACCACTTCCTCAACATTTTTATGGCCGACGATATTCCAAGACATTGGTCTCAAGCTACCTTGCTATGTTTTCTATGGGAAACCCTCCTTTTCATGTTTTAAAGCATACAAACCCTATTCCTATACATTTTATCCTCCATCACGCTCAATCACACCCCCTCATTCTCAATCCTAAAACCTTCCGTACCTAAAACCTAGCCCTACATTGTGTTTTTGGCAGCCTTCATAGCTGGGATTGTGTATAAATTCCCTAGCTCTATTTACTCACTCCTTTGATTTCAATCCACTTCCATAATTTCCCTAAAATCCCTCCCCATGTCATGAATTTTTCCTACACCCATTCTTACTCCCTAACCCCTTCATCCTATTGCCTCATTCGCTTCCCCTGTTTTTCCCTCTAGTGTTTGGACTCACAAGTTTACTATGGAGAAGGAATGGACACCTTAGAAGAAGGGTGGGAAAATGCCAAGGTATGAACTCCACAATACAAAAAATTTGATTTCGTCACCAGTCTCCAAGCAATGTTTTCAACATGTGGGGTGTATTGAGTTTTGTGGGAAAGTTGAAAAAATTCAAATGTCATGCTAAGTTGACTAGTTTGTTTGCCACACATTTTAAGGATGAAGTCACAATTGTAGGGGTGACATTCAATATATCAAATGAAATCATATCAGTAGCCACAGGGACACAAAATATTGGAGAGAAATGTTTCAAAAGTCATGAGTTGGATGCCTAATTATATCAACCCTACATCAAAGCTCATTGACAAAGAAATCAATGAGGACAAAGAATATTCGCTAAGCGGGATCAATGATCATCTAGAGAAACTCCTTGAAAAGGCTAAAATAGATAACAAGATACTTAAACTCATGGCTACTCACTATCAAAACATGAATCAAATTGCACAAATCAAAATTGAGAAATTGAAAACAAAACTTAAAGAAGTCTAAGAGAAGAAAAGGGAGTCAAGAAAAAAGGGGTAAAATATTGAAATTGGTGGCTAAAACATCCTTGGATGTATAGTCTATCATACATAGCAACCAAGGAACAAATTTTGAAAATTTTTGATCAATTTGAATTTTTTTGAAATTTTGCAGCAAATGGCACACAGAAGCGCCATGTAGAGGCGCGACCCTTTTTTCATTGACATCCAAATGAAGTTCTTCCTACATGGATGAGTGCATAACGATGAGTACATGCTAAATATAAGCTTAGTTTTTCATGAAAGCTTCCTATTTTTACCAGAGGCTCAAAAAACCTCACCTTTTTCATGCCTCTGCCACTAAATTTGGACTATCGTGGCGCTTCTGAGTATGCTTGGAAAAATCAAGTTTTGGAGGACTTACCATTGCTATTTTCTGAAGCTTTCTGGCTCATTGGTAATTAGATACGTGGGGATACTTGACACAACTTTCAGAATGCAGAATGGACTTTTAATAGTATGCCAAAACCAACTCTCAATAGGCATGACCCTTTTGTTGGCTGGTGCAGCCCTTCTCGGCCTAGCACAACCCTTCTGGAGACACCTTGGGAGAATACGTTTTTTCAAGCCTTCCCATGTGTCATTTTAAAAAATTCAAGATGTTTTTGAAACTAAATGCACAAGGCTAGTTTACCATTCCTTTAGATTTCAATTTTTGCTTTAGGAAGACACCCAAAGATGGCCTCAAACTTGGCGCTATGCTTCTAGAATTTTCCGAGATTTTAATTAAAATTTTCACTATGTAATTTTTCAAAGTTTCTAGTTTAAATTTTGTAAAAGTCAAAAGGTGAAAGGGGATGAATGTAAATGTAAATGGGTTACTATATGGGTAAATAGGTGTCTCATCCTCCATTTCATGCTTTGGATAAATATCTTGTGATACTTAGATAAAAGAAGAAATGGTTTAGTAACCTCCCTAGTGTGTAGCAGTGATCAGATAGGTGGAAATTCGACCTCCTAGGGAGGATTTCAGCTTTAGATCCTATATAAGGCCTTTCTTAATCATTTTCAAGGGTTAGATGCAGTGGAATTAAGCCTTGAATGCTAGTGTAATTGAGAATTTTCCAAGAACTAACAGACATAGTTTGCAACTATTATAGTGGGATTCCTGTGGTATGTGTTTTAGCAGTGTTTTTCCTTCTGTGATCATAAGTTTGAAAGTATTGTATCTTTCATTTTCATTTCCATGTTTCATGTGCTTGTTTCCTAAGATAATAAACATAATTCATTCATGTAATGCTATGTTTTGGAGAAGCTTTCACATTATTGTTCATTTCTCTTCTGATATAAACGAATTCATGAGACTCATGCTCATTTAGAAACCCTACCTATCTCCCATATACACAATGACAACCCTAAAGTGCTAAAGTGTGTGCCTACCTTGCCCCATTACATCTCTGCAAATCTGATTCTCAAAGCCTAGACCTAGCTCCCTAGACCTAAGCCACCATCCAACAAACAATCAAAATCAAATCAAACCCTGAGCCTAGCATATCTAGCCTAAAATCCTTTACATTCCAGCCATCTCTTGGTTGTGATTCCATAGAGAGAGCCCTCTCTAGTTTGGTAGGGCTAGCTACCAAACTGAAAGCTTGGTCTATGGTTACCTCTATCGATTTCCTCATGAGCCTAGGACATTGTGGGGGATGACATGATGCAATAAGTTTATACCACAAAGTGGAAAAGGTTTATAGTATAGCATGACTTGGAAAAAATAGTGTGCTAAATTGACTTCAATTACATATGCATCTTCCTCTAGATTGGGAAAATTGTGCCATTGAATTTTAGGGTTCATATGGAATAACCAAGAATGAATAATGTTTGTTAGAATTATGTTTCGTGGCCTCTAAGATGTGGCTTAGGGAATGTAGTTTTCAGAACATATCCATTAATATTTTTTCAATAATTTATGTGGCCATGGCGTTCAAGCTGTGAAATTGAGGTTCATTAATAACTATCTATAGTTATTGTATTACTACTGCGTTTTTGGATGGCTATAAATTTTCAAATGACTGATTTGTCACTACTTTACTTTTGTTCGAGGACAAATATGTATTCCAATCCAAATGAAATGGACAAAGGATCTTGCAATCATGTTTATATTTTGTATTTAAAATTATTACTCTTTTTGATACTACAGGATGATGAAGATATAGTGAGGGTAATGAAGAAGAAGGCGAAGGTCTGAGAAAATCTAGAGCTCAGTTAAAGAAGTTGTTGGGAAAATGATATGAAAATGAATCTGATGAAGAAGATAATGAGTACGAAGATGTATTCTTACTCTTCTCATTAGATTGTTTTGATCTTTCTTCCGGAGATTTAGGTCTTACAATATCATAGATTACATTAAGTTTTCATATTGAGATAGGTATTATGAATTTAGCTATAATATTGAAGCTTGTTTCCCTACTTTTATCAACTTGTGAAAAGAAAGAAGGGCCACAAGAAATTGTGATAGTAATGTATGTTGACTACTATAGTTACAATGTGACTATATAATATATATTTATGATGTTGCGATATTCCCTTTTAGTAACAATTACAATGAGTAAAATATTTTCATGACCTCTTTGTTACTATCATTCAACGACTTCTATATTATCATTATTTTTTGGTTTTTTTTCCCGTTATAGATGTCCATTATTATTTTTACTATATGACACATTGACACATTTTGTAGGCATGCCATGTTGTTGCTTTAGTAGATGGGATAAACTTATTTCAACATGTATCTAGGCATTATGGAACCAAATATTTTCTTAGTGTCGACAATTTTTTTTTAACCTTTTCTGAAATCAAATTCCATGTATTTCTCCCATTTCATTGTGTAGTTGTTCATATGTAACATTTTTGTATTTATTAACCAACCAATCCACTTCCATTGACATAGCTAGGTCCTCATAAACTACTTATATGCGGTCTGTATTATGATAATTTGTAGTTTCTTTTTATAATCTGTAACTGGCCCTTCATGATTTTATTCAAGATATCTCTTTCTATGGTGGACCATTATTTGTTTTAAATCTCCTAAACAATACTACATTTTGCTGCTCATATAGATTTTGACAATTTCCTCTATGCACTTTTTGGTATGATGATATTAGGGAGAATTGTGGATAGGGATAGGTAGTGCAACTATGTTGTTCAAATAATATTCTTATAGAAAATTGAAAGCTTTAACTAGGAAGATGAATAAAAGTATTTTATGTTTAATGACATATTTGAGGAATGTGCTTCAAGAGTAGCTACGTTGAATGTTCCATATTAAACTTTTGGACTGCCTAAGTGTGGTTTGATGTAAGAGGCCAATTCCTTCAAATTTTTCTTGGTTCATAAAGTGACACATCACAAACTTGTTCAACAACCTTGATAAAGAAAGGCCAAAACCAACGGCCTTCAACATATCAATGATGAGTGACTACTACACTTTGTCACATGCATGAAAGGTATTTTTCTAAAACCTATTTTCTTAGGTTTGATAATCTTTGAGAGAATATGTTTTAGTTGCAACATTAGGGTTTTGGTAAAGTTCTTGTATGGAACAGTAAGTAGTTTGATTGGTTGACTATTAGTAATAAGCTTAAGGCCTCTAGGTTACAAACTGAACTTAACAAACCCCTTATTAATGCAAATCCCTCGTCATTGGTATTGAAGTTCTCCCTATACACCCAAAGCAAGTTAGACTTTATGAAATCCCAGGTGGTGTTGTAAAATTCACAAGTAACGCTTAGACATCGGGACTTGTTGTCAAAAGGCTCCTTCAGAGATGTCGCTGGTCGGTGCAAGACCAAATCTTTATCAAAATATTTTTAATGTTCTAGTGATAAGAAATGTGAGACTACATCAATGCATGTCTTCATGGTCCTCCTCATTCATAATCTCTTAGGATTGAAAAGCCATCATATAAAGGTTTAAAAATTCTCTTTGAATTTCTTCTTGATATATCTCATGTCACTTGTGTTTTGGGAGATTTAATTTGTTTTGTTGACTCCTTGGTCACCAAGGCTATGAAGAAGCCCATAGTAAGCCTATCATTCAACATAAATAATGTAATGTGGCTCAAGTTTCCACCCCCTAAGATTTTTTTGTTTATTCAACCTTTAGGAAATATCTTAGAATCATTGCTTTGGGTTGGATTTTCTTGTTAGAAGGGTTACCTTGCAATTGTCTACATAGTTGTTCATATTCTAAAATGGCATCCCTCTACTTCATTTTATACAAAGTGGTGAATTATTACTTGTAGCTCCACAAGAGGTAATGACTTGACTAGTAACATTATCCCACCATGATATCCATACCTTAAAACCCTTTGGTGTATTCTTTTTAGTTCCAAATGCACTTGAAAACTTCATTACAAATTGGTTGCTTGAGATGATAAAGGTTAAGCATAAAAGTGGGTGATTAGATAGGGTAGGTTATCCAACAATTAGAACATGCATTCTGACAAAAAATGAAGAGAACAAAACATGGAGTAGAGGATTTTCTTTTCTCAGTATTACAAATCACTTAAATAAGATTACATTGGAAACATTAGTGATAAGTGAATGGAGTTAAACTCAACTTAAACTGTACTAACTAAAAATGAACTGGCACACTTGAGGGACATTCTGACACCTAACAAGTGGTTGGGATTAGATTCTCCAAAACTCCCCCTTAATTACAACCACATAAAAGAAATTAAATTAAGACACCTGTTGGTCTATGTCTAAGCTAGGTTTACAATTTTAAAAATTTGACTTCAACTTTTCTTCTTCTCTTTCTCCGGCTGCTATAGCCTCTAAATTCTTTCAAATTTTTATCTTTGTTGTATCCTTCAAACGTTAGTTTCTTCATTTTCTAGTGGAAGCCTTCCATTCTTCCAGGTTGTTTAAGGATATCTTGGAATTCTTCAAAAAAATGACTTTTATGTGGGCTGTTGCCACATATTATCTTCTATATTGCTCCTTTCATCATCAACTTGCTACATCATAAGACCATAATATAGTTTCATCTCTTCAGGACTCCAATACTTGAATATTTCATTAATTTTTTCATCATCCACGTTGTCTTCAAGGTTCATTTTTGCATCTTCTCTATAGACTTTCTCAAGGCATGGTGTTGAAATCCATGCTTCAAGGAAATTTAATTATTCTTCATAATCATTTTTTGTACCTGCACATTGGAAATAAATGGAGAGTGTAAAAACATATATAGAACCACATTGGTTATGTTCTTTCTTCTCTGTGATGAGAGCTTCCTTCTTTTGCACTTCCAACTCTGCTTTTGTCTTTGTCTCTATTTTTTCTTTCTGGGATTCCTTCTTTGCCTCTTCCTCACTTTTTGTCTCTATCTCTTTGACTTCTTTACTAACCTGTGTTGTTGCAAACATGTTGTCTTCCACTGACTCAATTGGTATTTTCTCATTGGATATCATCATGTCTATATGATGTTTTTGCTGCATCACCTACAACCATTCATCATTAGCCAGCAATTCTTCATCCAATTCTACGCCAGCAATATTAATTGCTATATTTACCTTATATTAGACTTCTCTAATGGCAGTTTCATTATCAGTAGCAAACTCTATTGCTAGATTCACCAAACTATCTTCAACAACATCTGTTGTTGGATTTACCAAATCTTCATCAACAAGCTCCATTGCTAGAATAATCATATTTTCATTAGAAAGCTCTGTTGTTGGAATCATCATACTTTCATCAGCAAGTTGTATTGTTGGAATCATCATATTGTCATCAAAACACTTTGTTTCTAGAATCACCAAGCTTTCGTCCACTTGTGGCTTTGCATAGTGGGGTTTACTAGCATCTACGTGCTCCTTCTCTCTTGCTTCTGCAACTTCTTCACATACATCTTCCACTTGTGACTGAGCACAATGGGATTCAACAAAATTTTCATCTTCTTGTAGATCTGTTGTTGTATATCCACCTTTACCTTCAACTTCAATGCTCCCACTTAGACCCAAACACCTCTCAAGGGTATCCCAAGCCTCCTTGGTTGTCTTGGCTTCTGAAATTAGGGGAATAACGATCTCATCTACAAATTATTTTATGAATTTAACCGCGAAGGCATCCTTTTGCCTCTTCACTTATAGATCTAAAAATATCTCAAAGACCTCCTGTTGTTGTTTTGACTTTCTCAGCCTCTTGTATTTTCCCATTTGTTGAGTGTTGGGTCACTATTACTCAACAAACAAAACAAACTATAAAGATCGCATCTAACTGCAATAAAAATGTTGTTGTTTCTTGCCTCCCACAAATAAACAAGTTTACAAATTTGACAAGGTCGATGCTTTGAAAAAAGCTTTTACAGAAAATATTACAGTGCCCAAAGCCGATTAGAACAATGCCCTTTTTTTTTAATCTCCTTTCCGAAATTAAAAGAAAATGATTCAATAGCCCTTTTTCAAATTCCTTTCAAAACAAAAACTCTCATTTTTTAATGAAATATTCTCTTCCTTTTTTAATATCCTCTTCCTAACTCAAAATCCCTTTCTAAAATCTTGAATAAAAAATTGCTTCATAAAGAAACTTTTCTTAACATAAAGAAACTTTCCTTTTATGAAATTACGAATAAGCCCCCTTTTTTTAAATGAATTCGTCTATTTTTTTTAATAAAATTTCCTTTCAAATATCCAAGAAAGGACTTTGAATTTTTACTTTTCTAAAGAGAAAACTTGACTCATTCCTTTTGATTTTGATGTCGCAGCGTTCTAACACCTTTCTCAATCTTCAAGGGCAGTGTTAGTGTTCTAACGAACTGTCCACCACTACTAACCCACGTCCATTGAAAATTAATGCAAGGAAACTTGATTAATGCACTTTCTCCTCTAACTACTTAGCGTTAGTGGTGTGACTAATGCACTGGTTTGACTAATGGAAAGCGTTAATCTCCAAAAATAATGCAAGTTTTTCTTCAACTCACAACAACCTTTCAACAACTTCTCCTCACTTTGATCTCTTCTCTTTTCTTGTGAATACACACATGTATGAAATGCTATTCTCAATGAGTGTTACGCTCTCTTTCTCTTATTCTTCGAAGTAGGATTCTTAAAAAATTCTCTACTCTATAAAAGAGTCTTATGCTGGCTCACCTATTCTCTCTGCTTCTCTCTCTTCGCTCATGTTGCTACTCTCTCAAGGAGTCTTATGCAAACTGTTATGATCTCTATTGCTTTATCAAAGAGGCTTACACAGTCTAAGCTCTGATACCTGACAAAAATTGAAGAGAAGAAAACATGGAGCAGAGGACTTTCTCTTCTCAGTATTTCAAATCACTTAAATAAGATTACATTGGAAAGATCAGTAATAAATGACTGGAGTTAAACTCAACTTAAACTCTACTAACTCAAACTAAACTGACACACTTGGAGGGACGATTTTCACACCTAACACACGGTTGGGATTAGATTCTCCAACACATTATTCCATTATAGTCAAAGAATAAGGTTTCAAATGCAGTTGATAACTTCATTACAAATTGGTTTCTTGAGATGATAAAGGTTAATTCATTGCGTCATATGATTAGATAGTGTAAGTTTTCCAACAACTAGAACATGCCTTCTTCCATTATAGTCAAAGAAAAAGGTTCTATCAAGCCACCTCAATGCTCTTTAATTTATTTTTGTGTACCCTTGATGACATTTGGACAGGTGACAATCCTTCCATGTTATAAATAGTCTCCACACAATCACCTTGATGCTTTTTGGATCTTATTGCCCAACCAATCCCACATGAATACTTTCTCAATT
This sequence comes from Pinus tabuliformis, assembly GCA_031772625.1. Classification (NCBI taxonomy): domain Eukaryota; kingdom Viridiplantae; phylum Streptophyta; class Pinopsida; order Pinales; family Pinaceae; genus Pinus; species Pinus tabuliformis. The sequence goes on along the minus strand of CM062817.1, from coordinate 1,195,655,533 downwards.
GTGTCACTATAAGCATATATATTTCCTTGCCCCAAGGCTTGACCATCTACATCAATTGATGTCCAAAATATATGTTGTTTTGAACTAGTTCCATAACAAATGAAAACAATGGCCAACTTAATGGAGACCAACATCATGGCCCATCTACCTTCCATATGATTGCAAAGAAAGCAACATTCGACCAAATAACTGGAAGGGTTGTTTACAACATTAATCCAACTATTTCAACTTCTTACAAACACAAAATATAGTTTAGATACAATTTCACGTACTCTTTTCATTATGTATTTATGTTAGTGCTTTGTTAGACATTGAAATTACCATGATAATAGATTCATTGTGAACTTCAAACCTAAAAATCCATTTCCCCCTCATCCTAGGTCCTCAAGAGAGTGAAATGCATTTTGAAAGTTCACATTGTTCATTTGGGTGGGAGCCAATCATTTAAGGTTTTGATTGAGAGCTAGGCTCTTTCCACATAGTAGCAAGGTTCTTTGTAATGAGATTAGGGTTAGGCTTTGAGGACGATTGAGCTTCTTGGGTTTATGGAGATTTTCCCTATTCTACAACCTTTACCCATACTTCATTGAAGGTGGAGGGTGAGGCCATGAAGTCTTTGAATTGTACATTCTAAGTAGCATAGTTTCTACATTTTCCACCTTGGTCTTTAGAGGGTTCTACTTAATTCTGTGATATGGGCTTGACCCCTAAAGCAAGGGTTTGTGAGGTTGATATACTACATTATTCGATGAATAATTTTTCCCTTGGATTTACACAAATTCCTTTAGGTCTTTAGATCTGTTCATTATGAGACAAACCCTATTTTGGTATTTCAGGTTAATAAATCTCATGTCTTGTGGCATATAAAATTTTGAATTTGTGAAAAGATGTGTTCTAGGAAATTTGAGAATTGCATGGGTAACCTTGGGAATTCTACCCATATTGGGTAGTATGGTTAGGTGGCTCTGTCCAGTGAAATATTTTCATGCTAATGAACAAGGACAACTAGGGTCTCATGATAATCTATGGGCCATGAGTAACCACTTGATGGAAATTACTTTCTTACGCAGTGTGCATGGTTATGCATATTCAACCATTGACATTCTAGTCTTCCTTAATCTATGTTATAATCATAGACTTGGGAATGGTACAACTAACAAAATAACTAAAAAGGGTATATTGTGCATGGTTATGCATATGCAACCATGGGTTTCCTAGGCTTCCTTAATATATGTCTTATTCATGGACTTGGGCATGATACAACTAATAAAATAGCTGAACAGGGTACATTGCTTCAAATTATCATAGAAATAACATATTCATAATCTGAAATGACAATATTAGATGGTGGGGTGTTCATTATAATGGCCCCTTGTGCTCCTCATGGTTGGCTTGGAGAGCCACTATTTCTACCAGTGTGACACTGTCCAAAACTAGTAAATGTGAAGAGACAACTAGTAATTTTGTCTTTAATGGGAGTCAGGCTGCATTGAAACATTATGACATCAAAAATAAAAACCCTTAGCAAATGCATACTTACATTAAGATACATATTTTCGACATAAAGAAACTATGTGAGATAGAAATTTTGCCATGCAAATTGTGTTATGGCAAGGCAGACAATTGCATTGTTAACAATTTATTTCCTTATTGGGTTTAGAATCCATGTTTGACAGTAAATGTATTTTGTTGTGAATTTAAGTTGTTGGGTTGGCAAACATCTCAACTCCATGAGACCTTAGTTTTGGACTTGTCCTACAAAGAGTACTACTACTTCATTTTTGTGTTCCATTACCATATTCTTTCTCATGATCTTGAGTGTCCATCTATAATGTTGATATTGAGCTGAGGCCTTGTGGTTATATCTAGTACCAATGTTTTTTCTTTCTTCTCACATTATGCAAGGATTTTTTTCATGTATTACTCATGTGTTTGTTAGTTTAGCTTACTGTATGATTTTAATGTAACCTGAGGTGCTTATGGAGATGCTTATTGTTGATTTACCTCCTCAATTCCATCCTATTTGATCTACCATTTTGGCCATTTGTTGGAAATAATACATCTATCACATATTACCTAGAATTAGGTCCAAACAATGACCTCTTTTATTGTTTTATTATGGTTTTGAATTGTTTCTTTCATTTATCATGTGAAATATAATTCTATCATTTTATATTGAAGTATCAAGATTTTTGTCATGTGTTTTAGGTTCACTTAGAAAGCACTCGCTTGTCTCTTCTCTCACCCTTGGTATGGCACTACAAGTTTCCCATTGATGTTCTGCGTAAACCATTGGATTCTAAGGTTGGAGCTTATACCTAGTACCATTTTTTAACATCTCTCAATGTCATTCAAGCTTAACATAGAGTACTGATGATTGGCTATTTACTTCTATTTGCAGATGTTCTTCCTTGGCTTGACAAATCTTAAACAATTTAGGGATCGACTAGTAGAATGGCCACAACGCTGCAACCATATCAGGCATATATCGCATGTGTGGGATGCTCATCTAGAGTTAGTTGAGTTTATTGATAGGGCCCTTGCTTGTGTTTCATCTAGCCAGCTGGAACAAAGTGGATGGAATCCTACCTCAACAGATCAAAACCAAAATTCCATGTCTTTTCCTTCTCATACCAATGGGGTAAGTAAATGTGCATAAGAGAGTATAGTTGTTTTTACTGGCATATTTAGTAGAAATGGCCATTAGAATATTCCCAAATCAGTTTCACAGCCTTTTGGACCATATATTTTTCTTGATTTTAGAGTTCTCTGGAATCATGGCAGTCAATTATGGGTCCCACCAATGTTACCAGACTCAGAATTGACAATAAATCGCCAAGGAAAAAGAGCGAAGAGTTTTAATCAAATCGCAAGATGGAGAGCATGATATCACAAGCCTTTACTTTGGTGTGACATTAAAATTTCTTTACGGTGCTTCATTGTTGGAGTCTTCTAATATTTAGAATGCAAAGCATGAAGAAATATCTCAATCTATGAACTTATACGCAAATACTATCAGGCTCTTCAAGTTCCATAACCAGAAGGAATTTGTGATGAAAGTTTTGATTATTATTATTTTGTTATTAGCTAATTTGGATGCGAACCTACATAATATGTACTTTTTGTTGGGCGTGGGGCCTAATTTTCTTCTTTATTCAGAGGCATGACCGCATTGAACCCCATTTCATAACGTGGCAGCAATGCCACCAGTAATATTTATGCTGCAAGGGGGGGCGACAACGATCTTTAGGAGCCACCTCGACTAGGGATCGAGGGTAGCGCTCCCGAAGCTAAAAATAGATGTAAAATTGCATTGTAAAATGTTGTAATTTCATAGTCAATCTGGGTAATTCATTAGGCAGAGATGTGACGGTAGAAGTTATGTTTAATTTAGGGTTTTTTCCCTAGAAGGCAACCCCTGGCTATATGTGAGGGAATTGTATTGCGTCTATGTAGAGCTGTATTCTAAGTGATAAAGGGAGAGGAGATTGTGTGAGAGCGAAGAGGGAATTACAACAGATCTGTTATAGGTTGTATCTCTTCAGTTTGCTGGATAATATAAAAGGAAGGACTAGTTGTTTCCCGATGGACATAGCCCAAATTGGGTGAACGATGTATACCTGTGTCTCTCTTGTTTTATGTGTTTTCTGTGTTTATATTTCTGTAATATATTTTATGTGTTTCATTGTTCTATAGTATATAATTTTCTAACAATTGGTATCAGAGTCGAAGGTCTATTTGGCTGATAAACTTGCAGGAGAGAAGGGTTCCTGGTTCGAGTGGGAGTAATGGCAGAAGATGGTAGGTTTAGGGTCAAAAAATTTAATGGCCAAAACTACTAGCTGTGGAAGATGCAGATGGAATATTATTTGTACCAGAAATATCTATACCTACCATTGATTGGAAAGACAAAGAAGCTGACCAGTATGACAGACATAGAATGAAATATTCTGGACAGAAGGGTACTTGAAACAACACAACTGTGCCTAGTGGCATTGATAGCCTTTAATATTTTAAAGGAAACAACAATAGAGGTTTTAATGATGGCATTGGCCAAACTATATTAAAAATCCTCGGCCTCAAATAAGGTATTTATTATGAAGATTTTATTTAATATGAAGATGTCAGAAGGTGGATCTGTTGCTGATAATTTAAATGAATTTAATACAGTTACCAGTTAGTTAAATTCTCTAGGGGTAACTTTAGATGATGAAGGTAGGGCTCTATTATTTCTATGTTCATTGCCAAAAAAATATTGAATGGTTTAGTTATGGCCATTAGTAACTCTATCTTTGGATCTAATACTTAAAAGTTTAATGTCGTTGTCTGTGCAATCCTTAGCTAGGAAATGTGATGGAAAAGCTCTGGTGAGACATCAGGTAATGCTTTGACTCTAGAGACTAGGGGAAGAAAAAGGAAAGAGGAAGGAGCCCAGGATATCATAGTAATTCAAGGAAAGGTAGATCCAAGTCCAGATTGGGGATAGTGTGCTGGAGATGTGGGAAGAAAAGACACGTGAAGAAAGACTGCAAGTCTTGGAAGGGAAAAGAATGAGACACGCAACAAGAAAGTGATCATGAAGCGAATGTGACAAGTGATGTGTTTCAAGATGCTTCGATTCTTTCATTAGAAAATATTATTGATGCCTAGGCGGTAGATTAAGGGGACTCATTCAATCCCACACCCGATAGGAAACATTTTCATGATTATGTTCAAGGAGATTTTGGACAGGTTCAATTGGGTGATGATAAACCCTTTAAATCACTGGAATGGGTATAGTTTTTATAAAACAACTGAATAGAAATCAATGGCTATTGAAGGAGGTAAGGCATGTTCCATATCTGAAGAGAAATCTTATTTCAATAGGGCAGTTGGGAGGTCAAGGCTGTGTGACTACTTTTACAGATAAAACCTGGAAGATCACTATAGGAGCCTTGGTAATAACAAAAGGAGAAAAGGTTAGTACATTGTATTTATGCAATGGTATTTCTAATTCTGTTAATGCTTTAACCTCTATAGGAGAAGATATGACATTGTGGCATCATAGTCTTGGGCACATGATTGAGAAGGGGATGCAGATTCTTCACTTAAGAAATTTGTTGCCAGGTTTGAAGCATGTTGATTTCAAATTTTGTGAGAATTGTGTTTATGGAAAACAGAAGAGAGACAGATTCCTCAGACTTGGGAAAGAAAAGAAGAGCGAAAAATTATAACTTGTGCATACAAATGTATGGGGACCTGCTCAGGTATCATCTCTTGGTGGCTCTCACTGTTATGTTACTTTTATTGATGATGCAACCAAAAAAACCTAGAATTCTTGTATTCAAAATAAATCTGATGTGTTTTATTCTTTCAAGAAATGGAAATATTTAGTTGAAAATGAGACAAGAAAAAGGTTGAAGTGTCTTAGATCAGACAATGGAGGTGATTATTGCAACAAAGAGTTTGATATGTATTGTTCATAGAATGGAATTCATATAGAGAAGATAGTTCTAGGAACACCACAAGAAAATGGTGTGTCAGAAAGGATGAATAGGATAATCATGGAGCGTGAAAGGTGCATGAGATTTCATGCAAGATTGCCTTTACAATTTTGGGTAGATTCTGTAGATATTGTCGTTTATCTAATAAACAGGGGGCCTTCAAGTTCCTTCGATGGTGGTATTCTAGAGGAGGCATGGACAGGTAAAAAGGTAAACTACTCATTTTTAAAGGCTTTTGGTTGTGAAGCCTTTTTCCACATTAATAAAGAAAATAGAACAAAGCTTGAGGCAAAATCAAATAAATGTACCTTTATTGGATATGGTGTTAATGATTTTGGTTATCGCTTTTATGATTATGAAAAACACAAAATCATTAGGAGTAGAGATGTCATATTCAATCAAAATGTTTTGTATAAGGATCAACTGCAGGAAAAGAAACAGGAAAAAGAAAACATAGAATACACAGTGCTTGATGAGATCATAGAAAAAGTGAAGGTTCCTAAAAATCATAATTATGAAGAGCAAAAACAAATCAAACAACCACAATAGCAACAAGCATCTTAAACACCTGAAAGTTGTGTTAGAAGATCTACCAGGATAAGTAGACCCCCTAAACGATACTCTCCTTCATTATATTATGTATTGTTGACCGATTCTAGTGAACCAGAATGTTATGAAGAAGCAGCACAGGTAGAAGACAGGAAGAAGTGGGAGCAGGCAATGAAAGAAGAGATGGACTCCTTAGAACATAACCAAACTTGGGACTTAGTGAGGTTGCCTGCAGCTAAAACAACACTGTAGAATAAATGGGATTACAGATTGAAGGAAGAAGATGGAGGTAGAAAAACGTATAAATCTAGACTTGTGGTGAAGGGGTTTGCACAGAAAAAGGGAATAGACTTGGATGATATATTTTCTCCTGTTGTTAAAATGACTTCAATTAGAACTATTTTAAGTCTAGTAGCAGCTGAAGGTTTGCATCTTGATCAGCTAGATATAAAGACAATATTTCTCCATGGGGATTTGAAGGAAGAGATATATAAGCAACAACCACAAGGATATAATGTAAAAGGGAAGGAAAAACTAGTGTGCAGGTTGAAGAAGAGCTTTTATGGCTTAAAACAGGATCCAAGGCAGTGGTATCTAAAATTTGACAGGTTTATGTCTAAACAAGTTTATACTGGATGTCACTCTGATCATTATGGCATATATAGTGGGAGTTGTACGCAGGTACATGAGCAATTCTGGAAAATAACATCGGATGGTGGTGAAGTGGATTCTCAAGTATTTGAGAGGTACCACAAATGAAGCATTATGCTTTGGTGGTTCAAACATTGATCTACAAGGATATGTTGATGCAGATATGGCGGCTGATTGAGATAACAGTAGGAGCACAATAGAGTATGTGTTTACTATAGGTGGAACAACTATTAGTTGGGTTTCAAAACTGAAAAGTGTTGTTGCACTCTCAACAACGGAAGCAGAGTATGTTGCTACTACATAGGCTAGTACAAAAAGGATTTGGTTACAAAGGTTTCTGTATGAATTGGGTAAGAAGCAAGAGTTGGGTAGGTTATATAGTGACAACCAGAATGCCATACATCTTTCAAATATCTTTACATTTCATTTCAAGACAAAACATATACAGCTCAAGTATCATTTCATACATTCAGTGTTGGAAGATGGATAGTTGAAGCTGGAAAAAATACACACTAGCCAAAATCCTACAGATATGTTAACAAAAGTTGTAACCAGGGAGAAACTGAGTTTTTTCTCAGTTTCAATTGGTATTCAAGTATGATAATGAACATGAAAAATTGCTAGGTCCAAAGTGGAGTCATTTTCCAGCAAATGAAGCAATGGTGGAGTTGCTATAATCAGTCTCCAAGTGGGATATTGTTGGGTGGGGAGCCTAATTATCTTCTTTATTAAAAGGTATCACCGCATTTGACCCCAATTTGTAATGTTGCAGCAATGGCTCCTGTAATATTTGCGCTGCAAGGGAGGTCCAAAGGGGAGCGACAACAATCTTTAGGATCCCCCCCTAAAGTTAAAATAGATGTACAATTTCTTGTTAAAATGTTATAATTTCTTAGTCAATATGGGTCATTCATTAGGCAAGATCTGACAGTAGAAGTTATGTTTAATTTAGGGTTTTTTGCCATAGAAGGCAACCCCTCGTTATATATGAGGGAATTGTATTGCATCTATGTAGATTTGTATTCTGAGTGAGAAAGAGAGAAGATTGTGTGAGAGTGAAGAGGGAATTACAACAGATCTGTTGTAGGTTGTATCTCTTCAGTTTTCTGGATAATATAAAAGGAAGGACTGGTTGTTTCTCTTTGGATGTAGCCCAAATTGGGTGACTCACATATATCTGTGTCTCTCTTGTTTTATGTGTTTTCTGCATTTATATTTCTGCAATATATTTTATGTGTTCCATTGCTTTGTAATATATAATTTTCTAACACTTTTCGATAAATTTCAAGTAGTTATGAAATATACTAATCATGCTTCAGATTTTAATAGGGTGGCTTATCTATTTTCATACAAGTATTATGCATCAACATATGAGAGAAACAAATAAATGGTAGCTGTCGTTGTTTCATATAAATTTATGGGAGTGGCACATGGGGATTATTATTTCAAAAAATTAATGCTTCACCGGAGATTGGCATGAGCTACATGCAACGTTTTAGAATGTTCCACTTGGTAATTTAGCTAATCCTATATTTTCCTATTATGAATGTTGTTTCTGCAAGAATACATGATTGAAAATTAAGGTCGTCTTGTATCAATGATTCTTCCATGCTAATATTGTGGTGAAGGAAATGTGTCCAAATCTAGTAGCCATCTCCCCTATCCCTCATAGTCTCACTTGATGGTGAATATTGTTGACCTGACCTGTAATGTGTCTCACAACCATCCAGTGACTAATATACTAATATAGTCCCAAAAATTCTCTCTACCACCTACTTTATTCTTGCAACTCAAATAAGTGTAGTTGGTGCCATGAGCTCTAAATGGTTGTTGGTTCCTCTTCCCAAGCCTTCCTTGAATCTCATCTTCATTATTATCCTATAGTTCTATCCACCCACCTGTCCACTCCTCATTGGGTTTCCCTTTGCTGCCCCATTGATCCTTCTTCTCTTTTGGTTTTTTTTGGGCTGATCTAAGACTTGTTTTAAGCTTGTGATAAACTCCTAATATGTGCTTCTCTTCTCTCTAGACATTTCTATCATTTCTATATAACAAAATGAACAATAGAACATGATTTAAAATGGCTAAAACCTTATCCAAATTTCCTACAATTTAACATGTTAATGCTTCATCTAGGGATGCCCCTTAAAAATGGTATTTCGAAGATGAGGTAAATTTTTTATATATAAATATGCCATCTCGATTGCATAGACATGTTGTTGTTGATTTCTTTTGTTAACTAGATTTCAAAGATAATCATTTTAAGGATTTTCCTTTGCTTTACCATGTAGAAAATTTCCTTTCCTATTTGTTTTCAATATAATATCTTAACTAATGTTGTGGCCAAAGAGTAACTAGACAAAGAGATCCACAGTGGAAACACACTAAATAGAAACCATTCAAGAGTTGTGGCAAGATATTAACAACTTGTGCTAATTCTAGTTACTTCTTTTTGTATTACTAAATTAATTTGTTCAGAATTATTATTGTGTGGGTCACGCCACATGGTTGCGATATTGAGCTAAATCTATTGAGTTATTTTTTATTAAGTTAAAAATAGAGGTTGCACGATTATAGATTTTATAAATATTATGTCATTATGTATCGAGCATTTTTTCAAAACAATGCCTATATCATCACATAATTGTTTAAAGGGTGCTAGTTCAATGGTAGAACACCTGCCTTATAAGTAGGAGGTTGGTGGTTCGATTCCACTATGCCCTAACATGAATTAATCAATGATATTGTAGTTTATTTTTAATTAAATATTTTTTATATTGATTTATTTCAATGGTGTGATATTTTTGTGGATTCATTGTTTTATATTGTCTCTAAAGAGACAAAAATGATATTGTATTGTCTTCAAATATAATTCTTTATTGTCTCTATAAAGACAATAGCTAGGATTAAAGATATATTGTGTTTTTTTGTTTTGTCTTAAATATTCTCTTTAAGCAGGTGTCTCAAATTATTGCTTAAAAAAATTATCTCTATAAAAGCAATATATAACATATTCATTATTGTCTCTTAGGAGACAATGTCATTTTTGTATCTCCAATGACAAAAATGAAATTGGAGATAAAAAAATGAAATTGTCTTGTAAGAGACTATATTCACTGTATTATATAGAGACAATTTTTTAAGACAATAATTTAAGACACCCACTTAAAAACAGTATTTAAAACAACACAAGTTTTTTCTTATTTCAAGTTAAAATAATTAGACCTTTAATATTGCAGAATTGGGAAATCTGTGTTGCAGAAAAATTCTCTTTTACTGTTTGTCCGACCATCGAGCAAATTACTCAAAACCGCTATTCGAACAAATTACTCAAGCTATTGCACGCGTGTCATGTTTTTCAAATTCTCGAAGAGTCAATTTTCAATGCTCGAAACCGCAACAAAAATTTCTATGATGATAGGCAATATATTGATATGAAAATTCCTATGACAGGCAGTCTATTGATAGGCAATTTACGGAAATTCCTCTGCTAATTTTTGCCTCCATCATATAATTAAAAATTGAATTTTTTTATTGGAAATCTTCTTGAACAGTCGGAATATAACAACAGCAGGGTGGAAAATATCTGGGCAGTTTAAATATGGAATGCATCCTCTCAAAGCATTTGAAACTCGATGTACAAAGCCAATATTAGATCTTTATATCACACCAATAACGCAGACAAAAAGCTCCAAAGAGTATATGACGCAGAGGATTCTTATCACGCGCAAGAAAACTGCATTCTTACTCACGTTCTTCCTTAAAAATCTAGGAACAGCAGAATCAATTGATAGAGGTTCGACCTTTGGTATTGCAGAATTGGTATATAAATTTATTATTTTGTTTTAACGAAAATAATATTTAAAAAATAAAATCAGGATAAATAATTAAATTATACTTATTTTACATAATCAACTTGCTATTTATTATATAAATTTTAGTATCTTATTTTAAATAGATGTTAATTTTTTCTTTTATTTATTTAGGTAATCCTATCATGCATTTTTATTCTTTACTATAAGAAGTTTCTAGTTTTACTAGAGCAATCCTATCATGCATTTTTATTTTTTAATATACGAAGTTTGTACTTTTACCATAGCATTTAATTGCTATAGTCCTAATAATTACCACGTTTAGTATCACTTTAATATAAAAGTGATAGTAAAATTTTATATAATGTTATAAATTAAAAAATAATAATTTCTAATTTAATGGGTTTACAATGTATAATATTGTATAGTTTATGTATTTGTCCACGATATTTGTTATTATGAAGTTTATTTAAAGATTTCAGGAAATGCATTATGGTATTAGAAAAAATGAGAGATGAGTAGAGACCGTTGTTGCACATGACACAAATCGCACTATAACATTTTCATAGATCACAAAAGTTACATATATATAAGACATAGCATGCTTACTTCGACATACCTAGAACATGACTCCAACTCATTACATAGGAATCAACAACCTCTATGCAGATGCTTGGGAACTCACAACAACACATGGAAGCATTACTTCCAATACCCTCCCTTAATGCTTACATGGAAAACAATGGAAACACATATTACAACAATGAGGATAATCTTTGTCTGACTACTCTTCATCAACACCCACATCCACTATGGAATCTCATAAACACTACTCTTTCTTCACCACCACATCGTCGAGTTGTCACTTGACCACCATTTAAAACATAACTTCCTCTTAGCATCATTGAAAAATATTTTACAATTAACGCTTCTTGACTACCTTGAAGAATAATCTAGATACTGAATATCTCTATGTACATGCTTCCATCCTAGTAGTATGCATCGAAATACACACTTCTAGTTATATAGGTAAGTTTCCTATGTACTGAGTTTATCAAGCAATCCATCATACAACTAACCTCTTTGACATATACACTTACACACATATGAAGAAAACCTGTAACTAATGTTCTTGAAGCATCGAAGAATGTCAAGACACATTAGCATATAATAGACTCAAGATAACTAATGCAATAATTTGTTCTCTCGACACTGAAGAATGTTGAGAACCATCAACTTGAGAAATATTTTTCTGTTCATTAACTGGTCTTTCATATACTATAATTTTTTCACACGAAATAAATATGAAATATAAACTGATTGAAACAAACTCTGTATACATGGATAAAACCACCCAATCATGTAGCAAACAAGGAATAAAAAATTGTCAATGTCGGAACGTATTTCCTCCTAAATGCGTAGATCTCTCAATCTGCAAGGCGATGCTCGATGCTCTAAAGGCCAATCCATAGCTAGACCCCACCAATCCAATTTCAGGAAAACATTCATGCTGTTGGGATCAAATCTTACAGCATCCACAAAATAAAGTTGAAGTCGTAGAAAGCTAATAATTGGATCTAGATCTGCTCTACAACTGGATCTAGAGGACCAAAGAGTGTCTCATGCAAAGCTAAGTTGCTACGGTAAAGGGATAAGGCTAGATCCATGCATTCTGAGCCCTCTTGAAGGAAATACCCTCCTCTACACATCCATACAACATGGGCTCATAGAAATACCAATTATCTATTCACCAGAAATCCTTGTAGTTACTTCACTATTGACGCAGGTTTCTCCTCAGCTAGCTCCACATTAGACATTGGCTTCTGGTTCATCTTAGAACACTTAACGAGATGCAACTCTCACACCTTCCACATGATACAACATGTAAAGCTGTGTGATATAACATCTGTCATATTTTTAAACTATTGATAGTGGAATGACTCTGTTACTGGCCAATTTCACCAACTCTAGGCTGTTGATTCAACTATCAGGAAAAAATCCTTAAGCATTGCCACATTCACACCTCCCTTTGCCAGATTTTTGGAGGTAACCTTTGATCGCTAGAAATACACAAAAAAGTTAAAGTTAGATATTCTTGGTGATTCGAAAACTAATTCTTTTTTGAATCTCACTCATAATAGACGAATCCCACCCTATATTTAGTGGTTGGGATGAACATTAACATTCTTCGCGCCCATGATATTGTTAACATAAATCTTCTTTGTCACTCCTTGTAATCACACCAAGCAAGACACAAAGAAACAAAATCAACATTGCAACAATCAGAAATAAACACTCTCACACACTAGCTAATATATTTACAAAGAATAAAACATGAGTTCTCTTCCATCTCCCTGGGCTCTCCCTTGAGGGATTCAAGCTCAGAGAGGCCCTGATACCATATTAAAAAAAATGAAAGATGAGCAAAGAGTTTGGTTGCACACAACAAAAACCACACTATAATATCTTTATTGAGCGCAATAGTTATACATATATAATACATAACGCACTAACTTCCACACATCTAGATCATTACTCCAACTCATGACATAGGAATCAAAAGCTTCTAGACTGACACTTGGGAACTTACAATTAAAAATCACAACAACACATGGAATCATTACTCCCAATACCATTGCTTAATGCTTACATGGAAAATAATGAAAACACATATTACAACAACAAGGATAACCCTTGTCTGCTCAGTCTTCATCAACGCTCACATCCACCTGGAATCTTGCAAACACTACTCTTTCTTCACCACCACTTCTTCAAGTTGTCACTTGACAACGATTTAAAATAGAACTGCCTCTAACCATGGTTGACAAACTTTGTATAATTGAATCTTCTTGACTACCTCGAAGAATAGCCTAGATACTGAATATCTCTATGGACATGCTTTCATCCTAATAGTATGCATCAAAATACATACTTCTAGTTAGATAGGTAAACTCTCTATGTACTGAGCTTATCTAGCAGTCCATCATAGAGTTGAAAGTTTTGACATAGACACTTACATACATATGAAGAAAACATGTAACTAATGTTATTGAAGCACCGAGGAAGGACAAGACACATTATCATATAACAAACTAAACATAACCAAGTCAATGATGTGTTCTCTCGACGCTGAAGAATGTGGATAACCATCAACTTGAAGGATGTTTTTCTTTTCATTAACTTGTCTTTCATATAGTATAATCTTTTCACAAGAAATAAATATAAAATATAAACTGATTGAGACAAACTTAAGCAATATGCATAAAAACACCCAATCATGTAGCAAACAAGGACTTTAGTGATCCTCAATGATGGAACATATTTCCTCCCAAATGTGTACATCTCTTCATCTATAGGGTAATGCTTCAAAGGTTAATCCATAGCTATAAACTACCAGTCCCATTTCAAGAAAACATTCATGATCTTGGGAACAAATCTTATAGCGTCCACAAAATAAAGTTGAAGCTTCACAAAGCTAATAACTGAATCTGGATTTGCTCTGTGACTGGATCTGAAGGACCATCAAGTGTCTCATGCAAGGCTAATTTGATATGGTAAAGGCATAAGACCATATATGTGCATTGTAAGCCCTATCAAACAAAATTCCCTCCTTTACACATCCATAGAACATGCGCTCATAGAAATACCAATTATCTATTAGGTAGAATTCCTTGCAATTACTTCACTCTTGATGTAGGTTGCTCCTCACACTAGCTTTGAATTATAAATTGGCTTCCAGTTCACCTTAGAACACTTAACGAAATGCAAATCTCACACCTTCCACATGATACAACATGTCAAGTTGTGTGATATAGCAGGTGCCTGCTTATCGAATGGTTCCTAGTGGAATGACTCCATAACTGGCACATTTCACCAACTCTAGACCATTGATTCAACTATCAAGAAAAACTCCTTAAGTTTCCACATTCACATCTCCCTTTTCTAGATTACTAGAGGTGACCATCAATCCTTAGCTATAGAGACAATATTTGAAGCTCGATACGAAAGCCATAATTCAATTGAGGTATTCCTGGAGATTGGAGAACTATTTGTTTTGTGAACTTCATTCGTAATAGACCAATATAATCGTAGTTCTAATGGTTTATGCAAACATTAACCATATTCGCACCCACAATACTATTATCATAAATCTTCTTCATCGCTCCTTCCAATCACGCCCATCAAGACAAAAAGAAACAAAATAAAAACTACAATAATCAGAAAAGAAACACTCTCACACACTAACTAATCTATGTACAAAGAACAAAGCTTGAGTTTGTTACGGAACCAGCTCAAGAAATGATAGAAAAGATAGATCAATGCCTTAGAATTTAGCCTCTTCGAGGGGGAAACCTCCTTTACATTACATAAATGATCAATTCTTGGATGATTCAAATGACAAAACCTCCTTTCTATATATAGGAGTCTAAGGAGTCACAATATAATCCAGCCGACCTAACAATAATAATATAAAGCGACAATAATAACAATAGAGGGATTCTATGGGGCACAGTAATAACAATATGGGGGCAATAGGGGCACAACAATATTAATAAGGGGTATAAATACAATAGTAATAGAGTAATCACTAGTATTATAGGGACCCAACATGCCCCTCTTCTTCAAAAAAGTGTTGTCCTCAACGCTTGAGTAGTTCTGGATACTTCTGCATAAAATTTTCATCCTCCCGTGTGGAATCTTCAGCAGATAAGTTCTTCCACTTGATAAGATACTCTGAAATTGAACGATTTCGTAGCTGTCGATTTCTTGTTTCTGTGACTGCTTCCGGTTCCAATATAATTTTTCCTTCCTCGTCAAGTTCTAACAATGTTGTTTGAACTGGGAGCTTGTTGCCTATAACTTTCTTTAAACATGAAACATGGAAAACTGGGTGTAATCGAGAAGCTGCAGGAAGCTCCAATTTGTATGCCATAGTACCAATCTTTTGCAACACCTTGTACGGACCATAATACTTTGGTGATAATTTATTATCCTTCTTAGCTTGCTTGAGGGACATTTGCTTATATGGTTGTAGCCGTAGGAATACCCAATCACCTACATCAAAAATTCTTTCACTGCGATGTTGATCTGCCTGTTGTTTCATTCTATTATGTGCCAACACTAGGTTATCCTTTAAGAGTTGGAGGACTTGTTGTTGATGTTCGATGTGATGTTCCACTACTTGAACCTTAGAATTTTCTCTTAAATATGATGTGATGGATGGTGGTTGATACCCATTAAGTGCCATAAATGGGGTCATTTTTGTTGCTGTATGGAAGGAAGTGTTATACCACCATTCTGCCAGAGGCAACCATTTTACCTATTGTGTCTGTTTATCAGATGCAAAGCAACGAAGATATCGTTCCAAACATTTGTTTACTATCTCAGTTTGCCCATCAGATTGAGGATAATAAGATGAGCTATGAGCTAACTGAGTACCAAGACAAGAAAATAATTTTGTCCAAAAATTTCCAGTGAAAATAGGATCTCTGTCACTTACAATAATCTTTGGGTTTCCATGTAGCTTTTGAATTGTTTCTATAAATGCAGTGGAAACTGTGCTGGCTTTAAATGGATGTGATAATGCACAAAAGTGTGCATACTTGGTAAGTCTGTCAACTACCACCATGATGACACTCTTTCCCTCATACTTGGGTAAGCCTGTGATAAAATCCATTGAAACCTCCTCCCAACGTTGGATTGGAATGGATAAAGGTTGTAATAGACCCGGTGTCTTAATTGTTTCAATTTTATTTTGTTGGCAAACCAAACATTCAGCCACAAACTTTTAAATATCTGATTTAAGGCCATCCCAAAAAAATTCCTTCTTAACCCTGTGGTAAGTTTTTAAAAATCCTGAGTGCCCTCCTAAGGGAGAAGTGTGCAATTCCATAATAATCTTTTGTTTTAGCTGGGAATTCTTACAGAGGTATAAGCGATATTTGTACCATAACGAATCATTTTTCCAGCTAAATGTACCAGACGTACTAGAATCTTGTTGTAACTTTCGAATAAGTGCCCACACTTCTTCGTCATTCTTCCATTCCTCCCTTGCTTTGTTTATCCAATCTGGTTGGATAATAGAAATGGCGCACAACAATGCTTCCACATCCTCATCCTTTCTTGACAGTGCATCTGCCACCACATTTTACTTCCCTTTTTTGTAGATGATTTCAAAGTCATAACCCAACATCTTTGTGACCCACTTTTGTTGCTCTTCAGAGGATAATCTTTGTTGTAAAAGGTATTTAAGACTATCATGATCCATTTTTACCTTGAAGTGTCTACCCATAAGGTAGGGTCGCCATCTCTTAAGTTCATGGAGTATTGCCAACATTTCCTTCTCATAAATAGCTTTGCTTAAAAACTTTCCCTTGATTGGACGACTTTCAAAAGCAATGGGTCTTTCATCTTGCATTATAACAGCACCAATTCCATTTCCTGACATCACATTCCACAATAAAGGTTTTTGTGAAGTCCAGTGTAGCTAAGACCAATACTTGGCACATTGCCTCTTTAAGATGTTCAAAGGCCTTTGTTGCTTCCAGAGTCCATGAAAATGCATCTTTCTTCAATAATGTTGTTAGAGGTGCTACTATTCTCCCATAATCCTTAACAAACTTGCGATAATACCCTGTCAACCTGAGAAATCCTCGCAGATGCTTTATGGATGTCGGGATTTTCCATTCCTTAATGGCTTTAATTTTTCTAGGGTCTACCTTAACTCCTTCATGAGATACAACATGACCCAAATATTCCACCTCCTAGACTCCAAAGAAACATTTGGATCTTTTTTCATATAATTGTTTCTCCTTCAATAGTTGTAGCACCTTGTCAACATGTTCAACATGATCCTTCCAAGACTTGCTGTAGATTAGTATATCATCAAAAAATACTAACACAAATTTTCTAAGGAATGGTTTGAAAATTGAATTCATCAAACCTTGAAATGTTGAAGGTGCATTGGTAAGGCCAAAAGGCATGACCAAAAATTCATAATGACCCTCATGAGTTATAAATGTTGTTTTCGGAATGTCTTCAATCTTCATTCTGATTTGATGATATCCTGAACGAAGATCCAACTTGGTGAAGTAAATTGATCCATGCAATTCATCCAGTAATTCATCAATGACAGGAATGGGGAACTTATCTTTAATAGTGAGCTTGTTGAGCTCCCTATAATCCGAACACATGCACTGTGATCCATCCTTCTTGTGCACCAATACTACTGGAGTAGAGAAAGAACTTTGACTCGGTTGAATTATACCAGCCTCTAGCATTTCTGCAACCATACATTCAATTTCACTCTTTTGGACATAGGGATATCTGTACGGCCTGATGTTTGGAGGAACACTTCCTGGAATCAGATGAATAGCATGATCATGATCACGCATAGGTGGGAGACCTTTGGGAGTCTCAAATACCTTGGAATAATTGTCGAGGACTTTTTGGAGATCTAGAGAAATATATGATTCCGATGTGGAAACATCTAGTGAGCATAATTGTGCAATTACACCTTTTTGCTCCTTTTTTAGAAGCTTTGTCATACTCTATGTAGAATAATTTCTTCTCAGCACACTTATGACCTTTAGTGTATTTGATATCACAACTGTAACAAAGCCCTTTTGCTCTTTTTTCTTCCAATTGTTGTGGTGTCAACCTTATAGGTTGTGGAAGACTAGGGGCAACAACACTTCCATCTTTATAGTTGTGAGTGATATGCTTCCTGGTGCCATAATTTTTCTTTCCAATTTTCTTGCTAACCTGAATGCCTTCTCTAATGAATCAGGTTCCCAAAGGTGAACATCATGTTGGATATTATCCTTTAAAGACCCTATGAACACATCAATCCTATACTCCTCTGGAATATCTCTTACCCTTATGTTCAATTTTTGGAACTCCTCAATGTGCTCCATTATTGAACCCTTTTGTTTGAGACTTATCAATTGGCTAAAAAAAGTGTTGCTTTTTGTATCCTCATAATGTGCTATCAATTCTTCCGTAAAAATTGCCCAAGTGATAAATGGTTTACGAGAGCAAAGCCATTGATACCATAAAATCTGATTTGGTTCCAAATATAAAGTTTCCATACATACCTTTTGTGTGTTTTGCACATTATTGAGATTGAAGAATTGCTCCATCTATAATATCCATGTGGCAGGATCCTTGCCATCAAACTTCCTCATATCGATTTTTGGAATATGTTGAGTCTTCGATCCAACATTAGTGTCTATGGAATCATGATTAACATTTCTTTTGTTCTCATCATGAGTTTCCTTTAGTACCCTTTCACCCTTAGGGACCATTTTTTGTAGCAACTTATTCATATTTATCTTCAATTCGTCCATGTCTGTCTTCAAATCTTTCTTCAAATCATCCATCTTAGCTTCCATGTCAATCATCTTAGCTTCTACACCTTTCTTTAAACAGTCCATATTAGCTTCTACACCTTTCTTTAAACCATCCATCTTAGCTTCTACATCTTTCTTTAAACCATCCATCTTAGATTCTATTCCTTTTTGTGCAAGGGACAGTTGTTGCACTTGGTCTTGTAATTTTGATATATCATGTTGCATTTCTTCCTCTTCTTCATGAGTCATGCTAGAGCTTTCAGGTTCCTTACTAGGTGTTTGCATTTTCTTTCCTCGAGACATCAGTTACCGGTAATAATTTTCTACTATGCCCTTTTAATTCCTTCAAAATAAATTTTCAAACCAAGCTTAAGCAAAAAATTAAGAAAATCTACACACCTTTTCTCACTTTGTAGGAGCTCGATATTGCCTCTGATGTATCTCTGTACTTTCCAATCATCTAGTTTTGAATTTTTGAGCTGTAGTAGCCCTCTATGTCCTCTTTCCAATGCCACAATTCTGACCTAAATTGGATTCTCCAAGGAAGAGTTATGTGAAATCTCCCACAGTGACTTGCTTATAGACTAGTTCAGTAGAGAAAACTTGTACGACATGTCACGAGTCACTGTTTCGACCTTTGGATCTAAAACATGCGTGACAGAAACTACAGTCTGTCCTCTTTCTATACCTTCTTATGGAATTTCAATCCGATCCCCAGAGAGAAAGTTATGACGATTTTCCCCAGGTCACCTGTTTTGAATGTAATTCAGGAGTCTGCAAAAATACCAACTTCCTCAGATCATATCTCCACAAATATGGCGTGAAAAGCTCTGAATTTCCGACCCAAGGTTTAGCGCGATTTCTTCTCAAATGGGTTTTTTTTTAGACTTCTGAAATGTCACAAAAAAAAAAGTTATAGCGAAAATTCCATGATGACCTGTTTGGGGTAGCGAAACCCTAGAATCCAAAGCTCTGATACCAAATGTTATGAAACCAGCTCAAGAAAAGATAGAAAAGATAGGTCAACGCCTTAGAATTCAGCCTCTTCGAGGGGGCAACCTCCTTTACATTACATAAATGAACAATTCTTGGATGATTCAAATGAAAAAACCTTCTTTCTATATATAGGATTCTAAGGAGTCACAATATAATCCAGCCGACCTAACAATAATAATATAAAGCCACAAAAATAACAATAGAGGGATTCTATGGGGCACAACAGTAACAATATGGGGGCAATAGGGGCACAAAAATATTAATAAGGGGTATAAATATAATAGTAATAGGGTAATCACTAGTATTATAGGGACCCAACAGATTTCTCTTCCATCTCCATGAGCCCTCCATTGAGGGAGTCAAGCCCATAGAGGCTATGATACCATATTATAAAAAATGAGAGATGAGTAGAGAACGTGGTTGCACACAACACAAATAACACTATAATATCTTTATTGATTAAAACAATTACACATATATAAGAAATAACACACTAACTTAGACACATCTATATTAGTACTCCAAATCATTGCATAGGAATCAACAATTTCCAGATTGACACTTCAGAACTCACAATGACAACTCACAACAACACATGGAAGCATTACTTCCAATATATGGAATGTAAGAGTACTAGCTTAGGTAAATTTTTAACTCCAAACTTATCCCTCTGTGGACTTGGTAGATAGATATTTATTGGTAAATTTAAATTTAAGACGAATCTAACATAGTATCTAAATTTCGCATTTTTTGAAATTTAACTATTAAAGATAACGATGCAAATCTAATAACCATAAATTGTTAAAAGATTGAATATATTAATTGCATATTGTATGATGGTAAATGATAATGGTAATATGGAATTTCATGAATTATATATTTTGGGAAAAATAATTTTGATATTTGAAAATATGTTTAAATTATATTTAAATTTAGATATAAATATATTTTAATGTTTTTTTTTTTTTTTTTTACAAGTTAACGTTAGACCCCTGTCTGGTAATACCCCTTCTTATATTAAAGAATCCTATTCTTTTGTTCAATGGATTAATAACATAGAAATGAATGATGAAGATCTTATGCTTAGTTTTGACATTGTATCCCTTTATACCATGATTCCTATTGATGAAGCTATTGAGATCATGAGAAACATCACTGATAAAGAAACCATTGATCTTGTGGAGCCGTGCTTGAGATCCTCTTACTTCAGTTTCAAAGGAAAAATTTATGAACAAACTCATGGTGTGGCTATGGGCTCTCCTCTATCCCCCATAATTGCCAACATCTTTATGGAGAACTTCGAACAAAAGGCCCTTAGGTCATTTCCATACACCCCTGCTGAATGGAAAAGGTTTGTAGATGACATATTTTCCATGTGGAGTCATGGAAAAAAAAAACTTGACCTATTCCTCAATTATCTAAATAGCCTATCTGACCATATAAAATTCACTATTGAAATCAAAAATAACAACCAGCTTCCGTTTCTTGATATCCTTCTAACTAAAAGAGATGGGTCTCTTGGTTTCCATGTCTATAGAAAGAAAACCCATACAGAGAGATATCTTCATGCAAATTCCCATCACCACCCTAAACAGAAGATTGGCATCATTAGAACCCTAACCACCAGGGCGGCTAGAATATCTGATCATGACCATCTAAATGATGATCTCAACCATCTACACAAAGTGTTTGAACTAAATGGCTACAATAGAAATACCATTAAGAAAGTCATGCACCTATCTCTAAACAAGAATAACAAGGACATGAAAAATCAAAATTTATCAACTCCTAAGGTCTCCCTACCTTACATAAAAGGCACCACTGATAAAATTACTAAAATTCTAAATAAACATAACATCAATGTAGCATTCACCCCTTCTAACACCATCAGACAATTATTCAACTCAGTCAAAGATCCCATAAACCCTAAACTTCAAAAAGGTGTTTATGTGATTCCTTGCTCATGCGGTAAGGAATATATAGGTGAAACAGGTAGGTCTCTTAATACTAGAATTAAAGAACACACTGCCGACTTAAGAAGAGATAGGACCTCTAAATCAGCCTTAGCAGAACATGTTCACTCTTCCTCTCATTACATCTGCATGGAAGAAGTCAAACTGATTAGAAAAGAAGACCACTATCTCAAAAGGAAAATTAAAGAAGCCATAGAAATAGAAAAAAGGAAGAACAATTTGAACCGGGATGATGGATTAAAACTAAGCAACACGTGGAAACCTTTACTTGAACTCTTAAAAATCAATAATTAGCCCTTATCCCTTAAATTAACCTATTCCCGCCTCTCTTAAAAACATCATTCATTTAACATCCTCCTTAAACATTCTACATCATAATCTTAAATTAGTAATTGTTTACTTTGATACATAATATTATAACAATAACACACCAAATCGATAAAGATTTATTAATTAATTAAAAATTGATTAAATTAATCAATTAAATAAAATTAATAAATAATTAAACATGAAGTAAAAATAATAATAATAATAATAATAATTGAATAAATAAATAAATAAATAATTTAATTATAGACATATTAACAAATGATAAACAATAAATTAATAAATTTAATTTAATCAAACAAATTAGATAATTAGTTAAAAATATTAATAAAAGTAATTAATCATATTATTAAAAATAATAATAATAATAATAATAATAATAATAATAAACTAACAATAAAATTAAATAATTAATCAAATAAACAAATTATTAATATAATAAATTAATAAACATATCAATAAAGAATAATTAGTAAAATTAATTAATTTATCAATATTCTTTTAATTAATTAATTAATTAAACTAATTAATAAATCAATTAAATAAATAATAAAATTAATTAAGTTATCCCTTTAACCGATTAATCAATTAATTTATTATAAAAAATAAAAATAAATAAATAAATAAAATAAAATAAAAATTAATTAATTAATAATGATAATAATAATTAAATTAATTAATTAAATAAATAAAGTAGAAAC
The DNA here is from genome assembly GCA_031772625.1 of Pinus tabuliformis. Lineage (NCBI taxonomy): Eukaryota > Viridiplantae > Streptophyta > Pinopsida > Pinales > Pinaceae > Pinus > Pinus tabuliformis. The sequence goes on along the minus strand of CM062817.1, from coordinate 1,195,632,690 downwards.
CAGTAAAATAATAGCCGACCTATTTTCTTTCATATTTTCTTTAATATCCTATATATATAACCTAAATCTAGCTCTTGGATACATCATTAAGATCTGAAAATATCTATTGACGCATCCCCTGATGATGGACTCACTTAGTAGTCCGAAACGTTGGGTTCACAAAACTCTATAATAGGTCATTCCTCCTCTACTAAAAAACATTTATTATGCAATAATAAATTCCACATGAATTGATTTGTCAAGTGCGGAGAGTTTTTTAATAAGTTAAGATAATTATGGGTTTGTATTGTTGTTTTGAGAGCAGAATCACTTATAGTATACATGTTAGAATCACTATTGACAAAGAGGGTGAGTCTTACACCCTTTTTCAATGGATAAATTTAACAATTGATTTTGGCATAGTTAATTGTAATGGGGGACTATAACAATATTGTCAAACATAAGATAATGGGAACATCTTTATGAAATCAATACAAGGTTCAGTCATTGATAGAATCATATATGTCTTCATTCCTTCCATGTGATCGAAATGCGTTATGTGGGGAGAGTGTTGATGTAGATTCATCTGCAAATAAGAAAACATAAGAAAATAGAATATGTTATCATAATCATAGAAGTGTATCATCAACATATACCACAACATATTTTTGTAAATTATTGGATCATGTACTCTTGTGGCACTTAAATCCAATGGAATGGCACAAAAATCCCATGTTATACACCTACGAAATGTGTGATATGTCATCGTGCATCATTTAGTCTCATAGAGTATGGGATTAATCCCCAAGTGAAGGGATGATATATTTAAGTGATTCAATCATTCTCTATAGAAGAATGGGATTGTGGCCATCTATGAAACTGTAATACCCTTGAGTTTCTATGTAAATATCCTTTGTTTAGATTGAACTATTTTGAGTCGTGATGGCTAGAAAGCCATAGTGAACTCAATTTGAAATAAATTACAATGATGTAATAAATAACTTTCATGGAAAAAAATGGAGATTTTCTTCGGAAAGAAACATTCGACTTAAAGAGATCATTTCCCACATCCATAAACTAATGTGGACAGATAAGATTAAGAAAAACTTCCCTAAAATAATTCCTAAAAATCCCTAGGGGTATCTTAATGAGATTTAATATGATTGGAGAGAAAAATATATTAAATCACTAAGTGTATAAAGAACATTGAGTAAGGGTAGATAAAGAGTTGCGAGATAAAATGGTAGGATTTAAAGAAAAAGGGAAGATACCTTTCTTGAAATATATGAAAAAGTCTAGGCTATTGGGTTGGGAGACCCTAGAAAGCGGGACACCTCTAAGGAAAACTATGCTAAGCAAGAAAGGCTTTAAAATACCTTGTCTAGAATCAAAAGGGGTTGTTGATTCAGGGGTAATGAGATCTCAACTCAGGGGGAATGAGTGGTGAAGGTTCATGGTTGGGTGGAAATTTGTTTATCCCAACTGGATATAGTTGGAATATGGTTATAGTTCCTAGTTGCTGATTATAAAGAATTTTTATCTTATTTATTATTTTATATGAAATCCATTTTGTTTGTTTACAACTAAAAATTGTGTTTCTTGGCGAGTTGCAGAAATAGTTATATATATGATTGGTAGGAGCTTAAATAATATTTAGATAGTTTATACATGAAGATTCTATGCATAGGTTTTGCTTCATGTTGGGAGAGCTCAGAAGAATTAGAAATGGTTCCACTGTAATGTCTCATGTCAAATTTATTGTTTGGTGTCCTTATACATAACAATTTTAACACTTACTCAAAGATTGGATAAATTGGTGACTTCTGTAGACATATAGGTATTGTCGGTGACTTCCAAAATAATTTAGCTCTACCAAAGGATAAATTCCATATCATGACTTGGTATGTGAGAGCAAGGAATTTAACTCAATTAATTTTAATTTTGAAATTTGCAGATAGGAACCTCGCCTAGAGGTTGGGGGCTTAGGGGAAACTTTAATGCCTATATAACCATGGAGGAAATGTGTTATAGTTTTCTTAACTTAGGCAATGTGAAGAGATTGTTACTCCTTTACAAGACTAATTTATTCATATCAACCGCCCAGTGAATCTAAGAACTTTTCCGTCATTATGCTCATATCAGAAAATTCATAGTCATTTTATTTTGCTTCCTTAGGAAGTGGAAATAGCCAGATCTGAATACATAATCATGTTGGTGATAGAGAACTCCATTCATAAAAAAAAAATGGTGCTAGAACTATTAATGGAAAATAATCACACTAGAGACATGAACGATAGTAATTCACCTTTAATAGAATCAACAAAGAATGAGAGCGCGCTAACAACCTCCATATCAGGAGATGAGTAATAGTATATGGAAATCAAGTTGCAATAAAGTGAAAATCAGGCTTCAGATAGAGATTAGATTTGAATCCTTTAGGGACTTTAATAACTTAGCACTATTCATATACTATGGTAACCAAGGTATATAGAGCTCTACCAAATTCATGCTCAAAGAGAAATAGAAATGTATAATTTGCTCCTCTGTTACTATATGAGGAAGTAAATTTCTAGCGAGGAGATAAGGTAAACAAAATTGTGCATGCTAGCTAAACACATATATACTATGTTGCTAAATGACATATTCGATACCAAATACATTTAAAACACATAATTAGAGGCTCAAATTGTTTATTCTTAAGAATATTAGAAAATATTTTTTAACCTCAAAGAAATGATGAAATTTAACATTTAAATCGAACAACATTATGAATATTTGTTAGGTAACATATGGATTTAGCTATTAATGAAAGAGATGAAAAGACACTTGATGATATAGAATACATATTAAAACCGAGGGGATTCAATTTGTAATAAATTTAATTATTATTTACATGCTTCGGACTAAATTAACTCATTGTTTTTTCAGTCCCAACACATTTCCAAGAAGAAACAAAAATAACTAGTGACAAAATAACCATTGCAAGATGTGAAATTCAATGGAACAACGTGTCAAATAGAACTAGCTATGATCAAGTATTTTACACAAAAAAAAAAATCCCCTCAAGGGTATAAATTCAGAAAGTAAAATTATTGAATTTCTACTCCACTAGGAGTGCTAGGAAGTATTTTGCAAACAGATAGTATGTATGACTTTATGTCATGTAACATCAAGCACAAAACACATAAATGCCATATTTGAGAAGTCCTCATAAAAACCATCAATGGAGTAGATGTGTCAAACATACATGTAGCAGTTTGAAGTGTTGTTAGTCAATGAAGTCATTCTAAGGGAGGAATGAGGGAAGCAAGCCAGACGTTAATAATGTCTCCATACATGTAGAAGAAAGAACAAAAGAAAAACAAATTATTAAGTATGAGTGAGGAAGGTTTCCTGAAATAGGAAAGGGTACAAATTCAATTACATGTTAAATTAAACGAATATAAGGCCTACCTTTAACAAGATTTTTCGAGAAGGTTTTCCCCTTACTTCTGAAGAGGGGTCAAAAGAGGTATCCAAAATTAAGCATGGTACCTATTGAACATAATGCAGAAAATTCTACATTAAAGGGGAAGTAAAATAAATAAGGTAAGTGTAAGCTTTTAACACCTGATAGACGAACTAAACAACTGGGCACTGGAAGAACCAATAATATTTATTTCCCATATGAAAAGAAGGAAACAACTGAGAATAGGTGACAACACCAAATTCTAATGTGATTTTCCCTATGCAAATGAAATCCAGATTTTCAATTACAAGACGAGAGTATTAGTGGGAAGAAAAAACTTGAGAACTACAAAGAGCACAAAATTGTGCAATCCAAAGCACTAATAAAAAAATGGCTTAAGGAAACATTATCAATGCAGCGAGTAAACCTTCTCCATGAGAGTTGTTTGTTGAGTGTGAGTAAACCTTCTCCATGGTATCCATGCATTGGAGCCTTTAATTTATATAGTGTGGTGATAAAACATTAGGGATGCGGTTCTTACAATATACATATAGTTATTTATTTCCCCAAACTCACACTATCAACATGATTAATCATCAATGTTGGCTTAATGGGGCCTCACCCAGGTTCAGAGTTATTTAGCTAAACAAATCACTGTACTACTGGCCTTTTAAGCAACAGCCAACGGAGCATTGAGTGAGGTCTCACCCAAAGCAGTATCGTGGGATACTGGACCCAAGTTTCCACACCCTTGAGATGTTTGAGGGGTCGATTTAGTCCAACTATGAGTACCTTTGCACAGGTTACTTCGCACACTTTATTTACCTACGAGGCCTTCACGCCCTATTGTATTCACCTTCACACAACCCTAACCAGGGGTTGTGGAGCTTTCGCACTGCTAGAGAAGCAATCTGCACTATTTCCACAAGTTGCACTACAAATCTTACTTATCTTCTTATAATAGTTAGTTATATTTGTGTAAACAAGTAATTTATCTTATATTCACTTACTCAACATATTCATATAAGTTCATATAGCAAATAAACAGTAACCTTACAATTCATGCCCAATATACTTCAAAGCATAAAACAAGAAGCAATACACAAAAATAATGTAAAACTTCTCTTTATTATTGCTTCAATCGGTTACAGACTGAACTTGCCCTGCGCACTCAGTTGCATAGCTCCGTGCACTTAGCTACGGACTATTAGGCCTATTTAGACTTAGCTACAGAGCCTTCTCCTACTCTGCGACTCAAAGACTCACCCTATACTTATATTTGACTCAATTCATTGTCATTCACCTATTTCATTGATTCTTGTCTCTTTACAACTTATAGCCTCGCTCTATTTATACAATCCCACTGTCTACGGACCATGGCTAGATCTCTCAAGCCAACATTACATTACAAAAATGAGGGCGGACAACCCTCTGACTGTTTTACAATCTTTGTGCTCTTCGCCCACACATCGTAGAGTATTTACATTATACTTATTCAAAACTTGGGCTATAAGCCCCAAAACTTGCCTTGGGGGATACCGTGCCAAACAAGCCCCCAACAAAAACATCGCGACTCACCCTGAGTCACTTTGTCGATGCGGATATCTTCACGCAGCGACCTCCCAACTCTACTCGGACCACTACCAGGTCGGTAATGCACTAATCGGTTGCCTGTTCTATCTCCTGGATGTGTTGTTCGAAGACCGTGGTATCTGAATGCTTCCCTGTAGCTACTCCTACGTTTGCTGCATCTGCATGAGCTTGCCTTCAATTGTTGTTGTGATAATGATGGCCGCATCGATCCAGGCTAGATGCGCACCTTCAGAACTGCTTCTCTGTGTCGTGCTACGTCTACCTACACCTTAAATGCTGTGAATTGTTGCATCTGTGCGAGCCTCTATGTAAGGGCCACTGTCTGCGCGGTCCCTTTGACATTGTCATATTATTTTTGTAGCTCATGTGCCTCTGTTTCTAAGCATCATATATTTGGGTCCTCCTATACAGTGGTGAGGACCTCGAATGATTCTTCCAACATTTTGATGTTGTCCTTTAATGCACTGCTGATCTCCTCTATCCCCGATGTAATGGCACTAGTGCGTTGTTCCCTTACAACTGGAGGAGTTGAAGGCTATACCTTCAACCGTAGCTTTAATATCTAGAGGTTCAGCTCCAGCTAAACCTTGGCCATTTCATCTCATGCATCGCGCACCCCTGCTGCTAACCTCTGGATGCGCACCTCTGCTACTAATTCTACCGAGATGGCTAGCTTAGGGACCATCTAGCAGGCTTCATCAATTACTTGTACCATCTGCATGTTCTAAGACATGACCTCATTGTGTTGCAAGCTCAACTACTCCATGTTGATCCTTTGTTCACACAACACTCGCAGCATGCGACTCTCCCTAGCCCACAGTTCTGCAATAATCCCATCCTGCAGAACACAGAGTGTCTCCCGAGGGAATGCAGCCATGCTCATCCCTATTCCTTTCAATGCGCTGACCGTAGGCTTGTTGGCCTCATTTGTTGTAACTAGTGCCCCCTTTGGTAGCATTATTGTGTTGGTTGTACAAGCGCGTAACATTTCCTCGGCTGCGGTTGTTCCTACTGTGAGGATGGTTGAGAGAGTACTAGCCTAAGCAGTGTGCACTTGCAACTCCTAAATCTGTGCTCGGAGGGCCCCCAACATAATCTGATTGTCCTCCACAAAGTTCTGGAGGGCCTCTGTGGTGACACCGCGAACCATCTCTCCTTGATCTGAAATGGGGCACTAAAGGCTTCTTGTCAAGCTTACAAGAACCTCTCCCATTCCAAAGCTTATATATTCCCCAAGATCTATCTTATGCTTGATAAATGTGGAATTAAATAAGTTGAAAGGGGTGTATGTTTGTGTTTGTTTTTAACTGACCAAATGGCTTATGTTTATCTACTTAAATTGATATGTAGCATATAACAATGAGATAGTGTAGCAAATAAACATCATGCACATAGAAATAAGATGTAGCAAGTAAACAAACCATAAGACTGCAATATAATATGGAGTTCACCCAACCCTCTTGGGCTACATCTCTTTGAGCTCTAGTCAACTAGATTAGGCTCTTTGGGATTATGGCTTATATTATTTTACAAGCTCCATGCTCAACTCCATTGGTTTACATTGAGCCTATGGGTTTAGAAATACCATCTTATCCCACTAGCTGTCCATACTCTACAAAAAAATCTAGGCTTCTTTGGACTTGATTCGTCCGATCAGTGCTCTAAACTTCTTGAGCTTCTAGCTTCTCTGATATCCTAAGAATTCTCTTACTGTCTCTGGAATCCTCCTTCTTCTGTCTTTAGCAAACTTCATGCGCTAGCAACAGCTTGATCATTTTGACCCTTTGTTGTTCTCTCAGCTCTGGCTCTCGGCTTTGGCTCTAGCTCTAGCTCTTGGCTTTGGCTCTAGCTCTATCTCTTGGCTCTGTCTTTGGCTCTGGCTCTAGCTCTCAGCTCTGGCTCTAGCTCTGGCTCTCAGTTCTCGCTCTCTCTCTGGATTTGGCTCTAACTCTTGCTCTAGCTCTTGGCTCTTACGAGCTTCTGGTTTCGCTTGACCTCCAAGCAACCCTCTGTCAATTGAGCTCTCTGGTTTCGCTCGACCTCCAAGCGATTCCAAAACTCCATGCTCCAGTGGCTCTGCCTCTATCAGCTCACTGAAGTGATAAAAACTAGCTTCTTCGCTTGGCTCTCTGGCCTTTTAAGAATCCTCCCGGCTCTACAACTTCCTATTCATTTCTCTGTGTGTAATCATCCCTCTGTCTCTTTGACTAGCCCTTTGGCTATTTGGCTGTCTAGTTCTACAACTGACCATCTGGCTCGTTGGCTCTATGGCTCTCTACATATAACGCATTCTTGTTGCAATGCATAACTATTACAAAATGCCTGCTTGCAACGTGGCACAATGATCAGGGACAATTACAAAGGAATCAGAGCCTTTCTTCAGTCGAAAACCCAAAAATGGAACAAAATTCCAATACACAGAAATATACCAAAAATACATTATCGGGCACAAAATCCAGACTTCAAATAGAATGCAACTGCATCTATAAACCTATCGGGTCCACCATTCCATCGCAAATCACAATCGCATGGCGTATTGGCAAAAAAACCCAATACCCAAGAAATACAAAGAAATCCTGCATTTCTGGATTTCATATATTATGAAATTGCATCCCTAATTCCCATCAAATACAAGGAAATTATCAACATCCTTGTGTTCATGCACATAAAGCTTATGCATGCATTTCATCCTTCAACTTTCACTTAAGTATATTGTACTTTCGAAGCTGAAATGAACATAATGTTGCAGCAATAAAGTGAGATTCCTACTGAAATTTTTCCATTCACCTTCTTGGTAAAAACCTACAACTTGCATTCCATTAACAAAGAAATGCAAATAGATGCATCAAATCAAAATATATGCAATCTTTAATTGGATAATAATTATAACCATTTCTTACCAATCCATTTCAAATGTCCTTCCTTTGTCTACACATCAACATCAACACGTGTATCATCCTGAAACACATCAATCATGGAATCTTTCTTTCCATTCCTTCCATTCTCTCTTTCCACCTTCTTCATGTTTCGTGGAAACATTGTTGTATTCAAATTCCAACACTTTTCAACAATGTGTCCTTGCTTATGGCAGTAAGTGCAACACATGTGCATCCTCTTGAGAGCATGATCTACCTTGTCCAATGGACATTTGGCTTCCTACTTCTTTCCCTTCAAAAGTTTCCCGTATGTGGCCATTCCCTTCCAACATCTAGAAACATTATGGTTAACCAAACCACAAAGGGAACATGCAATTATTTTCCCATACTTATATGGAAATTTATCATGTTGAACATAATCAAAAGGAATATGATTAAAACCAGAGTTATACCTTTCTCTTACACCTTTATTTCCTTCATGAGGAGGTGAATTGAATGAAGAAGTAGCTCCCTTTGGAACACCATCAACCTCTTCAATGGTTTCAGAGTTTCGACAACTCTATGGTACAAGTGCATGCTTATGAACACCTGCATCCTGCAAATGATGTTTCAAGCTATTGCATTACCCATGAATACAATCTTTACACTGTTGAGGTAGAAGACCTGAAATGAAACTCCTTCTTGGAACTGTTTCAATTGTCTTCATGGTAGATTTAGAAATTTCTCAAAAATATTGTCCATAGCCAAGACCCAAATATTTAGGGCTTTCCTCAACTACTATTGGCTCAAAAATACCCTATGCATGTTTTCCCAAGCCATTTCCTTCATAGCCCATATTGGACATTAATTTGCAATCTATGCCTCTGGTATGTTTTTCAAAAGAATCAACATAATCATTCTCAAAGGAAATTGAAGACAAACTGGAATTATTACCTCTTCGTCAAGCTAATACTTCACTAAGGCTTCTTTGGTAACAAGGAGCTATGTCTCCAACTTATGCACCCTTTCCCGGTTCATATCTGTAATATGAAGTTGTCCTCCCACTTCCTGCAATTTGTTAGAAAGCAACTGCTTCTCTTCCTTCATGGAATTCAACTACTCTCGAAGTCCAACACTCATTTCTCTCACCATATCGGTCATGGTGGACAAGTCTTGCTTCATGTCTTTATCAAAGACCCTTGTGAAGAATGAAGAATTTGAGGACTCACTTGTAGAAGTTGTCATTATCAAAATGAACAAAAGAACTTCAAACAAGATTAACAAAAGGCTTATTCAAGCAAGCTTTTGCAACAAACCTCTTGTGCTTCAAGGATTTCTTTGAGGTCCTTTGGAATAAGAAGAATGCCTTCAACCCTCCTTCCTTCTTTTCCTCTCCTGGACTAGCTAACAACAAATTTCCCTGAACCTTTGCAAACTCAAACAACAGTCAGTTTACAAACAATCAAACAAGAAAATCCTTGCTATTGTTTGAACACCTTTCAAGTCAAACAAGCATATATTGATACCACTTGTATCATGATGCATTCTTCTTTTGTATAACCAGTTCTGATATAACCTTCTTTGAAGGTGGGGTTAATCAATCTGATTCTCTGATACCACTTGATCTGAAATGGGGCACTAAAGGCTTCTTGTCAATCTCAAGAACCTCTCCCACTCCAAAGATTATATATTCCCCAAGATATATCTTATGCTTGATAAATGCGAAATTAAATAACTTGAAAGAGGTGTATGTTTGTGTTTGTTTTTAACTGACCAAATCCTTAAGTTTATTTACTTAAATTGATATGTAGCATATAACAGTGAGATAGTGCAGCAAATAAACAAAATGCACATAGCAATAAGATGCAGCAAGTAAACAAATCATAAGACCACAATATAATATGGAGTTCACCCAAACCTCTTGGGCTACGTCTCCTTGAGCTCTAATCAACTCGATTAGGCTCTTTTGGATTATGGCTTAAATTCTTTTACAAGCTCCATGCTCAACTCCATTGGTTTACACTAAACCTATGGGTTTAGAAATACCATCTTATCTCGCTAGTCGTCCATACTCTGCAGACAGATCTAGGCTTCTTTGGACTTGATTCCTTCAATCAGTGCTCTGAGCTTCTTGAGCTTCTAGCTTCTCTGACTTCCTAAGAATTCTCTTTTTTGTCTCTGGAATTCTCCTTCTTCTACCTTCAGCACACCTCAGGCACCAACAACAACTTGACCATTTCAACCCTTTATTGTTCTCTCATATCTGGCTTTGGCGCTAGCTCTCGGCTCTGGCTCTGGCTCTGGCTCTATCTCTCGGCTACGGCTATGACTCTGGCTCTATCTCTTGGCTCTGGCTCTGGCTCTGGCTCTCGACTCTCATTTTGGCTCTAACTCTCTCTCTAACTCTTGCTCTGGATCTTGGCTCTTACGAGCTTCTGGTTTCACTTGACCTCGAAGCGACTCTCTATCAATTGAGCTCTTTGGTTTCGCTCGACCTTCGGGCACTTCCAAAACTGAAAGCTCTGGTGGCTCTACTTCTATCAGCTCTCTAAAGGGATAAAAACTAGCTTCTTCTCTTGGCTCTCTGCCCTTTCAAGAATCCTTCTGTCTTTGCAACTTCCTATCTGTTTCTCTATGTGTAATCATCTCTATGGCTCTTCGACTGGCGCTTTGGCTCTTTGGCTCTATGGCTCTACGACTGGCCATTTGGCTCGCTGGCTCGCTGGCTCTATACATATAATGCTTTCTTGTTACAATGCATCATTATTACAAAACACCTGCTTGTAGCATGGCACAATGATCACAGACAGTTACAAAGGAATCGGGGCCTTTCTTCAGGTGAAAACCCAAAAATAGAAAAAAATTCCAATACACAGAAATATACCAGAAATACACTGTCAGGTGCAAAATCCGTACTTCAAATAGAATGCAATCGCACCTATAAACCTATCAGGTCCACCATTCCATCACAAATCGCAATCGCATGGCGTATTGGCAAAAACAACCAATACACAGGAAATACAAAGATATCCCGCATCTCCGGATTTCAAATATCATGAAATCGCATCCATAATTCCCATCGGGTCCACCCTTTATTGGCATATTGCAATTATAGTCGCAATATGCACTAGCCCTTTGTATTGGGGATCACTGATTGCCAACCACCGATCAAATTAGGACCGTGATTCTTTTTCCGATCTAATGGTTGATATTGCACATCGCATATCACTATCGCATTGGCCCTTTGTATTGGGGATCGCCGATCACTCCGATTAGATCCTGAGCATTGATCTGAATCTTCGATCCGATGGCTGGCATCGCACGTCACATATCGCTATCGCATTTGTAATGGCTCGGGGGTTCTCTCCTTTGACTATGGATTGTGCCGACCTGATATATATATATATATATATATATATATATATATATATATATATATATATCACCGATCACCAACATCGATGCATAACATATCAGAATCACTCCGCCTGGGGTCCTGATATCACATGCGGGCCTATCTCTGATGTGATAAGTCAGAGGTCGTAATCGGTGTTCCTTCCACCTTTGGCCTAAGTTCTTCCCTTTGGCCTTTTACAATGTGATTTCTTCAATCAGCCCTTTAGGCCATTTTTATAAGAAATTCATCCTTTTCTAAGGATAAGGGGCAATCTTATTTCCACGATAACTTCTGCATCTGAAGTCCATATCAGCCCGTTCAAGTTGCAGTAGATTTAGAATGAAGAGATCTATGCAATGGGACTATTCATAAGGGAATCCCTTGACTTTGATTTTCCTTGGTGAGGAACATTTTTAGACTTAGAAGTCTGTCCTAAATCCATTTTGGACCACTCCTATATCATTCAGATCGCCAGTGGTAAGGGTGATCGAGTCGATAGACATCTTAGCTGCTTTTACCTTCTTGCATGACCCCATGTGCTCTCTTAGGCACTGTCACTTCAATTGTGTCGATGTTGTTTGTGGGTCTTCACCTCCCTCCTTTATCCATGTTCCCATCTCTTGCTCCTGCTCAGGTGAAGGCGACTTCCAACCCTCACGCTCCATTGCTGCTGCCTTCTATGCTTCTGTTGTGGCCTTCTACTATTCTGCTGCTATCTGCGCAGTGTCCTGCACCTCTTGTGCCTTTACTACCGCTACTTCTTTTCTTCTCTTTTCTGCCAACTATGCCACATGCAGTTTTTCCTTCTCCTTTTTCAGCGCAGGAGACTTTTCCACCGCAGAGATGTTAGGAAAATGCCATTCTAGCAGCCACGTCTCAAGTACGTCGAAGATCACATCATCTATGACCATATAGGGTAGTTTCTTCCACTTCTTTGCAGGGTCCTTGTGTGCCCTGAGCTAGATGTGATGAAAGTCCACTTTAAACTCTGCAAAACTTTGTAGGTTGTTGTAGACAGTGGGTGATAATCATGGCTTGTAGTTAATCCCCATCCTAGTGTTCATCTCCATAAACATCCAAAATATTCTACAGTCATAGATGCAGTTCATGTCCTTAGTAGCCCACAGCAAAGCATACATCGCGACTTCTGGGAGATCCCTTACAATTATGGGAAAATTGCTATCCTTAGTCAATTCCCCAGCCACCAGCACTATGGAAAGTAGAGCACCTGCATAGTGGAAGGTTTTCCCTTGTTCCTGTGCCTCACTGAAATTCTCCAGGAACTCCTTGCACAAGGATTCAGACCGGTTAAACTGGACCCCCTCTGCGCACTATTCGGCAAGTGCAACCACCGGCACGGGCACCTCATTCGCGCAACACTTCTGCATCACCTTTCCTGCCAGTATCTGAGTCACAACTCTGAATACCTTGTTGTTGATGTTGGAGATTCCGTAGCCTCTCTTTTTCTTCTCCAACTTGTATTTATTTTTCATGGCCACCACGATGGCCAAACCACTGCTTTTACCCTTTGAAATGTCTATGCAGTCTTCTCCTTTACACGTGATTCAGGTAATTAGATGGATTAGGTGGTCTGTGATGGGGAAAGGCTCCTCCAGCCATAAACACCCATCATGCACCAGGCAGAGTAGCTGCCCAATGATGAAGATAGTTATTGGGGAACGATGGTAATACGACACCCAGAGTAGGTTCAACAACCCTACCTTTTTGACCCCACGTAACCATTTGTGCAGTCGCCAAGTGAGGGAATTTCTCATGGTCAGCGAGATCTCAGTCTTAAAAATTTAAACTCGGCACCCTTCCCAAGTGCGCTCCTTCGAAAATTATATCATCAGGTAATAAGGAAGTCTACAAAGGGATTTTACTGCCGTCCAGGTCCCTAGGCACCTTTGCCTTCCCCTTCCGCGAAGGGACATATGCGGGCATCTTGGTTAGAGGGACCGTGCCCTCAATTTCTTCCTCCATGCCCTCATCCTCATCCTCTTCTATTATGATACCCTCTAGGTCTTCTTCCTCCTCATTGGTTTCCAAGTTAATCACTTTCCCCTTTTCCTCCATTGTTAATCTAGTTTGAAGCGGGTTGGGGACACATGCATCAGAATCATGGGTTGTTTATCTTTCTTCGGTATCAGCGTGTGTAGTGATTTATGGATTTCTGCGATAATACCAACGCTCTTAGGGGCATATTCTATGGTCATGGCCTACGTGGCTTCTTTGGTAGTCATTTCTACGATTTCCCTGGCTTCTTCAGATGCTGCCATCTTGTTCATCCAGAAATCTCTCACTTGTTCAATTAGGTGCTCAAACAATGCTTTCCATAGGACAAATAGGTCTCGGTTCAAAATACTTAGGGTGTGCAATAGCTAGGTTCTCAAATGACCAAGTGTTGTATGCTAGGCAATCCTTTGTAATTTATAGCGCCTTTTGAATTCGAATTCGACCATTCCCCCCAAATCTGGTCCATTAATGCTCCCTGGGCGGTAGATTTTCCCAAATCTTTCCCATAAAACTCACCTTAAATGTCTTTCGACCACTCCATTTAGTCTCAAACCAAGCATCACATCATCAATAGTGACTATAATTGTTTCTTTCTAGCCGACCCCCATGGCAGCGTAGCTACCCTTGCATTGTTGTGGACCCTGTGACACTTCTCTCCTCCGCGCAGCCCCAACAACGCGTAGCTCTCGGGCATAGTAGTTTATAATGTTGCACCTCCTTTCAACTTCCTGGAGCACTAAGACTGTGCTTCCTATGGCTAGTCAGATGGTCGCACCACCTATATAGGGTTTCAACGTATCATCCATCATTTTTCTAGAAAAAATCTGCCTTTTATTTTTCCTATCTATGTCACACACCATGGGTGATCCCTTTAGTAATATACGATCCAATCCAAGGCATCAGGTTGATCGAATCTCGACGACAGTCACCAAATTCGTCAACATAATCGTGCACACCCTATTTATCACCACGGTTATCTTATCGAGAAAATCCTTCTTTATTTCTTCCTCAAGCTTCTTGACTTCGGCTTCGACCAGAGCGCTTTTCTCCCTTAAACACACTCTTTCTTTCATGAGTTCTTGGAGCCTAAGATCACCTTGTCGGATTTCTTCCTCAGGTCCCAAACATTCTTCTTCATTTAGCTATGCTATCCCTTCTTCCAGGGCTTTGCGAACTATCGTATTCACCCGCGCTGCTATGCATGAAGTAGGCATATTATACTCTATCAGGACTACAGTGTTTGTTCCATAGGGCAGCCTAGAAGGCGTCTGTCTTGTCAGTTTCTTGCACGTTTTCTTATAAGCCCACAAAACTGCTGGTACGCGTATGTACCAATGAATTTGTTGCACATTATATACCCTATTTAGTGCTTCGTGTACTTCGTTAAGTGCTTCTGCATGGGTAATCTTCTGCGCACTTCTTTTTTTCACCCTCTGTTGTTCCAACCTGAGGGACCATTCACGCAATTGCCTCCACAACACATGCTTAGTGACAGTGTTTCTAAACGCAAAGTCCATGTGCATTCACACAGGTTTTTTTATGATATGCCTATACCCACTTGGACAGATGCATGCGCGGACCATCCCATACATTGTATTTATCTACTAGTCACGTCTGAGGCTTCCCAAAACACATGTGCATCATTCTTTTGAATTTGCACCAATCCTCAAATATTCCTTGGCGCGTAACCCACCACCTTGCGGACGTATCGCATAGTACCCACTTCAAAGCCTCGAAACATTGTTGTTCTGGCACCTCCCTTTCAAATCCGTTCAAGAAAACATCTACCTCACTTAACCCATCATACATAGGCAGATCCCTTACTTCCATCGATACGCAGGACAATGATCTTGTCATCATGTTATAGTTCAGCGTGGTTACCTCGTTTAACTGGTTCTTCCATCACTCTATTTCTTCATCCGAATCTGATGTACAGGAGATTTCACGCTCCCATGAGATTCGTCCATTCGTGGTGGGATTTACCTAGTCTTTCTCTCGCACGGTTATCTTGTAGATGTAGTCCAAGTTGTCATCACTTTCATTGTCGCTCACTAGTTCAGTGTAGCATGATCCCTCCACAGGGTCCAAAGGTATCACTATGCGCAGAGACTTCTTCTAAAAAATCATCTTGCTCTTTTTCAGGTTAATCACCCCATTCTTGTCAGTCACCCCAATGATTCCTAAGAGCGCGGGGTAGGGATTGCTGTCATCGACAATCTCTATCACCTCAAAGTCAGCTAGCGCGCTCGCTCCTTCAATATCCACTACGATTTCCTGCAATCACCCCAGGGATATTACCTTTTGTTGGTTTGCCATGCGTAGCTAAAAAGGAGACCACTGTAGCGTAGGCCTCCCCATGTGCTCCTATGTCTGCCTTGGCAGAAAATTCACGTCCGATCCTAGATCCAGAATTACTTGGTCCATCTCAAATTCGCCAATCTTCGTAGTTAGCCGAGCATTTATCTTCCTATATTTGCGTTGTGTTTTCCAATCTTCCCGACCACACATGCTTCTCCTGGCACAGTCCTAATGCATCTATTAATGAGTTCCTGTAGTCCCTTTACTGCCTTACTCTCGCGTAGTAACTTTATACATGTTTCTAGGAATGTTGTATGCATGGATGGGTCCATTTCCGGCTTCGATATATATTTTCTTCCTAAAGTGGAGGCATCGATGAAGCTATTCATAGCTTCTATGAAGGTTTCCTTAGTGCTCTCCAAATCAAACTCTAGTTCTTTCGTTGGAGCCTTGCGAACCCAGGTATTATCTTTAGGGTGTTTGCATTTATCCTGTCCTATCATAATCCCACTTCGGAGAAAAATGTTTACATTTGGATCTTCCTCATGTGGCTCAAACCTCATAATTTGTAGGTTGTGAGTCAGGGGAGGTTGGAGCACTCCTTTATTGTGCAGCCTAGCTATCAACGTAGGACTATCCTTAGTCTCATGATCAAACAGGGTACAATATAGACGTGATGGACATATTGGATTCATACAATCATGGGCATAATGTCCTGGACCTCCTTAAGTGTAGCATATCAGCTGTCTGCGACCTCTCCTAGGTCCTCCTCCACCTCAACCTCGTCTGCACCCCTAGAATCCAGCCCATGCCATCCCTGTGCCCTAGTCTAGGGGCTGCATTTCAGCCTGAACCCTCTAGGTAGGAGTTCTATCCATTATTAGCTCATAACTTCTATAGGTGCACTCATCATGTCCCAGTAATCTACAGAAATTACAGAAAAACTGTTATGAATCTGTGTCTTCTTCTGTAACATATGATAGTTGTCTGTAACCTACTTTTCTCTTATTAGACAAATCATGCATTGCAAAGCAGGCTTCATGCTTGGTCCTGCTTGCGCTTCTGGCCTTACCAGCATCGGTCCTTCTCCTACGAGATAATTCAAAAATACTGGGTAGTGGTCCTTGTCATGTCCTAAAGCCCTACATTTTATGCACCACACTTCTTCGTGCACTTCTAGTTGAACTGTCTTGTCTTGTTTCAGACTTTGCATCTCAAGGCATAGGTTCTTCAACTACACGTGGATCTGCTGAACTCCCAAGTTAGGATCTTGTATGGGGGTTTAATGCACCCTCATCGTGGTCTCTAAGGCTTCGGCTTGAGTTCTCAACTTTTATTGCGACAGTGTGTTCCTCAAATGCAGTGATAGTGATGCTACAAACCATTCGTGGTGCTGTCCATTTGTCAGGGTCATATTAGCTTTGTGAATTGTACACTTCAGCCTTTGATCCAACTCCAAAGGAGTCTCACCTGGTAGCATTGTAATTTCTTTGAACCCAATGATTTACTCCACTTTGGCTTCGTTCTACTAAACTCCCTAGTTAGTGCAACTTGGATAGCCATGATTCCCACATTCGAGTGATCACTAGAGTGCTTAATGTACCAAGTCAACGTGTGATCCTGTAGAGTGCTAACCAATGTTGCTTTCTTGATATTATCATCCATCACTCCCTGTGATTCCCATATAGCTTTCACCACGAACCAAAACTAGTCTAGATCTTCATTTCCCAGTCCTTTGAACACAGAGAACTTTATCGAGCTCACCATATTAAAATACGAGGGTGGCAGATGTGGTATGGGTGAAGATGGGGATGAAGCCAGTGAAGCTGGTGGTGGTGTGGGTGGGGGTGGTATGCGCGAGAACCTCTGCCTTATCAAACGGATCACATTTCTTGGTGAGACCTTCGCGAGCTCTTCCTCATCCCCTCGCAGAGGTGAAACGAAGGGGCTAGTTTCTAGTTCTACACTACCATCCTTTCTGTAAATTCTCCCACTTTGTGTAGCCCCGAACATCAATTTATTCACATAATCCACTTTTCACATAGTTGCATTTTAGTCTAAGTGTTCATAGACTTAACGTACTTACCTCGCAGTCCTTTGAGAAAGCATCGCTTGGCCTCATTGTAGCTTACTATAGTGTCTACTGCGAACTCAGTAATGAATCCAATTGAGCTAGTGATCAAAAACGTGCATGATCTTATCCTCTAATGCTTCCAATCTGCGCACCAACTCTGGGGTCCACACAATAGGACTGTCAAGATTTCACCTTCCTTGGTTGTCTGCTAGCTTTACAATCCACTCGTACAACTCAGTAGGGAAGGATGTGAAAAAAAATTCGTGGGACTTTGTGTACAGGTAACAGTATAACCACTCTTCTTTTGGCAGTCACAGATTCTTGTTTTTCTACACTACGAACTCGTGGATTCTCCTGTTCAACCAACCTTCAATTTCCTTCTTAGTTGGATTCCAATGATACGACATCAGACATCTCTATGCATATTCCGGTCCCGACAACAGAACCATTTGTTGGCTTGATGGGGCCTAACTCAGGCTCGAATTTATTTAGCCAAACAAATCTATGTACTATTAGCCCTTTCATCAACAGCCAACATAGCATGGACTGAGCTCTCAACTGAAGCAGTATGGGGAGATGCTAGAACCAGGTTTCCATACCCTTGAGATATCTAAGGGATTGATTTAGTCCAATTGTGAGTACCTTTGCACAGGTTACTTCAGGCGCTTTCCTGACCTTCGAGGCCTTCGTAACTCGTTGTATTTTCTTTCGTGTAGCCCTAACGAGGGGTTGTGGAGCTTTTGTGCTGCTAGAGCAGTGATCTGCATTATTTCCCCAAGTTACACTGTGGATCATACTTATCTTCTTATAATAGTTAGTTATCTTAGCGTAAACAGATACTTTATCTTATATTCACTTATTCAACATGTTCATATAAGTTCGCACAACAAATAAATAGTAAGCTTACAATTCATGCCCAATATACTTCAAAGCATAAAATAGGAAACAATACACATAAATAATGTAAAACTTCTCTTTATTATTGCTTCAATTTGTTATAGACTAAACCTGCCATGCACACTCAGCTGCAGGGGTCTGTGCACTAAGTTACAAACTATTAGGCCTCTGCGCACTCAGATGCAGAGTGTTGTCCTACTCTATAACCCAACGACTCACCCTATACTTAGATCCAACTCAATTCATTGCAATTCACCTATTTCATTGATTCTTGTCCCTTTACAACTTAGATCCTCCCTCTATTATATAATTACATGGTCCACGAACCATTGGTAGATCTCTCAAGCCGATATTACATTACAAAAATGAGGGAAGACAAACCTTTGACTCTTTTACAATCTTCGCGCTCCATGCCCATGCATCGTGGAGTCTTTACATTATACTTATTCAAAACTTGGGCTCTAAGCCCCAAAACTTGCCTTGGGGGATCCCATGCCCAACAAGCCCCCAACACCAACATCATGACTTGCCCTCGAGTCACACTATCGGTGCAGAGATCTTCACGTGGAGACCTCCCAAATCTGCTCAGACCCTTACCAGGTCAGCAGCATACTGTGCGATTTCTTGTTGTAACTCCTTGACGCGTTGTTCGAAGACCGCACCTGTAGCTACTCCTACGTCCCCTACATCTGCACGATCTTGCCTTCAATTGTTGCTGTGATAATGAAGGCCTCATCGATCCAAGGCTGGATGTGCACCTTCAAAATCGCTTCTATGTGTTGTGCTGAATCTACCTACTCCATAAGCACTTTGGTATATTACATCTGTGCGAGTCTCTGTATAAGGGCCACCGTCTGTGCAGTCCATTTGACATTGCATATTGTTCTTTTATCTCATGCACCTCTGTTTCTAAGCATTTTATGTTCGGGTCCTCCTGTAAAGTGGTGAGGACCTTAAACGATTCTTCCAACATTTTGGTGCAGTCCTTTACTGTACTGATGATATCCTGCATCCCCGATGTAATGGCACTTGCACACTATTATCTTACCTCTGGAGGAGTTGAAGGCTACACCTTCAATCGCAACTCTACTATCTAGAGGTTCAGCTCCAGCTAAACCTTGGCCATTTCTTCTCACACCTCATGCACACCTGCTACTAACCTCTAGATGCACACATCTGCTAGCGCTTCTACTGGGATGGCCAACTCAAGGAACGTTTAGCAGGCTTCTTCAATTACCTATACCATCTGCCTATTCTAAGACACAACCTCATTGTGTTGCAACCTCAACTGCTCCATGTTGATCCTCCATTCACTCAACACCTAAAGCAGGCGGCTCTCCCTAGCCCGCAGTTATGTAGTAATCCCATCATGTAGAACATATAGCATCTCCCGAGAGAGTGTAGCCATGTTGATCCCTATTCCATTTAATGCACTGACCGTAGGCTTGTCAACCTCATTTTCTATAACCAGTGCCCCCTATGGCAGCACTACTGTATTGGTCATATGAGCACATAGCATTTCCTCGGCTCTGGTTGTTCCTACTGCGAGGTTGGTCAAGAGAGTACCAACCTGAGGAGTGCACACCTACAACTCCTGAATCTATGCTGGGAGGGCCCCAACACAATCTGATTCTCCTCCGTAAAGTTATGGACGGCCTCCGTGGTGACGTCATGCACCTTCTCTCCTATATCGTGAAAATCCCCCTCAGTAAGGGTGATCGGGTCGATAGACATCTTAGATGCTTTTACCTTCTTACACAACCCCATCTACTCTCTCGGTCATTGGCACTTCAATCGTGTCCACACTTTTTGTGGGTCTGTGCCACGCTCCTCTATCTCTGTTCCCATCTATTTCTCCTGCTCAGGCGAAGGTGACTTTTGGTCCTTGCACTCCATTATTGTTGCCTTTTGTGCTTCTGTTGCGATCTTCTACTATTCTGCTTCTATCTGCATAGCGTCCCGTGCCTCTTGCACCTTTGTTGTTGCTGCTTCTTTTCTTCTCTTTTATGCCAAGTGTTCCATGCATAGTTTTGCCTCCTCCTTCCTTTTTTACGTAACAGACTTTTCCACCGTGGAGATGTCTGGAGCGTGCCATTCCGACGGCCACATCTCAAGTACTTTGAAGATCACATCATCTTTGGCCATATAGGGTAGTTCATTCCACTTCTTTGTAGGGTTGTTGCACACCCTGAGGTAGATGTGATGAAAGTCCACTTTAAACTCTGTGAACCATTGTAGGTTGTTTTAGAGAGTGGGTGATAACTGTGGCTTGTGGTTAATCCCCATCTTGATGTTCATCTCCATAAACACCCACAATATTTTACTGTCGTAGATGCGGTGTGTGTCTTTAGTAGCCCACAACGAAGCGTACTTCGTGGCTTCTACGATATCCCTTGCAATTATGGGGATTTCCAAATTCTAATGTGATTTCCCCTATGCAAATGAAATCTAGGTTTTCAATTACAAGACGAGAGTATTAGAGGGAAAAAATACTTGAAAAGTACAGAGACCACAAAGTTGTGCAATGTAGAGAACTAATAAGAAAATGCCTTAAGGAAACATTACCAATGGATCGTGAGTAAACCTTCTCCATGAGAGTTGTTTGTTGAGCATGAGTAAACCTTCTCCTTGGTATCCATGCATTGGAGCCTTTAATTTATGTAGTGTGGCGACAAAACCTTAGGGATGAGGTTCATACAATATACATACAATTATTTATTTCCCCAAACTCACACTATCAACATGATTAATCATCAATGAAAACCTATGATATCTATGCGTCCAAAAACCTTTATGGTTCTATGACTATAACACCAAGTGGTAAGTTAAGTAAATAAATTCATAAAGGAGAAGAATGAAATTTACCAAAGCAAGTGCTAGTTAGAATTAAAAAAGTCACACCGTTGTCAATTAACACTAAGGTTATTGAAAGTGAAAGGGGTATACCATAAAACAATTTACATACTATAGTAAGCCTCCTTGATGCCATAGTGCATATTTATATTAGTGGTAAGGCATAGGGCATATGTAATGTCCGAAGAAAAGTATGTAGGAAATGTAAGTACATCATAAGTTTTGAGTTTAGAATCAGGTGAAGGTTATGATTTTCTTTGTAATTCCTCTCAAGAAAAATCAAGTATGAAATGGCTAACATTTCAACGAGTAAGTAGTAAAAGACGGTATCTATTGTTGTTAATACAAATGAAAAATAAAATAAAATTATAGAAGTGAAGAGGATTGTGATAGATGCAAACATTGGCCACTATGGGAAGTCAATCAAGGACATTAGATTTATCTTCACAACGAAAAATAAGGAATTCTAAAACTTGTGTGGATTCGTATGATGCCATAGAAGGTTGATCAAGATTAATTCTAATGACATTTAGGTGTTCTTAGTCGCCACGTTTGATGATTTTAGGAACATTATAAGATGTTTAGATTTCTTTGATGCCATAGACGGTTGATTGAAACCAATACTAATGGAATTTATACTTTTTTCCTATCATTAAGGCTCTATCTAGGCATAATTGCAAGTGGTCATGGGGATTCTCATACAACAATGGAAAATTCTCCCAATAGATGATTCCCATCCTCAACTCTTCCACATTACATTTGAACAATTGACATAATGGTGACTAAACCACGTACAAACCAATTAATCTACACTTCATCGGTTCTCTAAAATTCTATTTTATAATAAACTTTTGGGATTGAGAAAAGTGATCATTTAGTAGTCCATCCTTCAAAGATAATTTTAAAGGAAATTGAAGCTCAACATTTACTATAAAATCTATTTTGTAAGAAATTTCTTATAATGATAGTTCACTATCTGTTTATATTAGATATCTCTCATTTAGAATTTTATTTTTTAATAGCTTGTTAGACAATTTCGAAAATTTCGTCTCTATTATACTTTGTTACAAATGTTTGCTACTTATTTGAATATTTACTAACTTTTTAAATATATAAATTAAATAATAATTATTTATAAATAATTTTATTTAGAAAAAATATATAATACCAAAATATAATAAAAATAAGAGAAAATTTAGAAATTGGAAAACAAATTAAGTCATAAAGATACCATTCTTTATATAAATAATTTATGCACTTTCCATGTGGAAGTTTCATCTAGATATATTATACTATAATTAATTTTTTTAAGAAATAAATCTTAAAAATGTTTTTGAAATATTCTACATTTCAAATTTCATGTAACCACTCTAACCATTATTATATGTAAATAAAATTATAATAATAGTTAAAAAAGTTTATTAATAATAATAATAATTTTTTTTTGTAAGCTTAGGAGTACCTTTCATTCATTCATCTATAAACATGCAGGTTACAAATATATAAGTCATTTGGTGGCCTCAACCTACCCAGTGTGAAACCAGGTCTTTTGATTGCCGAATCACGCTATAATTCATCGGAAACATAAATACTTTGACTCTATTTAACCAAGCCTTAGAAGGATCATAGTGTGGAAACCAACTAGTAAGAATAATAGTCAAAACGTAAATGCTACCAGTCATATACCAACCAAATTAAGCCAAAATTAACAAGCATAACTTTGACCAACTAATCATTTGATGATTCCATCGGAGCAAGATCTTTAGCACTTGATCTTGGTAATTCATATAAAGGAAAACATGGGATATGCCCCTCAATGTGGTCGACATGAACGTTCTGGTTTTGTAACTGAGGTTGAATAAGATGGAGCTCATTTTGAATGCCTTGGAAGCTTGGCTCGACCTCACTTTGTGTTGTTGTGTTTGCCATTGTAGTCCTTTCTTTGGCCACTATGCATTTCATTAACCAGTAGAGATGGATGGAATGTCTAAATAGCATGAGATGACTGCAAGTGTACCTAGGGTTCGTGATTATCTCCCCCCAATATTCGGCTAACGGTTCAAGCTCAAATTTGAAATTCAACTCTACCTCTTAGTTCACAATCAATTGTTTCATCTCCGTTAGGGTCCTTGCACTATATCCCTGAAACGTCGTCTGAAGAATCTCAGAGTTAGTTTTCCGACCCCTCTGCCGCATAGTACTCTATCGCACAGTACTCTACTACTCAGTACTCTGTCGCATAGTCCTCTATCATGCAGTCTGATTTGAAGAAGAACAAAATTCTCTTCCTTTGCCCTCCTGGTGTATGTGGCCCCTTCCACCTCGGTCGAAGGCTCCAACGCGAAGTTGAGACTTCACCATATCTGCCAAGGTCGAGCCCCCTTTCTTCAACCTTCTTCCACCTTCCTGTGCTCATAAACT
Source organism: Pinus tabuliformis (assembly GCA_031772625.1). Taxonomy (NCBI): domain Eukaryota; kingdom Viridiplantae; phylum Streptophyta; class Pinopsida; order Pinales; family Pinaceae; genus Pinus; species Pinus tabuliformis. The sequence goes on along the minus strand of CM062817.1, from coordinate 1,195,608,859 downwards.
AACACATTGTATATAGGATGAAAGTGGATACAACATAGGCAGATCTAGAATATGATTTATACAGAGAACTTCTTGAAAGAAAAAACATTTATTTAATGTATGACTAGAAAAACAAATGAAACATCAGAAAACACTATGTCCTTTTATAATTCCACCACCCAAACCAATAAGAATACATAAATCGTAACCCTTAGGGAGTGAGAGGAACCACCATAATAAAAATGATGGCCCCAATGAACCCCTGAGCCCTGAGTCTGTAGACTCGATCGTGACAATTTACTAGAACCTTACTCTCCATAGGGTTTTCCTAGATGATTCAAGCTTAAAACAGGGAACCCAATTATTAAAATGGAAAGAAAACATCATGAGAAGAAGTTGGAAACCAATAAACATGCCCATGCAAGGAAGGATATTGCCAAAAAAAATAGAAATTGACATTACATAGTCAAGGAGGCCAATATTTCTAGTCATAGAAACTGTTAATCTAACTAGTGTTTCCTTTCCCCTCTGGATGCAAGGCTTATCATGATTAGCGGCCCTCAACCTAGGATACAAAGATAGCATTATAGCATACCAGACATTATATGCCAATCTCGAACTAAGACTTGCAACAACTAGATATACCTTCCGCATTCCGAGTGCCACAAACCTGTAAAGATCAAACTTAGGCTCCCTAAGAAGCTGATGACCTGAGTTTATATGCCAGATAGATGGTCTTAATTCCACATCCGCTCCAACCACCTTACGCAGGGTTTCCCCTGCACATACCTATAGTATGCACATTCAAGCATAGACACCACTTCCCAGGGATTTCTTTGACCCACTAGGTGAAAAATTCAAATTTAAAGATGAATGGTTAAGGCCGCCTTTGTTTACCATTCCTTTGGATTGGAACTTAATCACCTCACCTGTACCTCCTATCGGGACTCATTAAGTCTTCATAACCAATATATAATGTATTGAACCGACAAACCAATATCTATATATATATATATATATATATATATATATCAACGCCCCTCTTAAACCTTGCTTAATATAAATCTAATCACATAAAAACATTATCAGAGCTTATTCCCTTATAAATTGATTTATAAAGGGAAATGTACGCAAACATACCCTTTTTTTATCTTCTGTACAACCTGCTCAAATTTCCCGAGGCTATACCTCAATCGCAATCAGCTATTGGCTTATTCAACAGTCATACATATATACCTCATCGCTTTCTGATATGTGATCTCCCTTTAGAATCGGGAAATACGCTATCAGCACTCAATCATTCAAATACCCGTTTACAAAGGAAAAACTCCACTGAACAAATATTTCGGACTTCAAGTACATTAGACCTGCATTTATAAAGGTGTCGGGTCTGCCTCCCTCGAGCCTTTTCACATTTAGCTACCAATCTCTGCCAGGGCCGATATGCGATGGCCGATTTAATCATGACCATCGATCAGGATTGCGATTCAATGGTTGACGGTTAATTGCCTCATTGCTTAACTATTCCATTTAAACTCCAATCTGACATAGTTTATGGACCCGATAGGGTTCTAGGCTATTTTGATAAAGTTCGGGTCCACATGAGACCAACCTCACGATTCAATCTTGGTTGTCGATATACAACATCTGGCAGCTACTATGTGTCATTTCTTCAATCCTCCATTGTTCGTTTTCTCTTAACTTTACACTGTTTTCAAGTGTTAAGGTACTTCTCGGATTTCTTCGAAGGTTTCGCGCTTTTCTCTCTTCCACTACAACATTTACTCCTATACCTGTTTCTGCGCCTTTCTGCAATCACAGTTCCTCCAAAGCTCTGTTTTGATCCTTCACATGGATTCAATAGTCCGTTAAGATCCTCCTTGTTATGTCCTCCTATATGTAATCGCTACACTTCGCCTGCATATATATATATATATATATATATATATATATATTATACAGAATAATATAATTCTCTCATCTTCCACAATTTGATACTACCACTTATTCAATCTGGGATTAAATCTCTGTACATATATATAAATCAATACATAGTTACAAAATGAGACTCTCTGTGTCTACTCGGACTGATCTTCTAATTTAATGGCCTCTGATCCATCATCTGCCCGTAGGCTTACAAACAATAACTAAATATCTAATCTCTCTCTCTGTCTCGATTTCTAACCCCTGTTCATGCCTTTTTGGCTTATATTTATACAAAGGGATTCTAAACCAATTTCTGGTTTAGATCCATGAACTCCTCAACCTCATTCCTAAAATCTCTTTCTCATCCCTAAGGATTCTCTCAAATCCACAAAATCATGAACTGACTCCTAATCTAGGATTTACAATCAGTTCTCATTCCTCTCATCACTCAACTATCGTAAATCTCTCATGTTCTCCTACATTCGAGAACATTTAAAATAAAGCCTCATGATATTCAATTAATTCCTACTCTCATTAAACTCACTCAAAACATTAAATAATTACATAAATCCAATACTTAGGAAGCCAAGTTCCTTGAAATACAAGACCCCCTATTTTTTCTAGAATACAATGATAATATTGAGCTGGATGGTCTTGCATCAGACTCCCCATGTAAGAAAATTTATGACCACCTGGTCATAAGCCTGGATAATTGTTTCCTCCTGGATCCGAAACTTTATTTTGTAATCTGTTCTTGCTTGTCAATTGCTCCATTGCTATTGTTATCTGCTATTGTTCTCTAGGTCTCCATACTTTATGTTGTAATGCTCCACTTTCCTTGCTCTCGAAGTCTGCTACTGTTTTCCTCTTGTTGTCACTACTTTTCTTTCTTGCTGTTGTCCTTCTCTAAGATACTTTCATCATTAATCTTCTTATCAACTCAATCTCCCTATCCAGTATATCCTCTGTTCTCTGACTGTTTTCATCTCTTGATTGCTGAACTCTCATCCTTGCTCGTTATTCACTTGCTCTCATCACTTCATTTCCACCCATACTTCCTTCTTCACTACTGTTTTGTACCCTTTCTGCTGCTGCCACATTGTCTTTTAGACTAATTTTCTGCTTCTGGTTTCTGCATCTGTTAACTTCTTCTTGTTTATTATTTATGACAACTTCTTTGTCATCCTTCTTCAGCAATCTATCCTGAACATTCATCCTCTGCTCTTCTAACTTCCTCCTTTGAAAGTATAATTCCCTATATATCTCAATTATTTTACTTGGAGTGAACTTTGGAAATTTTACATAATCTTCCATTTCCCCATTTTCTATTGTTCCATCATCACATGGTCCTTCTTCCTCTGCTAAATATTTCTTGACATCCTGCAGTAGATGTTCTTCCTCTTTTTCTTTCATTTGGATGTCCACCTGTTCCAAACATAATCCAGCTTCTACAACAACATCTTTAATTATAAGACAATCATTAGAATAAAAAATATAAGGACTCTATACATCTTTTCCCTTTAGCAAAACTTCAGTATGTTGCGTTGATTTTTCTTCTTCTGTTAGCATATCAGTATGCTAATTTAAACTCAAATAACTCTTGAGACTGTCAGCTAGTCTCCCCTTCTTATCATCTATTTCAATCATGTCTTCCAGCATTTGTCTGTTGTACAGAACTGATTCTTTCCTAGCCTCCTTGTCATATTCTACTTCAAAACTTTCATCTTCTGGAAGGTACTCTTTCACATCTTTGACAACTTTAAAAGACTGTCTATCTTCTTCGAAACCTGCAATCATACACAAATCATTAGTTTTAAAATCACAAGACCTTACAGTCTTATTTGATGCTTTAGTCATCAAGTCTTCCAGCTCCTTTGAATCATTCATATGATTCAACTCCTCTAGCTTTTCATCACATTCAAAAAGTAATGGTCCACTTTCTGGTTCACGTATCGAAACTTCAACATCTTCTTCAGCATTTTCCCTTTGCTGTAGCTCAACTCTTTCGAGCTTCTTTATCCTATTTTTGGCATCTATATCCTGTTCAAGTTCCCTTAGTTCCTTTATTAACTACATATTAACTTGTTGATTCCTTTTCTCTTGTAGCCTCTGCCACTTCACTTTCTTCCACATGACATAACCATGTTTCTGGTCTACTTCATTACTTTGCAACATCTCCATTAACACTTCAAGCTGAACTACTATCTCAACCTTCTCCCTCTGATATTCCTCGTTGCTTAACTGTCTCTATCTGCCTTTTGCCTTGCATCCTTCTCCTTTTTTCCTCTGCTGTGGTTTCTTTAAGAACCTCTGCTATGACTGTCACTAGTCATCATCCTCTCCATCTCTATGATTTCCTCACTCACTTCACTATGAATTGCACTAAAGCCTCTTCAACAACAAGTCCTCCCTACTGCCACATACCTCACCAAGTTCTCGTCACTTAGTCTTTTGGTAAGAAATTGGTTCTTTATCTCTGGAACCTCCCTTTGAGCAACAACTTTTTTCCTTCTAAGATTCAACTCATCTATACTTTCCAAGAACACAACTATTCTCTTTATCCAATCTCTACTGGAATTCCTCAAGTTTCTATCACATTTCTGCTTCCACTTAGGAACTCTTACCAGCTTCCTTTATCTCCTCGCAATTCTACCCACATCCTTTGTGTAACTTCCTTCTGGGAGTTGCAACAATACGTTTGATTGAATGGAAAGACTACAACTTTCTAAGCTTCGAACCAATTAAAATAAACTCATATCATCTTATATTCAAGATCTCTACCCGATCTTGTCCTCCCATTCACCTGCACTTTTGAATGGACTATCCTTTCCACTTTCTTTCAACTATTCTCCATACTCTATTACTTCAAAAACTTACAAACATCCCTCTTACAGTTTAACTACTATAATCTTGCTATAAAATTTCATTCATTCAATATCTGCTAATCATTAGACAAAACTGCATACCTTCATTTACTTCCAGGATCTCACCATTTCTGCAAACCTGTTTCTGCAGATCTTTATCCTTCCATTGCACAAATCCTCAATATTCAGCTACTGTCAATCAGATTTAGAATCTGATTCTTTCTCCAATCCTCCGGTTTTATCTTGGTAAAGCTCAACTATCAGCAACAATTCCTTCTTTGCTAAGTTTCCTTTCCATTTAGAAATCATTAACAATTTCTTTCATTTCTGCTTCTTAATATACTTTTGTTGAGATACTTCATTAGCTGCAACCATAAATCTTCAATCTATTTCTTTGTCAGCAACTCAAATAAGAATTGAATAAAACAATACCTGTACGGGTTCTCCATCCACTCTCCACATCCGAGTGAATCTCAATTCTTCAAAACATTGTGGTAGACTCCTCCTGTCCCTGAAATCTCTTCTTAATTCTTGTTCACCTGCCTCTAAGAACTTAACTATTCTTTTCCATTCTGCCAACTGCTCTGGTTTCTTGACTCTCAGATTAAAATATGATCTCCCTTGCCTGCATGCACATCTTTCTATTCTGAACTTTTTCAAAGAAACTCTCATACATAATGGCTTTGTTCTACCTTACACCAAATGGTTCATTTATAATTCAGCTTTGATACCAAAATTGATGCAGGGTTTCCCCTGCACATACCCATAGTATGCACATTCAAGCATAAACACCACTTCCCAATAATTTATTTGACCCACTAGGTCAAAAATTCTAATTTAGAGATGAATGGTTAAGGCCCCCTTGTTTACCATTCCTTTAGATCAGAACTCAATTGCCCCTCCTTTACCACCTATTGGGACTCATTATGTCTTCATAACAAATATATAATGTATTAAACCCATAAGCCTGTGTATATATATCACCCCCCCTCTTAAACCTTGTTTAATATATATATCTATATATAATCACATAAAAACACTATCGGAGCTTATTCTCTTATAAATCCACTTAGAAAGGGAACTGTATGAAAACATACCCTTTTTCTATCTTACGTACAGCATGGTCACATTTCCCAAGGCTATACCTCAATTGTGATCAGCTATCGGCTTATTCAACAGTCATACATATATACCTCATCGCTTTCCATTATGCGATTTCCATTTAGAATAGGGAAATACGCTATTGGTGCTCAATCGTTCAAATACCCATTTACAAAGGAAAGAATCCTCCCAACAAATATGTTGGACATCAAATCCATTAGACTCGCATCTATAAAGGTGTTAAGTTTGCCTCCTTTGAGCCTTTCCGCTTTTAACTGTCTATCTCCACCGAGGCCGATATGCGATGGCCGATTTAATCACGACCATCGATCAGGGTTGCGATCCAACAGTCGAAGATTAATCGCCTAATCACTTAACTATTTTGTTTCAACTCTGATCCAACATAGTTTACAAATGCAATAGGGTTCTAGGCTATTTTGATAAAGTTCAGGTTCGCCATTGCACAGTCCCTCTTCTGAACTTCGATTGACGTGATCTGATGAGACCAACCTCACGCTTCAAACTTGATTGTCGATCTCCAAGATTTGACAGCTACTGTGTGTCATTTATTCAATCCTTCTTTGTTCCTTTTCTCTTAACTTTACGATGTTTTCTAGTGTTAAGGTACTTCTTGGATTTCTTCGAAGGTTTCGCCCTTTTCACTCTTCCACTACAATGTTTACTCTCGGACTTGTTTCCGTGCCTTTCTTCAATCACAGTTCCTCCAAAGCTCTATTTTGATCCTTCACATGGATTCAACAGTCTGTTAAGATCCGCCTTGTCATGTCTTCCTTTGTGTAATCGCTACACTTCAATTGCACAAACACACACACATACACATAGCTATATATATATATATATATATATATATATATATATATATATATATATATATATATATATATATATAGATATATATATCTATCTATTATACAGAATAATATAATTTGCTCATCTTCCACAATTCGATACTACCACTTATTCAATCTAGGATTAAATCTCTGTACATATATATAAATCAATACATAGTTACAAAATGAGACTCTTTGTGTCTACATGGCCTAATCTTTTAATTTAATGGCCACTAATCTATCATCTGCCCATAGGCTTACAAAAAAATACTAAATATCTAATATCTCTCTCTGTCTCAGTTTCTAACCCATGTTCATGCCTTTTTGGCTTATATTTATACAAAGGGATTCTAAACCAATTTCTGGTTTAGATACATGAACTCCTCAACCTCATTCCTAAAATCTCTTTCTCATCCCTAAGGATTTTCTCAAATCCACAAAATAATCAACTGACTCCTAATCTAGGATTTACAATCAATTCTCAATTCTCTCATCAGTCAACTATCCTAAATCTCTCATGTTCTCCTACATTCGAGAACATTTACAATAAAGCCTCACAATATTCAATTAATTCATACTCTCATTAAAATCAATCAAAACATTAAATAATTACATAAATCCAATACTTAGGAAACCAACTTCCTTGAAATACAAGACCCCGTATTTCTACTAGAATATAATGATAATATTGAGCTGGATGCTCCTGCATCAAACTCCCCATGTAAGAAAATTTATGACCACTTGGTCATAAGCTTGGATAATTGTTTCCTCCTAGATCCCAATTTTTTTTGTAATCTGTCCTTGCTTGTCAATTGCTCCATTGTTGCTGTTATCTGCTGATGTTCTCTAGGTCTCCATACTTTATGTTGTAATGCTCCACTTGCCTTGCTCTCGAAGTCTACTACTGTTTTCCTCTTGTTGTCACTCCTTTTCTTCCTTTCTACTGTCTTTCTCTGAGATACTTTCATCATTATTCTTCTTATCAACTCAATCCCTCTGTCGAGTATATCCTCTGTTCTCTGACTGTTTTCATCTCTTGATTGCTGAACTCTCATCCTTGCTTGTTCTTCACTTGTTCTAATCGCTTCATTTTCACCATTACTTTCTTCTTCACTGCTATTTGGTACATTTTTTGCTACTACCACATTGTCTTTTAGAATAATTTCCTTCTTCTGGTTTCTGCATCTGTCAACTTCTTCTTGATTATTATTTTTGACAGCTTCTTTGTCATCCTTTTTCAGCAATCTATCCTGAACATTCATCCTCTTCTGTTCTAACTTCCTCCTTTGAAAGTCTAATTCACTATATATCTCAATCATTTTACTTGGAGTGAACTTTGTAAATTTTACATAATCTCCCATTTTCTCATTTGCTATTGATCCATTATCACATGGTCCCTCTTCCTCTTCTAAATCTTTCTTGACATCCTACAGTAGATGTTCTTCCTCTTTTTCTTTCATTTGGCTGTCCACCTGTGCCAAATATACTCCAGCTTCTACAACAACATCTTTAATTATAAGACAATCATTATAATAAAAAATATAAGGCCTTTGTACCTCTCTTCCCTTTAGCAACACTTCAGTATGTTGCGTTGATTTTTCTTCTTTTGTCAGCATATCAGTATGCTGATTCAAACTCAAAGAACTCTTGAGACTGCCAACTAGTCTCTCCTTCTCATGATCTATTTCAATGATGTCTTCCAGCATTTGTCCACTGTAGTGAACTGATTCTTTCCCAGCCTCTTTGTCATATTCTGCTTCAAAACCTTCATCTTCTGGAAGGTAATCTTTCACATCTTTGACAGCTTTAAAAGACTGTCTATCTTCTTTGAAACCTGCAATCATACACAAATCATTAGTTTTAAAATCACAAGACCTTACGGTCTTATTTGATGCTCCAGTCATCAAGTCTTCTGACTTCTTTGAATCATTCATATGATTCAACTCCTCTAGCTTTTCATCACATTCAAAAAGTAATGGTCCACTTTCCGGTTCACATATCGAAACTTCAACATCTTCTTAAACATCTTCCCTTTGCTGTAGCTCAACTCTTTCAAGCTCCTTTATCCTCTATTTGGCATCTATAACCTGTTCAAGTTCCCTTATTTCCTTTATTAATTGCATATTCACCTGTTGATTCCTCTTCTCTTGTAGCCTCTGCCACTTCACTTTCTTTCTCATGACATAACCATGTTTCTGGTCTGCTTCATTGCTTTGCAACATCTCCATTAACACTTCAAGCTAAACTGCTATCTCAACCTTCTCCCTCTCATATTCCTCTTTGCTTAACTATCTTTGTGTGCCTTTTTCCTTGGCATCCTTCTCCTTTTGTCCTCTACTGTGGTCTCTTTAAGAACCTCTGCTATGATTGTCACTTGTCATCATCCTCTCCATCTCTATGATATCCTCACTCACTTCACTATGAGTTGCACTAAAACCTCTTCAACAACAAGTCCTCCCTGCTACCACTTACCTCACCAAGTTCTCCTCACTCAGTCTTTTGGTAGCAATTGGTTCTTTATCTCTCGAACCTCCTTTTGGGCAAGACCTTTGCTCCTTCTAGGCTTCAACTCATGTCTACTTTCCAAGAACACAACTGTTCTCTTTATCGAATCTGTATTGGAATTCCTCAAGGTTTTGTCACATTTCTGCTTCCAGTTAGGAACTCTTACCAACTTCCTTTATTTCTTGGCAATTCTACCCACATCCTTTATGTAATTGCCTTTTTGGAGTTGCAACAATACTTTTACTTCAATGCAAACACTACAACTTTCTAGGATGTAATCCAGTTAAAATAAACTCATATCATCTTACATTCAATATCTCTACCCGATCTTGTCCTCCCATTCACCTGCACTTTTAAATGGACTGTCCTTTCCACTAGCTTTTAGCTGTTCTTCAACTCTGTTACTTCAAAAACATACAAACATCCCTGTTACAGTTTAACTACTGTAATCATGCTATAAAATTTCATTCATTCAATATCTGCTAATCATTAGACAAAATTGCATACCTTCATTTACATCCAGGATCTCACCATTTCTCCAAACCTATTTCTATATATCTTTATGCTTCCATTGCACAAATCGTCAATATTCAGCTACTATAAATCAGATTTAGAATCTGTTTCCTTCTCCAATCCTCCAGTTTTATCCTGGTAAAGCTCAACTATAAACAACAATTCCTTCTTTGCTAAGTTCCCTTTCCATTCAAAAATCTTTAACAATTTCTTTCATTTATGCTTCCTACTCTGCTTTGCTGAGATACTTCATTAGCTGCAACCATCAATCTTCAATCTATTTCTTTGTCAGCAACTCAAATTAGAATTAAATAAAACAATACCTGTGTGGGTTTTCCATCCACTCTTCACATCCGAGTCAATCTCTATTCTTCAAAACATCGCTGTAGAATCTTCCTATCCCTACAGTCTCTTCTTAATTCTTGTTCACCTGCCTCTAAGAACTTAACTATTCTTCTCCATTCTCCCAGCTGTACTCTGGTTGCTTGACTATCAGATTAAAATTTTCCTACGTACACATCTTTCTATTTTGAATTCTTTCAAAGAAACTCTCATACAGAATCACTTTGTTCTCCCTTATACCAAATGGTTCATTTATAATTCAGCTCTGATACCAAAATTGACACAGGGTTTCCCCTGCGCATACCCACAGTATGCACATTCAAGCATAAACACCACTTCCCAAGAATTTCTTTGACCCACTAGGTCAAAACATCAAATTTAAAGATGAATGGTTAAGGACCCCTTTGTTTACTGTTCCTTTGGATTGAAGCTCAATCACCCCGCCTTTACCTCCTGTCGGGACCCATTAAGTCTTCATAACCAATATATAATGTATTGAACCCATATGCCCATATAAATATATCAACCCCCTCTTAAACGTTGGTTAATATATATATGATCACATAAAAACACTATCGAAGCTTATTCCCTTATAAATCCACTTACAAAGGGAAATGTATGCAAACATACTCTTTTTCCATCGTCCGTACAGCCTAGTCATATTTCCTGAGGCTATAACTCAATCGAAATTAGCTATCTTCTTATTCAATGGTAATACATATATACCTCATCACTTTCCGATATGTGATTTCCCTTTAGAATCGAAAAATACGGTATCAGCGCTCAATCCTTCAAATACCCGTTTACAAAGGAAAAACTCCGCCCAACAAATATGTCAGACTTCAAGTCCATTAGACCCGAATCTATAAAGGTGTCAGGTCCGCCTCCTTCAAGCCTTTCCGCTTTTAACTACCGATCTCTGCTAGGGCCGATATACGATGGCCGATTTAATTACGACCGTCGATTAGGATCACGGTCCGATGGTCAACGACTAATCACCTAATCACTTAACCATTCTGTTTAAACTCCAATCCGACATAGTTTACAAACCCGATAGGGTTCTAGGCTATTTTGATCAAGTTTACCTCCGCCACTGCACAGTCCCTCTTCCGAACTCTGATTGACGTGATCCAATGAAACCAGCCTCATGATTCAATCTTCATCGTTGATCTCCAATATTTGACGACTACTCTGCATCATTTCTTCAATCCTTGATTGTCCTTTTCTCTTAACTTTACGTTGTTTTCCAGTGATAAGGTACTTCTCAGATTTCTTCAAGGATTTCGGCCTTTTCGCTCTTCCACTACAACATTTAACTCCCAGACTTCTTCCTAAACCTTTCTTCAATCACAGTTCTCCAAAGCTCTGTTTTGATGCTTCACATGGATTCAACAATTCATTAAGATCCTCCTTGCCATGTCTTCCTCTGTGTAATCGCTACACTTCACCTGCACATATATATATTATACAGAATAATATAATTCTCTCATCTTCCACAATTTGATACCACCACTTATTCAATCTCAAACTAAATCTTTGTACATATATAAATCAATACATAGTTACAAAATGAGACTCTCTATGTCTACTCAACTTGACCTTCTAATTTAATGGCCTCTGATCCATCATCTACCCATAAGCTTACAAACAGTAACTAAATATCTAATCTCTCTCTGTGTCTCGGTTTCCAACCTCTATTCATGCCTTTTTGGCTTCTATTTATACAAAGGGATTCTAAACCAATTTCTGGTTTAGATCCATGAACTTCTCAACCTCATTCCTAAAATCTCTTTCTCATCCCTAAGGATTCTCTCAAGTCCACAAAATCGTCAACTGACTCCTAATCTAGGATTTATAATCAATTCTCAATTCTCTCATTATTCAACTATCCTAAATCTCTCATGTTCTCCTACATTCGAGAACATTTACAATAAAGCCTCACAATATTCAGTTAACTCCTATTGTCATTAAAATAACTCAAAACATTAAATAATTACATAAATCCAATACTTAGGAAACCAACTTCCTTGAAATACAAGATCCCCTATCTCTACTAGAATACAATGATAATATTGATCTGGATCCTCCTGCATCACCACATGTAGGCACCAAGGGTTACAAACATTCACGACATGGATTTCCTTGATTTGGGATGCTTCATGTTATCCCAGTGAATAAGCATGTCAGGGCATGGGGATACCGCCCACCTTCCCAAACCAATAAATCCTCTATCATATCAATCAAACCCAAACACGTCTCGAACTATTTTGCACCAATCAATCGGGGAATAATAATATTTATTTATTAATTAAACATTAAAAAATAATATTATTAAGTTAACAATATCTATTAAAAATAATTATAAATAACTATTCATTAATATTATCCATAGTGACCATTAAAAATAAGAAACATTAACCCAAGAAAATATAATAATTTGTTAAATCAAAATTTATTCATTCATTACTTGTAGGGATTCTCAATCATTGATCGGATGGGATGGTAATGATTTTGAATTGTTTATATCAATAGGATAATATTTTCAACTTATATTTTTATTATACTTTTGAAAAAGTTTTCAAAAGATTGTTTTACTTTGTTTGGTTGTAAGACAAATTTTTATATTTATTGAGTGTGTCTTATGCAAGATATTGACTCTAAGGGTATGACTAGATGGATTCTATTCTCTCTCTCAATTTTCATTTGTTGCTCCAATGTTATTGCTCTCCTCTTTCTTCAATTGCTTCTTCTTACCATCAATATTAAGTTCCTCTCCTAAAAATAAAATAAGATACAATGCAGAGTATAAGACATTAAAGATGATGAATACTTAAATATAAAATAAAGTAGACTATAAAATATTTATACGACATATACCTCAACATTCGATAGTGGCCACTCTGCAGCTTCATGACCTATATAAACAAAGAAAATAAAGTGTCAATATAGAAAATAACACCTTAGGAAGTTAGTATTCAACCTTCAACAAAACCTTAGGCACAATCATACCAACCAAGTTACATGTTAAAAATATCAGGCAATAGATAACTTGTGAAAAAAAATGGGGAAAAAATTCAGGTTAAAAATATGCTTATTGCTTGTTCTAAAAGAGTCTTGTTCCTTAAATTTGGATATTATTTTCCCCACAGTAAAATTTCCTCGCTATTATGACCTATGTCTTTAGGACCATGAGACTGATCCAACATCATATTAGATTGTGGAGACAAAATGATTCAACTTTCCAAGATGAGTACCTCACTTGGTTGAATGAAGGTGCTAGCTGTGAGTAGTGTCAAAACTTCAAGGAAGCAGAACACTAAGGCTTAAGAAAATATATCACCAGTTTTCCACTGAAAGAAAAAATTTCAATCCCACAACGGCCTCTAGGAGGACATTTCATTGGATGGATATCACACTCTGAGAGAAGATTGTCTAATACACTTAAAAGTGTATATATATTGTCACAATGCCCCTCACAGTCAGACCCTATAGTTTTTTTTTATAATATTAATCATATTATACTATTTAGCTATAAATTATGAATATCATATAATTATTAGTTTGAATAATTAGTCTGAAATTGGATTTTTAGTATTTTTGTATACATGAAAATAATCGGAAAAAAAAGGTGCCTTTTGTGACTATTTAATTTTCAGTGAATCTAAACACACAAGAAATTATGGTGCCTCGGTGTATCGCTAGCGGTTATCCACTGATTGTACCAATTGCTCCCAATTGCTCTATTTCTTCTGGTGAATTCCTCTTTGATGATGTCCAATGCCAATGTAATGGAGAGCTATCCTCAACTTGTTTATCAACCAAAGGGAAGCTCCATAAGTAACAACCAAAAATTAGGCCCAAATATATTATTGGGGGTGAAAATGTAGTACTTATATGACAAGCCAATAAACACTGCACATTAATCTTCTTCCCTTTAATATTGATTAATAATTTCCTTGCATGATCATCTAATACTAAAGTGTCAAGTAGGGACATATAAAGTTAGTCATCCATCAATATTACCTTTCAGAGTGCTTAGTAGTTAATACCTTCTATTACACACACAATAATTCACCAACTTCAAGGATAGCAATATAAACACAACAAAAATGAAATTAAAAGAAATGATAGGAAGTCAAATGTGATTAATCTTGAGTCAAGAAAATACCAAGACCTTCACATTCGCGAAGCATTCTTATGCACTAAAATAGAAAATCCTTCCATTGCATCATTTTCACCTTTTCTTTAATTTCTTTAATTGAGAACATAACTTAAAAAAAAAAAATCATTGAAAAAGGTCTCAAAATCCTAAGAAATGCTCCAATGATTGTCGTATCAATTGAATAGAAAGGAAATCATTCAATATTCTTTTAACTTGTGGAGTATATTGAAGAATGTGAAGCTTTGTCATCCATTTCTCCTAATGAAATTGTAATCCGTGGGTTCCAATCAAGTAATCAATTTCTCTCCAATATAGTTAAGGGATCACTTTGAAGAAGGACTTATAGAAGCAATGGATAGTAGAAATGGAATTAAGTAGGAGTGAAATGAAGCACTTTAGTGGGTGCTCCATTTATTTTCAACACATTTTAAAACAAAAGCCATTCAACTACATCTCATTTATTTTCCACCTTTATGTAATATGTAATTCTTTGAGCAAGAATAGAGCATTCATAAATATTGTCATGAAAGAGGACTCTTCATGTAAAAGCATGTTAATGTGTATCACTTTTTCCCTTTTTGTGGCAAAGAAGTTTTATAAAAATAAATGGAGTTGGAATTTTTACTCTTAAATTTACAAAATCATCACGAATTAGGTGGTGGTAAAAGAAGACAAAACATGTCAATTTAAATTCAATTTCATGTCATATATTTTCTAAAATTTAATATATATTGTTTATCTAATTTATTCATTTTCTTTAAAAGATATTCATTAATATTTTACATAAATATTTAGGTAGTGACGAAACTGCGACCCCCCATTTCTCTATTTATTTATGTTTTTTTAATTCCAATTTCTTTAAGAGATGTGTTGTAAACATTCTAAAGATTGATAAACAAATTTAAAAATAAAAAGTAAGCATATTTTTTAATTATTATTAAGATACTAGTAAAAATGATAATCTTTTTGTATATATAAAACCACGACCCAAGAAACTACCCTTTCAAGTTTATAAAATCATTTTTTTTAATAGAAATTTGAAAATAACATATGTTAAAATTATTTTTTGAAAATTTTTAAAATATATTTTAAATTTTTTATAATAAAATTTTTAATTATGATTATAATAACATATTTTATATTATTGAAAATATAATATATAAAATTATTTGTTTAGAAATTCTAATTCTGTTTTTATATATCTTTTTAAAGAGTTTTAGCACTTCATTTAACTTTACATATTTAAACCTGCATATTTAAAAAAGTTATTTATATTTTGTGAGTGATTAACCATAGTTTTTACCAATATTTTCTATCAGCTAACTTATTTACAAATTTAGTATTTACTTTTTATAACATTATTTATATTTTCTAAACCCATTAAATAGGTTGACTATAGCTTTTACCAAAATTTATTGTGAGTTAGCTTTGTTACAAATTTAGCATTTATTTTTTATAATTAACAAGTATGAAACTCAAATCATTTAATTGATATTTTTATATTCATTTTTTTATCTTTTTTCATTTGAGTACTTTTTTTCTTTTACATGGTAGATTTCAGTGATTAAAATGACAACATTATTCTTAATCTCATTACAACAGAAATAAATTCAACCCCAACTAGTTGGGATATAACAAATCAACAACGTCATGTAGTAAAGTAAACTTGCATGGTAGATCCCAATTATTTTCAATGACAACTTTATTCTTTATCTTATTACAGCATAGATAAATTCAAGAGTACATACATATTTCCTTGTCTAAGACAAACTTTGAACATATTCCCAGATTTCATAAGAATATAATGGTACAATTTACCTGTAGGACATGAGAAAGTTATCTACATCTAGCACCCATCCCTGGAAAATAGTGTTATTGAGACACCATCTTATCGCATTATAATCATGTAGATAGATAGTGTTATAGAGATACCTTGTAGCACCTATTCAAAACTACCCTCAAGCTTCAAATTCTTCAATTGATTTACTTTAGTAGCAAATTATGGTGGGATTTCATTAAATACAACCCAACAAAAGCCATTTATGATAGTTTTCATTGCCTTCTGTGGATCTATCCCCCTCTGGAAATAGAATAACTAATATTCCCCACTTTTTTAGGTACTTGCTTCAAGTTCAACATGGGCTATTGGGTTCTTCACATGTAAAAAATTTCAAATATTAGATGTATAATGGAAACAAGCATGCAATTCAAGGTTGCTCCTAAAGTCTCTTGGGTGAATTATAAAAAACCGTATACTTAAAACATGGTATATGGTAGTAAAACAAAACTACCCAAGATCCCACTTAAGAATTAAAAATGTTGCAAATAGGATATGTCTTAAACAATATCAACTATTTAATTTCATAATCACACTAAAATAGGCAAATCTTTAAAATGTTGAAAAGTGTGAAAAAATGGAGTTGGAATATTATAGTTGTGTCAGGGTAGATATAGCTATGTAAAATGTAACTTCTATCTAAAAAACGTAAATGTAACTTCTATAACTACATGAAATGTAACATCTACATAAAAAAAATGGAGTTGGAATATTATAGCTACGTCAGGGTAGATATAGCCACGTCAAATATAACTTCTATATAACATTCTAAATATCATTTTTTAGTCATTTAAGAGAACATTTTTTAATCTTTGGTTAATAACTTAATACTCCACCAAAAATAGCATTGAATTGGTTATTCACCAACCAAGGGAAATTTTAAACCAGTGTTAAAATGCTTACTCATTCCCTTCCATATTTCTATGCACAATAAGATACAATATACATGAGTTATAAGTAATATGACATTTACATGTTATATCAAGACAAACATTTTCTCATCTCATTAACTCTTATCTTATAGTTGATGGATATAGCCTTTAAAATTATGAGCCATCCTTGTCATATCTTATATTTAATGATGGATATAGCTTCTAAGAGCATCAACCCTATTTGTTCTTTTATGTACGGTCAATTTAAATGGAAGTGCTCATAATTCTATTCAATATTGTCTAGTACAACTGGAAATAAAATGATGTGGGGGTGGTGTTTCTAGTGATTTTAAAACTTGTTTTAATTACCTAAATTTAGCCTAGTTAAAATAAACATGGTTAGTGTTTCTAGTTATTTTCAAAGATGTTTTAATTACCAAAACTTAGTCGGGTTGGTGTTTCTAGTTATTTTCAAACTTGTTTTAATTACCTAAAATTTAGCCTATTTAAATTAAATAGTTGCACTAACCATCTTTCTTCAAGTCATTAACTTTGCTTAAGGGCATCTTCATGACATTCACCATCTTTGAAAATTATGAAATATTAGTAGTATCTTGCACTAAATAGATAATTTTGGCATAGAAAATTTTATTGTGTTTTTAACTCTCTGTCACAAATTTATTGATATTTTATGATTCTTGGTTTCAATTTCCATGCTAAGATTGGATTCATCATGCATTCTAGGATTCTTAGTTTTGCACACATCATATTTCTCACTTCTAATTGTATCAAAAGAAATGAGTATGCATAATGACATGTAGTGACATGTGGGTGTCTATTTTACTCAATGACATTCTTGATTTTTTAACCCATTCCAATCCTACTACAATGAAATTAAGAGAGACAAGGACACAAGAATGACTATCTATAAATGAAATTAGAGACTTTAGGATGCAACTCAAATTGTACCTGAATGTAACGATAAGTATTTTCATCTACTTGGTCACTAATGAGCATTGAATCACACTGTGAAAAATTCCTTGCATTATGAGAATTTCGTTGCACTTGCACTAATCCTTTGTAGTAGTTCCTTGACTTACCTATAGATATAATTTTAGAAACAATCCTACTCCTGCAACTCTTCCCTATATGGATCATCTTTTCGCCCCGTATAATGATAGTTATTTTTCAAGGAAACAGAATTGGACTCTCCAATTGCATCATCACCTTTCAAAACAATGCTTGAGTATTTCCATATGATCGTTGAACTAGTCTCTACTCAAGTCCACAAAATCCTTGATTTGCCTCCATCACACAAACATGTCTTCATAATAAAATTATAAATCCCACGTCTGCATTCCTCATCCCTGACATACCAATTATTTATAGTGGCATACTTTCTCATTTCTCCCTTGGTGCAATAGAGATCCACTACTATGGCATGGTGATGATTGGTGCCATAAAATAGTTTAGTGCATCCTTCAATATATGTCAGTGAACTGCTCTCACCTCACAAAATTCCTCTCATCTACAACAATAAGAGTTCTCTCAATCTGCCTAGTCTCCATCTCATTCATCCTAAAATAACTAGATATTTCCATGCGTGACAAATTGTGCTTGGGGATTTAATAGAAGGAGCTATGACTAAAAAAAAATACAATGCAACATAATAGTTATCAATGGGAGGAACAACCCTGCGGAGATACTTCCTAAATAGATTAAGATACTCTTGAATTACCTCTTATAATGAACAAAATATAACCTCAACTACCTAAAGAGTCTACCTATGCATGGTAGCAACGAAAACATGATAAAAAACAACATCTACAACAATGTTGGTCAATATATTCTCCTAGTCAAGGGCATGCCCAACTTATGAAAAGTATCAAGCAAACCAGGGTCCACCTCATCCAAGCCCCTGTAATTCTTCTACTATCTCTGTTTACTTTTAAAATAATAGAAAATGTCTTGGAAAGTGATGGGTGGGTAAAAGTTATCAGACCATTTGGGTTCTTCGATTTTTAATCATTATCTATAAGAATTGAGTCTAAATTGCAAAAGGCATTTGTGTTCCTTCCTTTTAGCTGAAATTAACCTAAGATTTGGAGAGTTTTAAGGTTTATTGGATCTAAGTATATATTCTACTTAAAATATAGTAACATGGTTTGAAACTATAGGCATTGAGATCATAATGTAAGGATGAAACAAATTATGTTTTATGTTCATGATTACAAGAAATTTTAATTTCATGTAACAAAGTTTGAGGAAGGTCTAGTATTTTCATCCTACAAAAAAAATTACTTGCATGAATCTAGCCCTTTAAATTTGGGCATAGTAGATTCCATTACACAAACAATCAACCACTAAAAAAAAGGTGAAAAGAAAAAATAAAATTCCATGCATACTGACCTTAGAAACGTTAGAGAGGAGCGAACTGATCTCTGTAATAAGGACATGCAAAATGATTACTTGTTCATTTTCCTTTGATGAATTGTTGGCCATAATCAAGATCTGCATTATCATAATCATTAAACCCTTTGTACAATAAGGACATGTAAAATGCTTACTTGTGCATTGTCTTTTGATGAATTGTTGGCTACAATCAAGATCTCCATTATCATAATCATTAAACCCTCAACTCTAGATAACATTTATGCTTTGATCATATAAGCCCTCAAAATTTTTTACCCATAAGAACAAGAATCATCTTTAGTAAAAATGAAGAACTCTACAGATTCCAAATTCATACCCATATAGAAATGGCCAAAACCTCCACGCCCAATGACCTTGTGCTTCGTCCATCTAATAATTTATTCTCTCCTAAGGTGTTTCCCATGCAAACTCCATTAGGGTTCAAATTCCATGAAATCCATAGATAATGATGATGGTCTTCCTTCTTCTAGCATTTCCACACAAATATCAACAAGGCAGAGAAAAATGCAGTGCTACAATGTGATGTTGTAATATGTGAATATTTTATTTGAACCCAGCAATGGAAATGAAAAAGAAACAAAATATTTATAATGGAAAAATAAATAAAATATTTATAATATAAAATAAAATATCTATATTGCAATTGTGTTAAATGATTTAT
Organism: Pinus tabuliformis; assembly: GCA_031772625.1. Lineage (NCBI taxonomy): Eukaryota > Viridiplantae > Streptophyta > Pinopsida > Pinales > Pinaceae > Pinus > Pinus tabuliformis. The sequence continues at coordinate 1,195,588,813 of CM062817.1, read as the reverse complement.
TTTTAATAAGAATTTTTTATTTGTCCGTAAGGCACTAAATTAAAAATAATAGGTTAAAATGATATTGGGATGAATGTACACATTTAAAATGATATTGGGATGAAGAAGTTAAATTACTAAAAATAATAAAATTCAATTTGTTATATTATGATTTTGTTATTAACTTGTGAACAGGTTTTGTTACAATACATGGGCTAATACCATGGGCCAATACCATCGCTTCTCAATACTACAAGTCCACTAACTACCTATTTCACAACCAAAATATTTTATAACAATGTAACAAGATTTTTAATTGTGTATATTCACCCCCACATTACAGTAGATATTATTAAGTTGTAAAAAATAGCCTTTTTTACAATACCATCGATTATCAATACCACATGCCCAAAAAACATAAATTATTTCACAATAAAAATATTTTATAACAATATGAGACGATTTTTAACCATGGATATTCACCCTCACTTTACCATGGATATTAGCTTGTAAATCGGCATTCTTACAATACCATGGGCCAATACCATGGCTTATGAATACCACATGCCAAGAAACCATAACTTATTTCGTAGTAAAAGTATTTTATTTTAGAAAAATGATTACATAGTGAAAGGAATTAAATCAAGGATGGACTTGCCCTAGATTTGGGGACTAAGACGAGGATTAGAGAAGATCTAGGGTTTGAAGCAGAAGAGTAATGTTGAGCACCATGGAGAGGTGAGAGGGGGGGGAGTACCAATCCCTCCTAAAGTCACGTAGTATCTAGCAGATTCAAGAACCTCTAGAGGCTGAAGAAGAGGTTTATGGAGAAAGGAAGCAGACAAACAGAGGCACTCAGGAGTAGGAAAATATGCAGGAAGGAGCTAGTAAAGGAAAGCATATAGAAGGAGAGAACCAGAATGCTGATACCAGAAAGCAGACTGGTCCTTGCAAACCTAAGGCAACCATCACACCCCGAGTGGTGTTAAGTGATCCAGCGATACAAGCGCATTGGGAACACATGGCGAACTATGCAGTAATTTGTAAATTCATGGGGTTATGGCCTATGGAGAAGGCTTTATAGGCATGGATGAAGAATCATTGGAAACCTAAGGGGGATATAGAGCTGCACCTTGGATCCAAGGGTTTCTTCACTATAATTTTTACAAACATTGAGGATAAAGATAAAGTGTTTGAAGGAGCTCCATACTTCTATGTAGCTGCAGGCCTCTATATGTGGACTTGGATAATGAATTTTGTTCCGAAGCATGAAACATTCACATCGGTCCCAGTGTGGGTTAGGATCTACTCCCTACCATTGGATTATTGGCAGCCGGAATCATTAAAAGAAATAGGAAATAGACTAGGTAATTTTGTGAAAATATCATAAGCCATTATGCGGTGGAAGTATACCTCCTTTAGTTGCATACGTGGAGAGATGGACCTCTGTGGAGCACTACTGAAAGAAGTAATTCTAGAATATTTTGATGAAGAATGGGTGCAAGCAGTGGACTATGATAATATCCCTTTCAGATGTTGAAAATGTCATGAACATGAGCATCTATACAGAGATTGCCCCTTAAACAGAATGGAAAACAGAACTAAAGCTACCTCACAGAAAGATACTAAAGGCTTTAACAAAGTGGGAAACAAAGGTAAAGGAGTAAGAAGGTATTAAAAAAAAACCAATTAGGAGAAGCAGTTGAATCAAAATAGGCACAAAGTATTAGAAGAAGAATAGGAGAAAAACAAATCAAACCAGACTCTGGAGGATAGCCCTCTAGAGAAGGAAAAGGAAGATAGCATGGAGGACACACAGGGAAGAAATCAACAGAAGGAGGATGTGTTAAACACTTTGGAACTGGATAGGGACCAAGAGATGACCCCTAGCGAGGATGGAACAAAGGACTATGAACTGCAAGATATTCTCGAAAGGAAGGGTCTAGATCTGGAAAAGTTTCTGGAGCAACGAAACACCAAAGGAATGGATTTGCTACCACAAGAGGATTTCAATAGGGTGCAGCAACTATTCCTATGTAGAACCGAGGAAAAAGCTTCGGTAGTCAAAAGAAGCCATGAAATTCAGAATAATGAAGGAGTGAAAACAATGAAGGCAGCACCAGCATTAGCTCCTAGGAAGTGAGGTAGGAAAAGAGGTATGAAGAAACAAAATGAGCTGCTACTAGAGTGTGGAAAACTCATGATTGAATCAGGTAAGATGATAGACCTAACGAGTTACTCATTTACAAATATTTCTCAATGGAGCTTACAACATGGAATATCAGGTGTCGAGGAAATAAAAGGAAACAAAGAAATCTTAGCAATAGAATGAAAGAGGAAAAACGAGACATGATTTCCATCCATGAAACAAAATGTTCAATTGGAAAAATAAGAGAGATACACAGCAAATGGCTGATTAAATATGAATATCTAGAAGTTAAAGAAGATAAAATAGTAGGAGGAATTCTTACACTCTGGAACCCTCTGAAAATAGGAGTCCTTGATGCTGAAGCATCAAGAAACTACCTCTCAATGGTTATTCAACCATTGGGGGACAAGGAAGTCTACTTGATCACAAATTTTTATGGACCACAGAAGCCTGAGGACAAACTTAGGCTTCTTACCTCACTTGAAGATCTAAGAAATAGACATGCGGGCATTCCCTGGATTTTGGGAGGGGACTTTAATATGATCAGATCCCTTTCGGAAAAAAAGGTGGAACTAGATCTCTAGGCAGAGATTCCATAGAATTTCAAAATTTTATAAACAATATGAGGCTAGTTGACACAGAAACAAGTAATGGAATCTTTACCTGGAATAATAAAAGGGGAGGCGAGTCCCAGGTGGCTTCAAAACTCGACAGATTTATCATCTCGGAGGACCTTATCCTTACAGGTCTTGACCTGTCAGTAAGGATACTTCCTTTTGGTGGTTCGGATCATTGGCCTATTCAACTTGAAGCATCCTTTATAGGAACTCCAAGAAATAGACCTTTCAAGTTTGAAAACATTTGGCTTACCCATCTGGACTTTATTAGCAATATTGAAAAATGGTGGATAGAGGATATGCATGTTCAGGGCACTAAAATGTTCCTCCTACATAAAATATTGAAACATATCAAATACAAGCTTAAATATTGGAATAAGAATGATTTTGGAAACATTTTTGAAACTGAAAAAGTTGTCGAATAGAAGTTTCATGAGATCAACCAGATCCTCATTATAGATGGCTTCAACAAGGGAAGGAAGACACAAGCAGAAAACCTTCAATAGGAATGGGAAGAATTATGTAGGCAAGAGGAGATTTTATGGAAATAGAAATCAAGGGTACAATGGTTAAAAGAAGGAGAAAGGAACACAAGATTCTTCCACAAATCTACCATGGATCACAAGTCTCATAACAGAATCTCAGTCATCAAGTATGCTCAAGGAAAACAACTTAATACCCACAAAGAAATAGAAGCGTCGCTGGTTCAACATTTCGAAGACATTGCCAAGGAGCCTCTCTTAGACAGATCACAGTTCATCAAGGACATAACAAAGCACATTCTAAAGCTTGTGACAAAGGAGGATAATTACAATCTAAACAAGCATGTGAATGAAGTAGAGGTCAATGAAGTTATCAAAGAGATGAAAAATGGGAAAGCGCCAGGTCCAGATGGATTCAATGTTGACTTATTTAAAGCATGTTGGTGTATAGTCAAGCAGGATATTCTTGATGTGGTGGAGGATTCAAGGAAGAAAAAAACTGTATTGAAGGCCCTCAATACCTCTTTCATATCCTAGATTCCAAATCAGGATAATTATATGACAATAGATAGATTCAGATCAATAGAATTATGCAATGTGGTGTACAAAATTATTTCCAAAATAATAGCCAATAGGCTAAAGCCCCTTCTTTTGACTCTTGTTTTTGTGGAATAAATAGGGTATGTGGAAGGAAAACAAATTCTCGACAACATCATTCAAGCTCATGACATGCTTCACTCACTTAAAACCAAGAGGCAAGCAAGTATGGTCATGCAAATTGACCTAGAAAAGGCTTATGATAAGATAAGCTGAAATTGCATCAGGAGTGTTCTTATAGCCTATGGCTTTCACCATAATTGGGTACGATGGGTTATGGCCCTAGTAACTACCTCAAGTTTTTTGATTCTGGTAAATGGATCGCCCTCCAAATCCTTTATCCCTTCTAAAGGTCTCATACAAGGGGATCCACTCTCACCATTCGTCTTTATTCTCATGATGGAAGGGCTTGGCAAAGCTATCAGTTCAGCCAAAGTAGAAGGCAAAATCCAGGGTCTCAAACTCACCATGAATGGAGATGCCTTAACACATCAACAATTTATGGACGATACCATGCTGTAGGTTATACCTATGGTGAAGGAAGCTATAACATTCAAACATATCCTGAAATTCTTTGCATTGGCTACAGGCACCGAGGTAGGCCTGACCAAGTCAAATATTTTATTTTTTAACACTGATAATGCTATTTAGAGAAACATATCTAGAATTTTAGACTTTCAAAGAGATTTGTTACCATACAAATATTTGGGAGTACCACTAATAGACAAACCCCTGAGAAAGACAGTTTGGGAACGAGTGACCAATAAGCTACAAGACAAGGTTTCGAAATGGACTAATATGTCTTTAAACTTAGCTATAATTCTAGTGCTCAGAAAATTTGTCCTACAAACTATCCCCTTTTTTATTTTTTCATCCCTCCCAGCTCCCAAAGGAATCATGCAGCAATTCAGAAATATCCAAAGAGATTTTCTTTGGGGAAAAGGGGAGGAAAAAAGAAAATGGGCCTTGATGGCATGGGAAAAGATCTGTAAATCCAAAATCCATGGTTGTTTGGGGCTAGACGACCCTGAAATGCTAAACAAAGTTCTGGGGGCTAAGCTCTGGTGGAGATGGCTAAATGATTCAACTTCCCCTTGGGCCAAAATTTGGAAACAGAAATATGAAATAAATTGGCAAGAAAAGGACCATCATAAGCTGACTCATCTCCATTACAGATATCTATATATGGATCCCTCATCCCAGAGATCCAGAGGCTGGAATTTTGCATATTGTAAGGAATTGCTCTTGGTTTCTTGTGACAAACATCAGATTGTTGGGTGATCTAAGCTTTGTATGAGGTGAAGAGGGGCTTCTTTGCTGAGAGGTTGATGCTGGGTCAGAACAACTGGTTGTAACTCCTTTTGGCTCTTTCTTGTTTATCAATAAAAGCTATTCAAGTTTTCCTCCATACTCTTGTGTCATTGATCTTTGCTGCATTTGTATGGTCAATTTACATATGATCCTAGACTGTTTATGATTATAGATCCATGTCTTTGTATAGTGCTATGCTACTGTGATCTTACAGGTACTTTGTGAAGCTGGGCGTGCAAGGGAACAAGTATCGAAAGACTATCAAGGAAGAGAGGAATCAAATCAGGAGATTAGCGCAAGACAGAGGTTGGTCTTTTTGTTCCTCTCTATCTATAATTCATAAAGGAAAAACGAAAGTAGCTTTACTTTGTTTGTTTCTAAGGCAGTTGTCACACCTTAGTGGGATAAGCAGTTCTGAGTAGACACTTTTCCCTATAACATAGCTCCGATGACTAGACTGATGAGACATCTGAATCCATTTCAGATGATGCTATCCTTACTATTCCCTCTCTATCTACTGATCCAGATACTAAGAATTCACACTCTGTTTTAAATTCTCTACCTCCACAATCCATGTTGAATTCTTTTTGTCCTTACCCAAAGATAATTTCTCAGTCATCTTCATCTTTGCCTATTCCTACATCTATTAATCTCGATGAAAGTTCTTTACTCAAAAAGATTGTTAAAACTAACAATCTTCTCTATATTCCTGTTGAAGTCCAAGTTAAAGGTGAATGGATCACCGTGGATGCATTCATTGATATAGGTGGCTCCAATAACTTAGAATGCCTATATTTATTCAAAGGATTATGGAAGTATTTACAAAATATTCTGATTTTTGAGACCATTGGTGGCTGTGTCAATCTCACCCACTATGTTGATAACGTATCTTTAAGAGTAGGGGGGAGTATTGTAAAAATTTCTGCAATTCAGCACTATGATGCCTCTGCAGGTTTGTTTCTTGGAATGATGTTTATTAATTCTGTGTTGCCAGTTACAATTAGTGATGACAAAGTTATTCTGAATATAAAAAAGAAGGCAATCTCAGTTCCAAGATTGACTTTGGTTAATTCAAAAGCTGGAAAAGAGAATAGCCAAAATAAAGGCCGGCATGAAAAAATCCCAGAATACTTCTTATAATTGGCAAGAAGTATTGCAGATTTATGAAGAAAGAAGTCAAACAAAATCAAAACAAGCAAATAGAAATCCTGATTGGTCTCCTAAACAAATGACTATTTGTGATGAATTGTTGAAATGTTGTTCTGAAAATCCTCAAGCATTATGGACTAAAGAAAGTCCTCAGGAAGAAATAATTACTCTGCATGACAATGGGGTTATAGGAAAGCTTATACCCTATACTCCAATAGACGAAAAAGAAATCAAAAAGTAGATTGAAGAACTCTTAAATCTCGAGTTAATCGAACTTAGTTCTTCTCATTATTCCTGTTCTGCTTTCCTGGTAAGAAATAACTCAGAGATAGTCAGAGGAAAAGATTGAATGGTCATTTATTATAAACCATTGAATGCAATCACGAAGCGCTTCAACTATCCTTTTCCCTGCCAGGAAACAATTATGAAAAAAATCAAAATAGAAAGATCTTTAGTAAGTTCGACATGAAGTCTGGTTATTACCAGATACAAATCAAAGAATAATATCATCACAAAATTGCATTCACATGTCCCACAGGTTTTTTCCAATGGAGAGTAGTCCCATTTGGACTGAAGAATGCTCTAGCTTCCTTTCAATGGCGAATGGACTATATTTTTGGTAAATATGATTTTATTGTTGTCTATATTGATGACATTTTGATTCATAGTCAGGATCTTGAATCACATATGAAGCATTTACAGATATTTCTTGAAGAAGCAAAGCAACATGTGTTGAGCTAATTTGTTTACCGAAATTAACACAAATATTTCTTATCAATCCGGGTTGTTTATGCTTTGAGGCAAGTTCACTATATGTGAAGATCAGATGTAATCAAACCTTGAAAGATAAGTTATTCAAAAACTTAAAGCAATACATCCTACAACTCCCATTCAATTAGTTTGAAAAGAGGAAAAATATTGAAATGGTTCTTGACTCAAGAAGTCCACTTCTGCCTCAATTACTACTTAGTGAATCAGAGATTAAAACCAAGAACTTAAGATGGATAAATTATTAATGAAAGAAGGCTCCTAACTTAAGAGACACATAATGTGTTTCATCATAATTCATTCATCTCAATACCAAAATCAGATAAAGAAACTACTTGCATTCAATCAAAGGAAACTAGTTATAATTCATCATATTAGTAGTAGAGGTGCTCAACTTGAACACTTTGTTTTTCCAACTTAATAAAATGATGAATTCGATAATCTCTAAAATAAAGCATAAAGCAATCTGAAATAAAGCATGAAAAACCAGTTCTACAATAACCAGATTACAAGAAATAAAACTAGTTAACAAGGAAGTGTACTTAGCTTGGAATGGGGGCCCTCCACCCTTGCTTTGCACACTTGAGAAGTGATATCAGAAGCTCAAATCCAGTCACACATCCATAGCATTGAGCAGGAAAATAATAATAGCACAAGTATTCAAATTAACTCTCCAATCCAAAAATGTCTCAGCATAAAAGTATAATAAATCAATACATAAGCCATCAATGTCCGGGCTCTTAAATACGAAGTCTCATGAAACAAACTAATCTTTATTCACTCAAACAAACCCATCTACTCTTATCCATCTATCTAAGTCGAATTCATCACTCCCATCCCAAGAGATATGATCAATCCCATAGAATCTCAAAACTGCCCTATTTCTATGGGATTTCTGAATGACTACTCATGATTGACTAGCACTAAATGGGCCTAATAGAGCTTGTTCTATTTGAGCTAAGCATAGCTGGCTTAGTCCTAGTTCCCAAGCTATCCATCCATGCATTCAATTTTTTCCCAAGTGTCCTGCAACCATATCAACCATAGAGCTATTACGGGAATTTCTGAATCTGCCAATTTTGCACTTAAAACCAAACTTTCATAAAAACTTTAGAAATTGAAAAATTAAAATTAAATACCTAAATAGATATCAAATATATGTCAAAATGGGATGAGTAAAGGGAAAATGGATGGAAAATATATGGATTAGTAATTTTCTTACAGCAAAAATAAGACCAAAACTAAGGCCCAACATCTCCCCCTTGCTTATCATCAAGCATGTCCCCATGCTTGATTACTCCTCTTTGTTCTTCTTCTCTCTGTAGTAGATGTTGTACCTGTAGATGCTTCCTGTTGTGCTGCCCTGACCAAACAATCCAAACCTGAGTCATGTCTTTCTCTGAACAAAGATGCTTTTACCTTCTGTTTTTCATACTTTTCCTGCCACAAATTCTTTTCCTTTAACCATTTAAATGCTTGCTTAGAAGGTAGATCATTTTTCCATTTTAGTCTCCCTAGCTTTTCATTTAGCTTTTCATTTGCCTTGACCAACTTAGTATTATCCTTCTTACTTGCCTTGTTTTCCTCTTTTAATTGTTTTTCCAGGATTTTACTAATTTCTAATTGGTCAGTTAAGTCCCTGATTCTTCCCAAATTGATTTCTTTTTCAAAATCTTGTGTTGTTTTGATTAGTGATGTTGCTGCTGCATCATCATATGAGGAATCCCTCTCAAATACTTCTTGTGCAATGTCATTTTCTACCTGTTTTCTTGGAGAATATGTATCTACTTCCTTTTCTAAGTCAATGGGACTTTTATTCCAAAATATTCTAGGAATAGACATAACAGATGTTTCATTTTCGCCATGCCACGTTGTTTACCCCATACCTGTGTGCTGGCATGTATTGTGTGATGTGTTGGTTTGGAGCTCGGGTGGATTGTCGTTATACTCATGACCTGCTCTACCTTAGCTGCACGTTATATGATTTCCGCACTACATAGGACCATCATATAAACTGTCGTGTGCTATAAACTTGCTTGGCACTCATTCATGTATATGAAATGATTTTGGGCGATGCACAACTACCCTTTTGCCAATATGCAATACCCTGCTACCACCTATAGATTTGACTTTGTATTGCATGTGGTCAAGTCTCCTTATTATATGCGCTATATGCATATTTCCTTGCCTTATATCCAAAGTTTATTATATATGCATATTATTTCATTTTTATTCCATATTGCCTATAGCGCATTACATATTTGTTTGTGACTTTGCATATTGCATATATAAATTTACATATAGCGCATGATCTTTACATATAGCGCATTACTTCTAAGGTTATATGCACATCTTTATAATTTTAAAATGACCATCGTGGGTCATATTTAAAATTATCACCATTACTAATCATTGAGTTGTATGTGCAGGTTGAAAAGTTGTCCTAGTTTGGTCTTTTTATGCTTCTAAAGAAAAATACTTAGGGGTTAAAGAAAAATGTGTAGAGGTGGATAGGATATTTATGGATATGAAAAGGAATAGGATGTGTAAGGGTTATAGGGTATGTATAGGGAATATAGGGTATGGAATGATAATTAATATCTTCAGGTACTAATTCCAACTTAACAAAGACTAAAAATTTCTAAGAAAAATTTGAATTTTCAAGCACAAAATGACTATACATATACTCCCCTGGATGATGTCTATACAAGTGGGATGAAATCAGTTGATCAAATGTTGTAGATGGATTGAAAAGTAAAATTTATTGCTGCTCCTTGTTCTGCATGCTCTGGTTCTTGAATTGCTAACTGTTGTTCAGGTCCCTCTGTAATGATTTCTTGATTCAGGTCCCTCTGTAATGCTTATGGAATATGTACATGTTGCTTTGACATTTTCAGGTCCCTCTGATATTTTTCAGGTCCCAGCTATTGAAAATACAAGTTCCATCTGTACTTCAGCTGTACAGCTAAAGTTCTTGTGCAATTCTTCCCCTTGCTTAAGATTTGACTTGTCCTCAAGTCAGTTGTGTGTGGAGAATTTCCTGCATTGAATTTTTGTGAGAACAGTAGAACAAGAATAAGGAATTCATAGAGTCCAAGTTGCCCTAGTTTTCCCCTATGAATTTGTGTTTGCTTGGTGCCAGTTTCCTGGTTTTCACTAGCAAAAGATTTATTTATTGTGTTTGGTACTGAGAAATTATTTATTGATATAGTAACCATAGGGATACCAAGATCAATATATTTCTCTACAATGGTTTGTATAGACATGAGGTTTGCTAATTTACCAATGACTTGGATTGTAGTAGGATCCTTCTTCTTTTTTCCTGTTTTCTTAATGCACAATTCCTTTATTGTTTTAGCATATATTGGTATTTCTTTAATTGCCTTCAACAAAGGAATTTTTACATAAGCATTTTTTAACTCATCTAAAATATCAAATTCAGGAAGGGTCATTTCTCTTTGTTGTTCCACTAACCTTTCAGGATAAGGTGGTGTTTGAGTTGTAATGGTTTTTCCTTTCTGAATTTGTATCTCAGTTTGTGATGTTTCAGGTGATTCTCCTTGTTCAGTTGGTTCTTCTATGATTGGAGGAGAATCCTTTTTAAGCACTTTTCCAGACCTTAGATGGACATCATTAAGAGGAAGAATAGAATATGTGGGAAAACATGCTGCTTCCTCTACAGTGTATGCAGATTTGTCCACCTTATTATTCGGATTTGCCATTGGTTGGGCTGGTAATTGAGTTGGTCTGGGTTGATTTGTGGGTAGCTGTAACTGTTGTGGTTGAGTCAGCAATGGTGATGGATTCTGCTGTGGAAATGGCATGGATTGTGGATATGTAGAATTTTGTTGCGGAAATGCCATGGACTGTGAATATTGTGGATATGCAAATGGATGTTGGTATTGTTGTTGGTATTGTTGTTGATACTGTTGAGGTGGCTGGTTTCCATAACGATATCCTCTCCAACTTTTTGTAGGTTGTTGTGGATATTGTTGTGGAGGCCAAGCTTGCCATGGAATTGGAGGGGTCCAAAGATTTTGAGGTGGATAGAGGTAATTTTTTTGAGGGAATTGTTGCGGATTTTGTTGAGGCATCCTAGGTTGCCATGGTCTTCGTGGTGCTACATAATAAAAACCTTCTATTCCTGGCACTTCTTCCATTGAGTTGATTTGTAATTCTTTCAATCTTGGACAGTTTTCTGTGGAATGATTTTGTATACAAAGACCACATACATGAATACTATCCAAAGGACATTCTCTCAATGGATGTTTCTTTCTACATTTGGAACAAAAGATTGCTAGAGCTTGTTCTTGTTCTTCTTTCTTCTTATTTGCCTTTAGAACATCTACTTGTGTTCCTAATGTACTTAAGAGGTCTGTTTTGAAGTTTTCCAATAAGCTTCCTATTTTCGCTCTTGTTATCCCTCCTGCAGCTGACTTTGCTGCTTTTGAACTTGCTTCTCTCTTTCTGGTTTTTGATCTTCCTCTAGAATATTTTTGACATAATTCAACAATTTCTTTGAATGGTAGGTTTGAAATGTCTCCTTTACCCATCACATTCAAAATGTCAAGGTATTCATCCCTTACACCCTTGAGAAAGATTGTTCGAATGGTTTCTTGATTTAGAGAGTGTTGTTTAGATTTTTGTAGATTATATGCAAATATTTCCAAATATTCTTCTAAACTTTCATCTTCTTGTTGTGTCATTCTGAAAACATCTTCCTTTGAATCTCTAGATCTACAATAAGCTTGATATTTTTTAAGGAAGACTGATCTCATATCATCCCAAGAATCTATTGTTTGTTCTCCTAAACCCATGAACCATTTTAAAGCTGTTGCTTTTAATGTAGCAGGGAAAAGACGAAGTTTAAGAATGTCATCAGTGTATCCATATGTTCTACATAGAATATCAAATTCAAACATAAAATCATCAGGATCTTCCGTTGAAATTCCATAAAAAATTGGAAATACAAAAGGTGGAATATTATTCATTTTCACCTCTTCTCCTAATATTGCACTTGTGTCTACTATTGGAAAGCCAAAGGTAGCCTCTTGATCATGACCATCTTCATGTCTTTTCCGATCATTTTCTATCTTCCTATCATTTTCTTGTTTTGCCTCCTCCTCTCTTTTTCTTCTCCATTCTCTTTGTTGTCTTTTATACTCAATTCGTTGTTCAAGAGTGAAAATAGCAGATCCATGTCTCTCTTCTGCCATTGATTTAGTTGTTTCAATTTTGAGTGGAGATTCAAGTTGTTGAAAGACAGGTTGATTTATAGATGGAAAGACAGGTTGTTTTTCTTTGATAATTTATTTTTGTTTTCCTGAAGTTGAGGGTTGTTTTTGTTTTGCTTCCCAAGCTAACAAAGTTTTCCTCTCAATCAAAGTTAATCTTTGTCTAGTTCTTTTTTTTTCTACCAATTCCTCAATTATTGGATTACTAGTAACTGGGGTGTTTGATGATCCTATCTCTACTTGTGGGGGGTTTTTAACAAATCTACCTTGAGGATATCTATATCTAGGCATAAAGAAACATAACTAAAAAGGAATGTAACTAATGTTTTTGTCTTTTTTTTTTAGAAAACTTTGAAATTTATCTTTCTATTGACTATACCGATATTTGCCTCCCCGGCAACGGCGCCAAAATGTTGAGCTAATTTGTTTACCGAAATTAACACAAATATTTCTTATCAATCCGGGTTGTTTATGCTTTGAGGCAAGTTCACTATATGTGAAGATCATATGTAATCAAACCTTGAAAGATAAGTTACTCAAAAACTTAAAGCAATACATCCTACAACTCCCATTCAATTAGTTTGAAAAAAGGAAAGATATTGAAATGGTTCTTGACTCAAGAAGTCCACTTCTGCCTCAATTACTACTTAATGAATCAGAGATTAAAACCAAGAACTTAAGATGGATAAATTATTAATGAAAGAAGGCTCCTAAATTAAGAGACACATAATGTGTTTCATCATAATTCATTCATCTCAATACCAAAATCACATAAAGAAAATACTTGCATGCAATCAAAGGAAACTAGTTACAATTCATCATATTAGTAGTAGGGGTGCTCAACTTGAACACTTTGTTTTTCCAACTTAATAAAATGATGAATAAGCTAATCTCTCAAATAAAGCATAAAGCAATCTGAAATAAAGCATGAAAAATGAGTTCTACAATAACCAGATTACAAGAAATAAAACTAGTTAACAAGGAAGTGTACTTAGCTTGGAATGGGGGCCCTCCACCCTTGCTTTGCACGCTTGAGAAGTGATATCAGAAGCTCAAATTCAGTCACACATCCATAGCATTGAACAACAAAATAATAATAACACAAGTCTTCAAATTAACTCTCCAATCCAAAAGTGTCTCAGCATAAAAGTATAATAAGTTAATACATAAGCCATCAAAGTCTTGGCTCTTAAATAAGAAGTCTCATGAAAAAAACTGATCTATATTCACTCAAGCAAACCCATCTACTCTTATCCATCTATCTAAGTCGAATTCATCACTCCCATCCCAAGAGATATGATCAATCCCATAGAATCTCAAAACTGCCCTATTTCTATGGGATTTCTCAATGACTAGTCATGATTGACTAGCACTAAATGGGCCTAATAAAGCTTGTTCTGTTTGAGCTAAGCATAGTTGGCTTAGTCCTAGTTCCCAAGCTGTCCATCCATGCATTCAATTCGTGCCCAAGTGTCCTGCAACCATATCAACCATAGAGCTATTACGGGAATTTCTGAATCTGCTAATTTTGCACTTAAAACCAAACTTTCATAAAAACTTTAGAAATTGAAAAATTAAAATTAAATATCTGAATGGATACCAAATATATGTCAAAATGGGATGAATAAAGTGAAAATGGATGGAAAATAGATGGATTAGTAAGTTTCTTAGAGCAAAAATATGACCAAAACTAAGGCCCAACAACATGGTATTCTTTTGTCAGAAAAGAAAATGCTTCTGTTTCAAGATAGTATTGATTTTTTGGGTATCCATGTTATCAATGGTAAAATTCAGATATAACCCCATGTTTTAACAAAATTCTCTGAATTTCCTGATCAGTTACAGGATACTAAAATGATTCAGTGATTTCTAGGAATACTCAACTATGTGCATAAATACATTCCTAGATTGTAAAAAAAAAAATTGCTCCAATCATAAGACATTTGCATTCTGGAAGGTCACAAGAAGCGACAACAGCAGTTCAAATGTTAAAGCTGAATACAAAAATCTCCCCGAGCTCAAACCGCCAGGTAATGGATTTCTCATCCTTCAGACTGATGCGTCCGATAATTTTTGGGCAGCCATCCTTTTTGAAAGAAAGGAAGAGATGGGCGAAGAAATTTTATGTGCGTATGCCTCTGGAGAATTTCTAATTCACCAAAAAAATTATTTTCCAGCAGAAAAAGAAACTCTTGCCATTCTTAATGGCATACAAAAATTTGAATTATATTTGGCCCCTACCAAGTTCCTGATAAGAACGGACTCAATGAATTTCAAATATTTCTTATCAGCCAAGATATCCAAATAGATTGCAAGAGGTAGACTTTTGGCATGGCAGATATGGTTTCAAATGTATGATTTTGATGTTGAATGGGTGCCAGGTATTTCCAATTATTTATTTGACTCTCTTACCAGAGAAATGAACAAGGCCCATGTTCATAATGAAAGAACTGATAATTTTTTTTATTCCTGGTAAGACCCCTGCAGATGATAGCTTTGAAACTTTTGTAAAAAGATTTCAGATTCTTGAATTAATTCTTGGTGATGTGGTTGAAGAAATTAAAAAGGTTATTGTACTAAGAATAAGAAGAAATCAAGGGATACACAGATGTCAATCTTGGCAGTCCAAAAGTGTTGGTGTTCTGTTGGGTCTAGATGAAGAATTGGTAAAGGTATATCCTCTCCCAAATATGAAGGTAAAACTTTATTTCAAGACTCTTAATGATTACTGGACTAAAGAATATATTGAATCCATGATCAAGGTTTTGCAAAATTTGAATTATTATCATATCATTGGAGGTATAGTTTTCTCTTTTGCTGTTTATACTTCTGCAAAAATGTTGGATTTGGATGAAATAAATATGACCGAAAGGGTAGGAAGGTTTCTAAAGTCGTTAAAAATTCTTGATTTTTTTGAAGAACTTGATGCTGCATTTTTTAAAAGAAATGATGAAAATTTTGCAGGAACAGATTCATTTCCACAGTATGAACTCTTAGAACCATTTCCAGATTGGGAAATAAAAACGGCCATTGTCAAAAGAGGCCACAGACAAGAGCTTCTCAATGTGTTGAAAGGACATTGCAATATCCATGAATATTCTCGACACCTTGGGATTATCAAAGTTTAGAGTTTATAAATCCTATTATCCCAAATCCTTTGGAACAATTATATGGCCCTGAACGAGTTGCTGCCTCTGTGATAGCCAACAGTAATGAAGAAATTAAGAAAATCACTCTCTGGCTAAAGAATTTCACAGCCACAAGTTACCCTAAAAATTTTCTATGGTCAGAACTTTGGAAACAATTCAAGGAAGATTTGGAATCGTCAAACTACTGATTAATTCAAAAGCATTAATTACTATTAGTGTTATGGTAGGAAACTGGAGTGATGATATAGTTTGTTTGATAAATATATTATTGTCAACCAAGGTTTGTTCATCAATGATTTTTGAATTAGGTTGGCAGCAGCAAGAGAATATCATTCATAACTGCAAGCTATGGGTCCAATGTGCCATAGAATGCTCTATCAGCATGTTTCAAATTTTCGAAAAGGAATTATTAGATGGAGTCGAATTCTCAGTTCAAACAATTCCTGAGTTCCGTACAAGAAAAAAAGATTCCTTCCTTGACATTGAGATAGATCCAATGGCTTATGTAAATCGGTGGACGAAAGCGGACAATAAATATCTCTTTCCACAAAAGAATCTCTATGTTACGACTGACACAATAAAGTTTGATACAAGACAATCATCCAAGGCAACACTAAAAGGAGAATCTTCTATAGTCTTCACAAAATAAAAAGCAGCTAGGGCAAAAGGAAAAGAGAAGGTATCCGACGAAACATAATCTATTTTCGTGGATTTGTACCAAGATGCTCAAGAGAAACAGGACCACACATGGGAGACAGAATATTATGAGTGGTTAAATCAATCATGGTTAAAGAAAAGCTTCCCTCATCTTCATCAGAAGCACATGATCCTGATTCTGATTATGATAGTGATCGAAGACCGATGGGACCCTAGCAGTGCATTTTCTTTTAATTATTTTACTCGAGAATATTGAACAGACACTGTCTGGACTAAGCAATGTCTGATAGGACCTTCAATAGTTCTCATATGTTTTTAAACTTATAAGTATGAGTCTTGTGTGTGTACAGAGACACGTCTGTGTTGTGAGTGAATGTGTGAGTGTGTGAAAGAGTGTTTTTATTATGTACTTTAAGATACCAGAGACCAGAAAGCTCTACTCTGCGGCATAACTTGGTATGTAACATTTTTATTTGAATTATTTCTGAAGCCTGCTGGGCCACCTATCTGAGGACAGTTTGTTCCAAGATCGCCTTAAGTCGGGATTGTAAAGTGAGTTGAAGACTGAAGGAGTCGTGTTTCCTCGTATTTCTTGAGCCAGTGGTGGATGGTGTGAGGAATTTCAACATACTCTTCAGAGGTTCAAGTAACTTACTGAGTCCATCATCTAATTCCAATTAGATGATGGACTCAGTAACTTACTTGAACCTCTGAAGAGTATGCTGAAATTCCTCACACAGACTGAAGGAGTCGTGTTTCCTCGTATTTCTTGAGCCCGTGTGGATGGTGTGAGCAATTTCAACATACTCTTCAGAGGTTCAAGTAACTTACTGAGTCCATCATCTAATTCCAATTAGATGATGGACTCAGTAACTTACTTGAACCTCTGAAGAGTATGCTGAAATTCCTCACACCATCCACCACGGGCTTGAGAATACGAGGACACACGACTCCTTCAGTCTTCAACTCACTTTACAATCCCGACTTAAGGTGATCTTGGAACAAACTGTCCTCAGACAAGTGGCCCAACAGGCTTCAGAATTAATTCAAATAAAAATGTTACATACCAAGTTATGCCTCGGAGTAGAGCTTTCTGGTCTCTGATATCTTAAAGCACAGAATACAAAAACTCTTTCACACACTCACGCATTCACTCACAACACATATGTGTGTCTCTACACACACAAGACTCATACTTATAAGTTTAAAAAAATAGGAGACTTATTGACCATCCTGTCAGACATTGCTTAGTCCAGACAGTGTCTGTTCAATATTCTCGAGTACAATAATTAAAAGAAAACACAATACCAAGGTCCCATCGAACTTCAATCCCTATCATAATCCGAATCACGATCATGTTCTCCTGATGAAGATGAGGGAAGCTTTTGCTTTAACCATGATTGATTTAACCACTCCAAATATTTTGTCTCGCATGTGTGGTCCTGTTGCTCTTGAGCATCTTGGTACAAATCCACGCTAATAGTTTCTTTTTCGTCGGATACCTTCTCTTTTCCTTTTCCCGTAGCTACTTTTTGTTTTGTCGAGACTGTAGAAGACTCTCCTTTTAGTGGTGCCTTGGATGATTGTCTTGTATCAAACTTTATCGTGTCAGTCATAACATAGAGATTCTTTTGTGGAAAGAGATATTTATTGTCCTCTTTCGTCCACCGATTTACATAAGCCATTCGATCTATCTCAATGTCAAGGAAGGAATCTTTTTTTCTTTTACAGAACTCAGACATTGTTTGAACTGACAATTCGACTCCATCTAATAATTCCCATTTGAAAATTTGAAACATGCTGACAGAGCGTTCTATGGCACATTGAACCCATAGCTTCCAGTTATGATTGATATTCTCTTGTTGCTGCCAACCTAATTCAAAAATCATAGATGAAGAAACCTTGGTTGACAATAATAAATTTATCAAACAAACTACATCATCACTCCAATTTCCTGCCATAACACTAATAGTAATTAATTATTATGAATTAACCAGTAATTTGATTACTCCAAATCTTCCTTGAAGTGTTTCCAAAATTCCCATCATAGACAATTTTTCAGGTAACTTGAAGCTGTGAAACTCTTTAAGCCACAAAGTGATTTTCTTAATTTCTTCATTAATGTTGGCTATCACAGAGGCAACAACTCGTTTAAAGCCATATAATTGTGCAAAAGGATTTTGGATAATAGGATTTCTGAACTCTAAACTTTGATAGTCCCAAGCTACTCCGAATGCTCGCAGATATTGCAATTTCCTTTCAACACATTGAGAATCTCTTGGCTGTGGCTTCTTTTGGCAATGGCCATTTTTTATTTCCCAATCTGCAAATGGTTCAAAGAGTTCATACTGGGGAAATGAATCTGTTCCTACAAAATTTTCATCATTTCATTGAAGAAATGCAACATCAAGTTCTTCAAAAAGATCAGGAATTCTTAATGACTTTAGAAACCTTCATACCCTTTTGGTCATATTTACTTCATCCAAATCCAACATTTTTGCAGAAGTATAAACAACAAAAGAGAAATCTATACCTCCAATGATCTGATAATAATTCAAATTTTGCAAAACCTTGATCATGGATTCAGTATATTCTTTAGTCCAGTAATCATCAAGACTCTTCAAATAAAGTTTTACCTTCATATTTGGCAGAGGATATACCTTTACCAATTCTTTATCTAGACCCAACAGAGCACCAACATTTTTGGACTGCCAAGCTTGACATATGTGTATCTGTGGATTCTTCTCATTCTTAGTCCAATAACCTTTTTAATTTCTTCAACCACATCACCAAGAATTAATTCAAGAATCTGAAATCTTTTTACAAAAGTTTCAAAGCTATCATTTGCAGGGGTCTTACCAGGAATAAAAAAAAATCAATTCTTTGGTTATGAACATGGGCCTTGTTCATTTCTCTGGTAAGAGA
The DNA here is from genome assembly GCA_031772625.1 of Pinus tabuliformis. Lineage (NCBI taxonomy): Eukaryota > Viridiplantae > Streptophyta > Pinopsida > Pinales > Pinaceae > Pinus > Pinus tabuliformis. The sequence continues at coordinate 1,195,569,796 of CM062817.1, read as the reverse complement.
GTTGGCTAAATAATTGGAAATACTTGGCACCCATTCAACATCAAAATCATACATTTGAAGCCATATCTACCATGCCAAAAGTCTACCACTTGTGAGCTATCTTGATATCTTGGCTGATAAGAAATATTTGAAATTCATTAAGTTTGTTCTTATCAGGAACTTGGTAGGGGCCAAATATAATTCAAATTTTAGTATGCCATTAAAAATGGCAAGAGTTTCTTTTTTTGCTGGAAAATAATTTTTCTGGTGAATAAAAAATTCTTCGGAGGCATACGCACATAAAATTTCTTCTCTCATCTCTTCCTTTCTTTCAAAAAGGATGGCTCCCCAAAAATTGCCGGACGCATCAGTCTGAAGGATGAGAAATCCATTACCTGGCGGTTTGAGCTTGGGGAGATTTTTGCATTCAGCTTTTAACATTTGAATTGCTACTATGGCTTCTTGTGACCATCCAGAATGTAAATGTCTTCTAATTGGAGCAGCGTTTTATGACAATCTAGGAATGTACTTATGCACATAGTTGAGTATTCCTAGAAATCGCTGAATCATTTTAGTATCCTGTAACTGATCAGGAAATTCAGGCAATTTTGTTAAAGCATGGGGTTGTATCTGAATTTTACCATTGATAACATGGACACCTAAAAAATCAATACTATCTTGAAATAGAAGCATTTTCTTTTCTAAGAAAACAATACCATGTTGCTTTGCTTCTTCAAGAAATATCTATAAATGCTTCATATGTGATTCAAGATCCTGACTATGAATCAAAATGTCATCAATATAGACAAAAATAAAATCATATTTACCAAAAATATAGTCCATTCACCATTGAAAGAAAGCTGGACCATTCTTCAGTCCAAATGGGACTACTCTTGATTGGAAAAAACCTGCGGGACATGTGAATGCAGTTTTGTGACGATCTTCTTCTTTGATTTGTATCTAGTAATAACCAGACTCCATGTCGAACTTACTAAAGATCTTGCCATTCTGAATTTTTTGCATAATTGTTTCCTAGCGGTGCATAGGATAGTTGAAGCCCTTCATGATTGAATTCAATGGTTTATAATTAATCACCATTCGCTCTTTTCCTCTGAATATCTCTAAGTGATTTCCTACCAGGAAAGAAGAACAAGAATAATGAGAAGAACTAGGTTCGATTAACTTGAGATTGAAGAGTTCTTCAATCTGCTTTTTTATTTCTTTTTCATCTATTGGAGTACAGGGTATAAGCTTCCCTGTAACCCCGTTGTCATGTAGAGAGGACTTTCTTTAGTCCAGAATGCCTGAGGATTTTTAGAACAACATTTCAACAATTCATCATAAATAGTCATTTGTTCAGTAGAGAATGAGGATTTCTGTTTGCCATTTGTTTTGATTTTGTTTGACTTCTTTCTTCATAAATCTGCGATACTTCTTGCCAATTATTAGAAGTATTCTGGGATTTTTTCATGCTGGCCTTCTTTTGGCTATTTTCTTTTGTGGCTTCTGAATTAGCCAAAGTCAATCTTGGAACTGAGATTGCCTTCTTTTTTATATTCATAATAACTTTGTCATCACTAATTGTAACTGGAAACATAGAATTAATAAACTACATTCCAAGAAACAAACTTGCAGAGGCATCATAGTGCTGAATTGCAAAAATTTTTACAATACTCCCCCCTACTCTTAAATATATGTTATCAACATAGTGTGTGAGATTGACAGAGCCACCAATGGTCTCAAAAATCATAATATTTTGTAAAGGCTTCCATAATCCTTTGAGTAAATATGGGCGTGCTAATTTATTGGAGCCACCTGTATCAGTGAATGCATCCAAAGTGATCCATTCACCTTTAACTTGGATTTCAACAGGAATATAGAGAAGATTGTTGGTTTTAAAAATCTTTTTGAGAAAAGAAATTTCATTGAGATTAACAGATGTGGGAACGAGAAAAGATGAAGATGACTGAGAAACTGTCTTTGGGTAAGGACAAAAAGAATTTAGTGTGGATTGTGTAGGCACAGAATTTAAAACAGAGTGTGAATTATTAGTATCTCGATTGGTACATAGAGAGGGAACAATAGAGATAACATCATCTAAAATGGATTTAGATGTCTCACCAGTGTAGTCATCGGAGCTATACTCATCACTAAAATGCAAGTCAGTTTCATTCTTAGATTCAGAACAATCATAGAAAATATTCATTTTCTGGTATGTGTCAGGAACTGACTCAGTAACTTACTTGGACTAAAGAATGCTCCAGCTTTCTTTCAATGGCGAATGGACTATATTTTTGGTAAATATGATTTTGGAGATAGAAAATTTCGGAACCTTTGATTCTCTCCTTTTCTTTTCTTTTTTCTTTTTCTCTTTTGCTTCTCTTCTTGCTTTTTCTTCTTGATATTCATCATGGAGAAGCTTAAGATTAGCTAGAATTAGCTCAGAATGGGATCCTAAATCATCCAGAACTTCCTCTGCATGTGCACACCATGTGGTAAGGTAATTACCAATCTGATAGGTTTGATCTAGGTCAGTGGTGTTTAATGCATTACGCTCTATCAAGGGAGCACAGTCAGCTCGGGTTAGTGGCTGTTTTGACACAGAAGAGGTGGTGCAAATTTTTGTCTTAGGAGGCCATTTCCCACCCTTTACAAAACGATGATTTGCGTATTGCCATTCTTCAACAGGAGGAAACTGGGTATGAGAAATATGATGCATTTTATTTACAGCTAAAAAGGGTTTAGATTCAGGTATATATAGTTCAGTCGACGATAACAGTGGTTCAAAAAGACTGACTTCTTCAACTGGAGGGAGATCGACGTGTCTTGAAGAAGAAGCTTCAGTAGAAGGTACAGGGATTACATAACGTCATGGCCTGATGATAGGTCGAGGAATCTGTGGTTTTGCAGGAATAAGCTTTACTTGACCATTATTAATCGAGATTCTTTTGATTTTTGACTCAGGCTTGTGATCATCTGTAATCAACTTATATTGAAAATACCAATTGCTTGGCAATTCAGTTTGATCATATAGAACACCTTCAACTTGAGCATTTGAAAGACCAACAGTAACACAGTCTTTTAAAATGGGTTGTTTGAGTTTAGGGTGAGCTGTGTTGGTTAACTGAAAAGAAGCTTGAACCAGTGTAGAAAGATACTCAGTATCTTCTATCATTTGAAGTCCTTGAACTCCTACCAGGAGTTTCCAACAATATTTAAGATGGATATCGGCCAAGCTAATTGAATAATCAGGAAATATTGTACCATATTGACACCCAGTAGATAGAGTGACTTGCTACCAACAAAGTTTCTTCAAGTTTTCTTCCCAACTTTTCCCCAGTCATTGCTGACCAGTACCTCTTTATTTTTATCAAGCTTGAGGAGGATAACATATGCTTGTTCTATAATTTGCCCTTCGGGCAAACCCATCGCTATGTTTTAACGAGCCTAGCGATAGTGAAACTCGTTCTCGTCTATAGACAAGTTTGTCGCTATTAAAATTTTAACGAGTTTAACGACAAAGATAACTCGGTCCTTTTCAATTTTAGAGAGTCTGAAAAGGAACGTAAAGGAAACTCCAAAATTCCTTTTTCGTCATCTAATCCCTAAAGTCCGAAAAAGTATAAAACAATACAGAAGGGATGAATTTTCGATACTTTTAACGAGCCGAACAAAAGAAGCGCTCGATCTTTTTGTGTAATAATCCCTCAAGTCCAAAAAGATTAAAATTTAGAGGAGGGATAGAACTTCCGGTCCCTTTAATGAGCTGGAGAGGCGAATGGCTCCTCAATCGTTTCATATTTTACGAGTTAGTTGAAAAGAGCTTAAAGGAGACTCGTCTTTTGAGGAACGAGTGATAAAATGGGTAGCAACTGATTCCCGGTAAGGTTTGGAATTTTCCAATCACGGAAGTGTTACAAGGATGGCTAGTGAGATCACTCTTCGCAGCTATTCCTCAAAATGGGTAAACAATCAAATGGAGGTGAACGATCGACCAATGGAAAAGTGGAGATGACGGTGCAAACACGACCAAGGCTTTAATGGCTAAAGTACTACATTCATGATGGTTATTTACCGGGGAATAGTTCAGTTTTTAATGAGCTTAAATGTGGGGGGAAACATTTGCTCATGGCTTATGTTTATTTTTTAACGAGCTTGAACTATGCACTAAAACTGCTCGATTAAATGGTCTCTTTTTGACTTTACCATAAATAGCTTTGTTCTTTCAAAGATTGTATTGTATTCTCACTTACTTCATCAAACTAGTCAGAAATGAACAATATATGCTTGAAAAATGAGTTAGAACACTAATATTTTACTTTGAACTACGTAAAAAGTAATGAAAAAGTGCTTTCACCTCTCATTTTACCATTTCATTTGAACTTTGGTTTGTTGGAGCTTTAGAGGTGCTTTCCCCCTTTGATTTTCATCAACTGATTTCGGGAGATTTTGTGGATGATTCTTGGCCCCGTCTGGACCAGGTAGGAGCTAAACCTAAGCTCTTTCATTTCATGCTTTCCATTTTGCATTCTAAGCTTAATTCTTGGTTTTTCTGAGCCTTTGGGGTTTGAAAAACTCGTTCTGCCTTCAGCGCACCCTCTGTGTATCGAAAGGTGCATTGGATGTTGGCCTGTTCACTGGCCATCTGACATGCAATGCACCCAGAGCACTATTGTAGGTGCGATGGGCGCAGAGAAGGAATTTTATGCACAGTTTTTGATGGAAATTTTGCTTGTTTCTTACCAAAATTAGGATCTAACTCTTCTCTTGTTTGTTTTTCAGAGATCTTTGGAGTAAGATGACTATTACATGGCGAGAACATGAGCATGAAGAAGAGGACATGCTTGCCCTACATGATCCGGTTACAGTAAACGCACTGCGGAACTGTGGCTTGCTGAAGTTTTTCCGCATTTCTAGCATGAGACAACAGATCAACTTACTGCAGTATTTGCTCGATGCTTGGGATCCTACCAACTAGGTTTTCTAGATCAGGGGCAAATCCATCCCCTTGACTGTAGTAGACATCTATTTCTTGACTGGCTTGTCGAGGCGGGGTGCCCCCATCTCTTTATCAGGTTCGGCCCGAGGAGGTGAATCTATGAGAGATTATGTTCGCCGGTATTGCAGAGAGGGATCTCAACTGAGTAAAGACGGCAAGATCATCATCCGTGATGTCACTGACAGGTCCCTCAGGATTATTCTGTTTACTTTTGGTAGGATGGTTGGTGTTGCGGCTCTTCATGTAGCCAATCGATCTTATATGCAGTATGCCTTGGAATGCCTCCAACCGAAGTTGTTCAACTGGTGCAACGCAATACTTCTTGTGATGAAATAACAATTGACCAAGGTAAAGAGTGGGAGGTTGAATAACTTTGGGTATGGTTCTATTTTGACTGCCTTTGCTTGGAAAAGATACCACTGATGCAGCCACAGTATATTACGCTCGATTTACCCTCACCTACTGAACTACGTATGCAGATATGGGTTGACCACATGTCTATGCATGTTGGTCAGTCTAGAATTTCATTTTCTGATACCTTCTTCGGGTGGTTTGATCATCAGGAGATGGTTTATTCCGAGTATCCATATGCTTTCACGGACTTCTGGGGTGATCCAGATTTAGTACTGCCGGATGGCGAACAGTGGGGCGCCATTGGTAAATTCTTTGACCATATTCCTATTTATCGTTTTTCATTTATAATGTCCTTGTGCTTTATTCTATCAAGACATAATCAAACTCATGTGTTTATGCAGATGTTGGTCCTGTTCGGCCAGTAGCACGCCAGAGAGTGCCAGCTGCCGCCCCAACAGGAGAGGCTGTTAGAAGGGCTATCCTTCACGACCTCGATGTGGCCGATACTCTCATAGCATTACATGAGCAAGTTGAAGGCCTTACTCTTGGTATTCCAGATGTGAGGAATGACGAGCTGCCCTTGAGGTTGCAGCGGCATACTACTGGTGTGCCAAGACGATGGACTCGTCTCTTACGCATGATCGCACAGGCTGTGACTTGCTATCATGAGCATCATTAGACTAGGGTGCCCCCTAGCATTTTGAGTTTTTTGGTCATTTGACTAATTTTGTCTTGGTTACAGAACATTATGTGTAAACCATAAACAGTTATATATATTTTTGATTTTCAGAGTTTTATTTTGGTTAAGTTACATGATCCAAATGCAAACATTGATGGCATGCTTCTTTTTATAAATGTTGCAAATGTCTATCTAACACATAATTTGCCAATGAGTCAGTTAATGTGTTTAAGTTTATGGAAATATGTTGATATTGAATAAAATCAAATTGTCCTTCCAAAATCTTAACCCTTAGGAACATGCGATAAATAGCTGGATTTCAGATAAAGTAGATACCAGTGAGTTGTAGTATGATGAGTTGTGAGTCTAGCCTGACAATCAGTCAGCGTATACCATGTGTTATGGCATCAGAGAGAAGTTCTATCAACACGCTATATTCAGCAATTCTATTCGTTGATCGACCAATACATACCCCTCTGAAACTTACTAAATCGTCGCTTGGATCAAAAATGGCCCAGGCCGCGGAAGATAGGTTCCGCGAACTACGACTCGCTCCGTCGGCATATCCAACACATGACTCCAATAGGTTTGACATCTACAATAAATGTAAAAAGTGGATTACTTGACCAAAATAAACACTTTAGCGAAAACAAAAACATAAAAAAAGCATACAGGTTACCATACTGAGTTACGCATAGTAACGCTTGAGGTACAACCCATTACGAGGTTGCGCCAGTGGAATTCCGTCATAATCCATTAACTCGTAGGCTCCTTTTGCTAACACTCACTTAACAATATAGGGGCCAATCCATAAAGACTTAAATTTACCTGCTCCCAATTTATCGGATTCTTGGTCATAAAGCAAGACCAAGTCACCTTCTGAGAAGACACGGGGTTTGACATTTTTGTCGAACTGCACTTTGACTCGTTTCTTATGGGCTTTGTTAGCCAAAGCGGCATCACGACGGGTTTCATCCAATCGGATTAGTTCCAAGAAACGAGCTTCTTCTTCTGAATTTCCGGGCAGGAGATCAATTGCGAGTTTGAGAGACGAGATTTCACACTGGATTGGTAAGACTGCTTCCAGGCCATATACCAGTTGGAAAGGTGTAAACCTGGTTGCATTCCTTACCGATGTTTGGTAAGCCCACAAAGCTGAGTATAGGATTAGGTGCCATCTTCTTTTGTGAACTCCAATCATCCTTTGCAGCATGCTTTTCAGGACCTTGTTGATTGCTTCAACTTGTCCGTTGGCTTGTGGATAATATGGAGTAGAGCTGTCGTGAGACAACCCTAGTTTGGCAGCTAATTCGACCATCATGTGTTTTCAAAAATGCGATCCATTATCTGTGACTATAGCTTGTGGTATGCCGAATCTGGCGACTACTTGATTGAAAAAGAAGAGGGCAGCTGTTTCACCAGTATTATCTAATGTAGGCATTGCCTCGGCCCATTTGGTAAAATAGTCAACTATGACTATGATATACCCATGCCCCCCAATCGAGGTGGGGTTACATGTCATGAAATCGATGCCCCATTTGGTGAATGGCCCGATAGAATCTATTGGCTGCAGAGGTGCGGGTGGTCTTCTGGTTTTGCTATCGAAAATTTGACAAGCATGGCAACTTCTGACTACGTTTATGCAATCTTTAAACATTGTTAGCCAGAAGTATCCTGCTAGTAATATTTTTTGCGCTATAGCATAACCGGATTGATGCCCTCCACACGTGCCTGAATGGCAATCATTCAGGACTTTTTCGGCCTCCTCATGCATGAGGCACCTTCTTAGAACTGTATTGATACCGCGACGGTAAAGTGCATCACCGACGATCATGTAGTCTTTTGCTTGGTATCGAATACGTTTTTGTTCGAAGCAGGAGGTATTTGGCCTATATTTTTGGGTTTGGAGATAAATTATTATATCTCCATACCACACGTTGATTGAAGATATCAGAAACAAACTTTCGTCCACGATTGTTTCTTCGGATGTTTCATCGTTGGACAACGATGGGAGATCGCATAATAATTATGTGAAGGCCAGAGCTTTCCTTGACTTGGACTTTACAAATTCCATATCAAACTCTTGTAGGATTACTATCCATTTTGAATATTTTCCCCCCAGCAACTGTCGTGACAATATATAAGTCATGGGGTTGCAATCTGATAGAATGGTAGTTTTTCGAAAGAGGACATAGTGTCGAAATCTCTGTATCGCTTGAACAGCTGCGAGTGCTAGCTTTTCAGCATAAGAATATTTTATTTTTGTATCATTTAAGTTTTTACTTAAATAATATATAGGATGTTCAATTCCGTCGTCTTCTTGAACTAAAACCATTGCGATGGTCGTATCCACTGCAGCCAGATACATGTTAAAATCTTTTTGATAATCAGGAGCGTACATTAATGATGCTTTCATTAGGGATTCTTTTAAAGCATCAAAGGAAGCTTGCGCAACATGATCCCAGACAAAGGGTACCTCCTTTTTCAAAAGATGGTATAACCTTTAGCAAGTTTGGCGTAATTTGGAATAAACCTCCTCAAAAAGTTTGATTTCCCTTGGAGTTTCTGAATCTGAAGCAAATTCGAAGGTGGAGGCAAATTTATGATTGCCTGAACCTTACATGGGTCGAGGCAAATCCTGTCCTTTGAGACTATGAAGCCAATTAAACGACCAGAACTGACGCAAAATACACATTTGTGTGGATTGAGTCATATCTTGTAGTGTCGACAACGTAGAAATATCGCTCTTAAATGCTGCGGGTGATCAGTACGCTTTCGCGAATGAGTTGGAAGGTCGTCGAGGTATGGTTGAACGATGTTTTTGATGTCATGGAAGGCATAATTCATTTCCCTCTGAAACGTTGCCCCTGCGTTCTTTAAACCAAAGGGTAATTTTCGATATGCGAATGTGCCCCATGGACAAATAAATGCAGTCTTTGACTGGTCCTGTGGGCGGATATTTATTTGATTATACCCGGAGAATCCATCCATGAATGAAAAGATTTCGCATCCGGCGCATTCATCAATTATCTAGTCGATGAAGGGTGTAGGGTAGTTGCCTTTTGGACAAGCTTGATTTACATCCCTATAATCGACGCACACTCTAATTGTTCCTTGTTTTTTCATGACGACAATATTCCATACCCAATCAGTTAGAGGAACCGGCTAAATGGAACCAGCATGGAGAAGTTTCTCAACTTCTGCCTTAATGGCAATGGCTTTCTTAGGGTGCACCTGCCTTAGCCGTTGTCGTACTGGTTTGACATCTGGATACATTTTAATTTCGTGTTCAATGATACTCGAGTCAATGCCTGGCATTTCACTATATGACCAAGCAAAGACATCTCTGAATTCGCGAACAAGAGCGTCATATATTTCCAGTTCTGGAGGAGAACAACTTTTGCCAACATAAATATTCTCTACAACATCTGTTTTGGTCGAGATATTTATTGCGATAGTCTCTTCAATGTTGGACAAGTTTCACTCGGAATCAACCGTGTTTACAGTATTTGATAGAAAATCAAAAACTAAAGGATGATAAAGGTCATCAGGGGTATCTTCTCCACAATCCGGAAGAAGGGAATGATGGTGGGAATCATTCCATGGTGCTCCTTCAATTACCATGGAATGAACAATTCCTTCGTCAGTGTCATGCACTTTCAACCAAGGATCTGAAGGGGTGCCATATTCCTTAGACCTATCTATCCAAACACTCGATAAGCGTTGATTTGGGTTTGCCATCCAGGCTAGGAAAATTGATTGCTACAATATTTCCGTTGGGCTCAGAGGTAAAACCATCGCATGATCCATGTCGATATCATTTTCTGAGATCTTTTTAGAAGATATTATATTGCAGGTTCCTACCAACGCTACTTTCGCCAGATGGATTGGAGGTGGAAGGGTGAAAGTTCCCATTAATATAGGATATTTTAGTAGGCCTACTCTGATATTTTGAAGCGAATGGGGGCTTCCATGGATCATAGGAATGCTTCCTGTAACTTGAGAACCATTGGGGAGGAAGTTTTGTTGATCGACGATTGTAATCCCTCCTTGGAAGGGAAATGCAATCTTCCTAAAATAGGTCGACACAACGGCAGCCATAGCATATATCCATGGTCTTCCTAGTAGGATGTTGTAATCGATATTTCCGTCGATTACTTCAACATCTATTTCTATTGTTTCCCCCCCTAGTTCAACCTTCAAGTTACTTAGAATACCATATGGGGTATATGTCCTTCCGTCGAATGCTTTTAATGTCGTCGAAGATCGCGACAAGGTTGGAGATCCTAAAGTTTTCCAGCAACTCATCGACATAATGCATGTAGATTCCCCCTCATCCATAATTGTTCGATGAACAGTTTTGTTGAGGGATTTCACTTGAACAGGGAAAGATAGTTGAGCTGGTAATTGAGGATCGTATCCTTTATGATCGAAGGATACAAGGTTGGAATCCTTTGGGTATATCCCACCAATGGCTGATAATAAAGCTTGCTTTTGGGATGGGCAATTTTGTAGTACTTCAAGAGTCGACATAGCGGATGGCGATTGGGCCAAATCTTCCACTATATTATAATGTTGTGCCGCTCTAGTGCGAGGATTAAACGTCGACTTGTGTACTACTCCCTTTGGCAGTTTTATTGTCAATTCAGGAATGACGGGTGGCGCAACTTCTGTCGAAGTTGTTGTCGAACTACTAGGCTGATCTTTATCCTTGTTGTTTGATAGCTGTGGATTCCCATAATCTTTGTTCCTTGTCGATATCAACACATCATTTTGTTGTTTTGAAACCGACAACATTAGCACTTGACACCAGGAAGCATCTTCACTCTCAACCAGATTTGTTCCTGCATTTGAAAACGGATCAGTTAACACTGCAGAGGTTTTTGAATTGTTGAAGAATTTTTTAAGCTCAGCTATGTGTGGACAATCTGCAGTCCAATGATCCTCATCGCATATAAAGCATGGATTTTTTGGTTTCCTATTTCCAGGAGGGTTTGCAGAAGATTTTTCAGGTGATGATCCTTCCTGTTTCTTCTTCTTCCCTTTGCCTTTCTTCTTGCCCCCTGGTTGATTGGTTTCTTTGCCTTTATCTGTCGATACGGCATTTACTTCCAAGGTAAGAAGTTCATCTTTTGCATTTTGACCTGAAATCTTACGGGCCTTTTTGGATGTAGCCTTTGTCGATTTCGTTTCCATTGCGCCAATCACACCATCGCCGGCATGAGAGTCATTGTTTGATTTAGGAGGAGGAGGAACTGAGAATTCCGGTCTAGGGGCGTCAGGTATTTTATCGTAGAGCATGCCAGACTGAGTGTAAATCAAGTCCAAATATTGTGCACGAGTGATAACTTGCTCTTCTGTTACGACTCCCCCCCTTGCCACATCTTCCGTGATGGAAGGTAGTAATGACTTGATACACCATTCAGCTAAGAGCTGATCGGGAACATACGTTTTTACCATTCTACGACGACATCGCCACTCATGTATATGATCAGATATGTGAGTGGCCGTCGTCTGTTTGGAGTTGGTAAGGAGTTTCGTTCCCATTTCGTACCTTATTGGTAATAAAAAAATGGGTTAAAAAGGTTGTGGCTAAGGTACTGAAGTTGTCGAATGAAGCTCTAGGCAATTTGATGTACCATTTTGCCGCCGGACCAGTTAACGTCCTCTGAAAAGGGCGAAGCCTTATCGAATCATCGTTTAGGGTGTTTGATGAACACCCTAGATGAAAGGTCATCGCATGATTCGACGGATCTTCACCCGGATTTCCATTAAATTTAGGAATATCTAATGGAAGTTTATGTGGAATCACTGGCCACCAAGGGGCGTAAGCGATTGGATCATTTGTTAACCGATTTAAATCAGGTAACTCTAAAGTTGCCACAAAGGGTAACTGCTGATTCAAGTTACGTGAAGCATACCCAGGATAAGATGGGATTGCCTGAGCAGTTGGTCTTTACATACCGGCATAATGCATTTGATGCTGGTAACTTTGGTAAGGTTGGTGGGTATGACCATTGTAAAATGGTTGATTTTGACCATTTTGAATATACGGCTGTCCATTGTTTGCAAATATTTGTTGCTCAGAACCTTGGTATACTTTTTGGAATTGCGGTTGTTGGTATTGTACTAGCCATGGTTGTGAAGCCATGTGCTATTGCCCGAAACTAATAGTTTGACCAAGATGAGGGGTAGTTGTACCCATCTGAACCTGTGTCATTCCACCAGTCGACGATTGTGGTTGAGTTGCAGGGTCAAGGGGTTGTTGCATTACAACCTGAGAAACCTGAGGTTGGCATACAACAGGCAGCGCTTGAACTTGCGACACCGTCACAATAGCTGGCGTAGTTGGTATATTTGACCTAGGTAAGCATTGTTGCATCGAGTATACAACTCTTGGTTGTTGAGGTGGTATTGGTACCCAACCGCTAGAAGTAATTCCAACATAACCCGAATTTTGTTGTGAACTCCCGTATGGTTGTCCCCCTGGAGGGGATAACGAAAGGGTATACTGCCCCCCATACGGTGGTAACCCAAAACTCAAGGGAATGGTTTGCCCTTGAGGGCCGGACTGCCTAAATTGACCTCCAAATGGATCAATTTGTTGAGACTCAACATAAGAGTTTCCAGATATTATTCCGGATGAACAAACAGGAACAGACCATACTGTCGAAATGGCCCCTAAGTGAGCTCCTTCTAGCGATTGAGAGCTAGTTGGGACAGATGGTATACCGACGAACATTGTTGAAGTGATAGTAGGGGGTTCTGCTGTCGCTGTGTCAGACGACACAGTCCTAGATGTTGACGGTTGTTCAGACATTTCTAGTCTATCGAAAAGATTACCTAGCAATTCTACAGGAGCTTCCGCTGGGGGTAGACTAACTTCTGATGAAGAAGGATATAGAGTGATCCTGACTCCAAATTGTGATGGAGTACTAGTTGGAGGATCTTCCACAATCTCTTTTATGGCAATCAGACCAGGTGGAAGGGGTAGACCGTCAGGTCCGTAGAATATTTCTGGTGCCGAAGAAGGTATGCAATCGGCAGCGATAAATGTTTGAGGAGCAAGACTCTCCGAACCAGTTGTAAATGGAACTGGTTTGGTAACACAAGTGTTTACCCTCAGACTAGGATCAGTACTACTGTCCTTCTGTGGTTGCTGAACTTCTTCTGTAGAGGCAGGGATTCCAGAAATGCTTGGAGTAACCGGAGTCTCTGATGTTGTTGGAACACTTGTTCTAACTTTAACAGGAGATCTGGAACCGGTTAAATGAGTTTGCTTTGTCTGTACTAGCTTCGATTTCGGAGACAAAGACGGTTGACTCGTAAGCCTCCGCGAACGACGGGGTTTCAATTGACTTTCTCCCACGATTGCGGATTACTCGATCAACTAAAAATAAAGGGGAAGTATGTTTCCGAATTAAATGAATTTTAGACGCTTTGACACAAGTTGTTTTTTCAAATTTTAAGAGTCGAGAAAAAACAAAAGATGACTCTAGTCTCCTTCGATTTTTAATGAGCCTAAAGTGACAAGTGCTTAGATGGACCTTTTCTGTTAAAGAGTCTGAAAAGGAATGAAAGGGAATGCTCTGGAAGTCTAGGTAGAGGGATTACCAAACCAATCGCAAAACTGCAAAATACTTTTTACGATACGGCAGTCAATCTTCCTGAATGCTGTGTTCAGTGCATTGCGATCGATAGGGTGGCAGACATGGCTTCCTATGGATAAAGGATTAAGCCTATTGGGGTCTCCCAAAATATACTCGACGGTACGTGGGAGCACAAGTCCGTACTGTCACTTATCATCTCAAAGTGGAGGAATCACCCAACCATCAGTGAGAACAACAGTTACCAGGCTCTACGACGCTAGAATATGTCTCTAGCCTAGACTTCTAAATGTTGTGCGTTAAGTTCCAAAGCGTTGTTAGATTCATTGAATTTATTTTATAGTTGATCTTGTTTATGAAGTTTTCCTTTCAGGTTCACTGCGAGATGTAGATGTAATTCCTAAAATGCAACCTAAGATGATAAACAATCTTTTTATCTTCTTTGTGCAATGAAAATCCTAGCTACTAAGGAAAGAAAGACAAAATCTTTTCACAAAGAGCAAAGAGCACACACTAAATACACTTTCCTAAATCAAACCAATCAGACTGTCTATATACAAATGCACATGCATGTATTTGTTTTCGACTTTCTTAGTATATGAATGATAAGAAGAAAGTTGATGCACAAATCTGAATTTCTTTTCAAGTGACAAATATCAACAAGTTTCTTTTCAAAATCAAAATGGAGACGATCACAACACCTTACGATTTTGAAATGAATACTTGTTTTTGACACTAGAAAAATTACAAATTCAGACCAAAAACAATAGTAACAGGATAATCGACCATCAACAGCAATCAAACTCTTTCCTATGATTGAAATCGACACTTGCGACAGTTTCAAATCAAAGGAAGACAGTACGATTACTCTACTTTTGCAAAGGAGAACTGAAAATGACTCAACAAGCACACAAAAAAATTTACAGTTCTTTTGTACAAAGGAGGTGGAATAACAGCGAGGAAAAGGGGTTTCAAATAGACGTATACTGATCACAGGCAGTAAAATTCAGGAATAGAACTGGAAAGAATGAATCACAGAAACCAACACTGCTCCAAGCCTAGTCTGATCAGCGCACCTGTAACACAGGGAATTTGAAATGCAGTGCACCTTCTCCACTCGAGAAGTGCGCTGAAGTTCAGATTCTCAGAACAGTACCTGCGCTGGGCCAGAAATGAGACTTTTCTTGGGTTCTGAGTCACAGTTTGCAGTTCAATTCATGGGTTTTGGCCGAGCAAAAGGTAATCAGTAATGCAACAATCAGGTGTACATCTAAGGAGTATCTAGGAGCTATCACAAGGGCAATCAGAGAGTTTTTGAATCAGTTGTTTAAATCATAAACAGATCCCGTAGATGGACTGAAGTAGCATTTATCTAATTTGCATTTGCTATGGAAAATGCAGTTCGAATGCTACCTGTAAGTTTATGAAATAGACAACAAGGAAGATAAACAAACAAGCTAATACATCCCCAGCGGAGTCACGATTTTGTTACAGGGAAAAGTGTCTATGCAGAACTGCTTATCTCACTAAGGTGTGACAGCTGCCTTAGAAACAAACAGAGTAAAGCTACTTTCATTTTTCCTTTATGAATTATAGATAGAGAGGAACAAAAAGACCAACCTTTGTCTTGCGCTAATCTCCTGATTTGATTCCTCTCTTCCTTGATAGTCTTTCGCTACTTGTTCCCTTACACGCCCAGCTTCACAAAGTACATGTAAGATCAAAATAGCATAGCACTATACAAAGACATGGATCTATAATCATAAACAGTCTAGGATCAGATGTAAATTGACCATACAAATGCAGCAAACATCAATGGCACAAGAGTATGGAGGAAAACTTGAATAGCTTTTATTGATAAACAAGAAAGAGCCAAGAGGAGTTACAACTAGTTGTTCTGAGCCAGTATCAACCTCTCAGCAAAGAAGCCCCTCTTCACCTCATACAAAACCTAGATCACCCAACAATCTGATGTTTGTCTCAAGAAACCAACAGAAATTCCTTACAATATGAAAAATTCCAGCCTCTGGATCTGTGGGATGAGGGATCCATATATAGATATCTGTAATGGAGATGAGTCAGCTTATGATTTGATTAGTTTCTTCCCTTTGATAGTTCTTGTTTCCACTTGGAGATTGATGATCTCTAACTCATCCTTGG
Organism: Pinus tabuliformis; assembly: GCA_031772625.1. Classification (NCBI taxonomy): domain Eukaryota; kingdom Viridiplantae; phylum Streptophyta; class Pinopsida; order Pinales; family Pinaceae; genus Pinus; species Pinus tabuliformis. Next base: position 1,195,554,018 of record CM062817.1, on the reverse strand, counting down.
TCGAATTCAGAGAGGCAAGTGTCACAGGAGAAGTTTCTGGAAGCTTCCATTGCCTCTCCACCTCACGGAATGACACTGCCATTTGTCATTTCTCGCCCATCGCACCCCATAGAAGGGCTTTTTGAAATGCAACACACCCACACAGTGTACTTAGGTGAGATGCAACGCACTTAGCCAGTGGAGCAGCTGAAATGATCTTGTTTTGACTAATTCTGAGCAGTTTTTCATGGAGAACTTGTGGGAGAAGCTGTAATCTATTGACCTTCTTCCTTTAGGGGTTAGAAAAACACTTTTAGGGACTTAGGAGCCCTTGGTTTATGGACATTTCATGCTTGGGGTTGTAGTGCCCAAAAATGTCTATAACAAGCTATACTCATCACTAAAATGCAAGTCAGTTTCATTCTCAGATTCAGAACAATCATAGCAAATATTCATTTTCTAGCATGTGTCGGGAACTAACTAAGTATCTGACAAGGAAGCATTAGTTAAAATATATACATCTGATACTTCATCTTGGGAGCAACAATTGACCAATTATCTACAAAATAATCAATCTCTATACATGCTTTCAAGTTGTTGGAAGAGCTTTTGGGACATTTTCTGGCGCAGTACCTTCTTGTTTGCATATAAAACATGCATTGTCTCTTTTTGGTTTCCTGCGCTTTTTTAAATATTTGAACTTGTGGAGTGGCTTTCTGGGATTGGCTACTCTCTTGGGCCTGAATTTTCCATTTCTTCTAGATTTTCTCTTTTTGAATGGTGTCCATGGTAATACAGAATGACAAACATCAAGACCAGGAGAAAAATCTTGAGCTTCCTTCTGCCAACAAAGATATTTAACTTTTTCTTGACACCGAAATAAGAGATCTATCCAATAATAATGTTTAATATTTTACCCTTGAATGTCTAGATCTTTCATTATCATATCACCTAGATTACCAAGAAATTTCGACAGGAATGAAATATTTTGAGTAGAATCATTGGTAAGATTAGCTTTATAGATCTTGGCCATATAATCATTACCAAACTGATCTAAAAACTTTAAATCCTTCAATTCCATTCTTGCTAGATCTGTTATAATCTGTTTCTTTTCATCTACCGGTTTGGGGACAAATTGGGTTTTGAGTAGCAATTCTAATGTAGCTAATCCTGCAGCAGCTACATGCATCCGTTCTTCTTCTGATGGTCCCATCCACCAGTCATATACAATTCCAGCCATTCGTTTTTCTGCTAAGGCAAAAATAGATAGATTATCTAATTTAGAGACAATTTGCATTTGATATAGGGCACCAATCCAAACTCTGATGGATTCAGCTGGATTTGTAGATTTGTCTAAGTCTAGAACATATCCAGTGGCATTGGCTACAAACAAGTCTTCTTCAACCCTTGGGTACTTATGTACTTCACGAAGTACATTGGCTTTTTGGAGAGATGGAAAAATGAAGGAAGGGAATTTAGAGGCAGCATTTTCTAAAGTGGCTATCTCACTTTTTGATTTGTGAAGATTTAGTGATTTTGTTGGCTCTAGTCTTTGTTCAGCTTGGGTGCTAGATTCAGCTTCACTACCCTCTTTCTTTTCATCTATATCCCAATAGTTAGGAGTATTCATGGAGATAGAAAATTTGGGAACCTTTGATTCTCTCCTTTTCTTTTTCTCTTTTTCTTTTCTTCTTGCTTTTTCTTCTTGTTGTTCATCATGGAGAAGCTTAAGATTAGCTAGAATTAGCTCAGACTGGGATCCTAAATCATCTAGAACTTCCTCTGCATGTGCACACCATGTGGTAAGGTAATTACGAATATAATAGGTCTAATATAGGTCAGTGGTGTTTAATGCATTATGCTCTATCAAGGGAGCATAGTCAGCTCGAGTCGGTAACTATTTTGACACAGAAGAGGTGGTGCAAAATTTTGTCTTAGGAGGAAATTTCCCACCCTTTACAATACGATGATTTGTGTATTGCCATTCTTCAACAGGAGGAAACTGGATATGAGAAATACAATGCATTTTATTTATAGCTAAAAAAGGTTTAGATTCAGGTATATACAGTTCAGTTGATGATAACTGTGGTTCAGAAAGACTGACTTCTTCAACTGGAGGGAGATCGACGTGTCTTGAAGAAGAAGCTTTAGTAGAAGGTACAGGGATTACATAACGTCGTGTCCTAAGGATAGGTTGAGAAATTTGTGGTTTTGTAGGAATAAGCTTTACTTGACCATTATTAATCGAGATTCTTTTGAGTTTTGACTCAGGCTTGCAATCATCTGCAATCAACTTATATTGAAATTACCAATTGCTTGGAAATTCAATTTGATCATATAGAACACCTTCAACTTGAGCATTTGAAAGACCAACAATAACCCAGTCTTTTAAAATGGCTTGTTGAGTTTAGGGTGAGCTGTGTTGGTTAACTGAAAAGAAGCTTGAGCCAGTGTAGAAAGATACTCAATATCTTCTATCATTTGAAGTCCTTGAACTCCTACCAGGAGTTTCCAACAATATTTAAGATGGATATTGGCCAAGTTGATTGAATAATCAGGAAATATTGTATCATATTGACACCCAGTAGATAGATTACCCAAAATAGTTCCCACTCTTGCATGGTCATAAATCTGGTGATGGGTATCAAAATCTTCAACAATGCAGGGAGAATTTAATCCATGTCGAGCAAAGGAGCAAGACCAATTCTAATACCACCAAAATGAAGATAGGAATACTTCTGATCCTTTACATACTATCGAAATTTCTTGATCTCATCATCAGAAAATAGATTTAAAGCGACTATTTGGACTGCGGGACCAAAAAATTTTATAGTAACTTCCACTTCTTTCAAAAAAGATTTTCTTTTAAAAACAAACGGCATAGGAAATCTATAGACATCAGTAGCATGGACAGCAGGAGGATTCTAGCTCTCAGGATTGTCAATTGCTTCGGATTTTTCAGTAGATGCATGGTCAGATTCAATAGTTCAAGAAGAGACTTCAGTTATAACTTTACGATCAATAAACAAGAGAGAGCATAACCGATTTGCCATAATTACAAACTATACCAGAGATTGACTAAATTAGCGTTTATCTACTCAGCAATTGTAGAACAGGAGCTTTTCGAAGGCTTCCTGGCTAGCTTTAGACTCTGTCTGTAGTTTATAACCTAGGACCAGAACAGGGCTCTGATACCAATTAGATACCTAAATTTTGAAGAGACTTGAGACAAAGCAAGAAGTGGTTAATGTAATCACTATCAAGATTGATTAAAGTTGATTCTTTTTTTCAAGACTCTTGAAATTCTCATAGTTTATTATAGATTATATATTATAAGTAATGTTTTGGATGGTTGTTTCTTGATTTCTTTGTAGCAAATATCTATGTTAAAAATTTATGTTTTAATAGAGCGTCTTAAAAATCTTCATATATATTGTATCTTTGTTACATGAATTTTATAGATACCTTTTATTAATAAAAATATATATGAGTTATGCTAAGAAATAAATATAAACTAAATAATAATCATATATCAATTTTTTTATATTATTTTTTTGTAAAATATATTTTTTCTTTATATTATTAGAAATTTACATAAAGTATAATCACAAAAAAAATAGAGTAGACAGTGTGTAAGATGTGGTATTGTTTGCAAAAAAAACATTTATGTCCTGAAGAGAGTATAAGATTGAACATCTCCTGAGAGAGGGAATTCGATTGATCTCTAACAGGATTCTTAGCCCAGATTAATAAAATATTGGTCCATAGAAAATTATAAATCATTAACACTAAGGTGATAAGAACAATACAATATCATGGAAAACTACAAAGAAACAAAGGTTGAGTGAACCTTTCCTCGGAATTTAGTCAGCCTGATTTAGTTGGTCCATTGCCTGGTTGTGCTTGATTTGGTTGTCCTGATTTTGATCTCTTTCAGCACTGTGATGTTGAGCCTTGTCTATCTATTCTTCGTCTTGCTACTCAAGGTAGAAGAATGGGTCATCAAATCCTTCCAGAAGCCATGAATGGAGCTCCCACTAAATAGAATATACACACTCTCAATGTAGGTGTCTACTTCCTTCCATGAGAATTCTCCATTCATTAGGCACTTAGTATCAGTCTAGGTGGCCACTTTTTGTGCCTTCTACACTTGTTTTTGGGAGCTGTGTTTATCAGTGAGTTTTTGCTTCTTTGTCTACGACTTTGGGTGTGCAGTATTGGAGGATTTGTGTCCCTTTTGAGTAGCATTAATGCCTTATGTCTGGTCATGCAAATTTGAGGAATATAGAGGAGGTGGGAGGAGGGGGAAAAGGAATTCCCAATGCTTTAGATAAATTTTTCAAAGTGGTGCACATATGAACCAAATAGGAATTGATTTCTACAACTTGGCATTCCACCATCACCCTAGATTTTTCTTGTTCCTGAAGATGTCTTCATAATAAGTTCGGGATGACCTAGTGGCCATTACTACTATCCTTTGCTCATGTGCTTCCATGGTAGCCACTCTGCGGTTGATGTTCATCAACAAGTCTTCATGAAATTCCCCTTTACCTTGATCATGTTTGGGAGGGATTGCTTGATGCGCACATCCTCTCGCACCTCTCCTAGCTCAACCCGTTTCATGGACCATGATGATAAGACCTTGGAATGCTCTTCTTTTGACCTAAAACACCCTAAGCATGTTAGCCCTGTGAGAACCACAATGTCCAACAAATTCAAGAGGAGAAAAACTAGGGAATTGAATTTTCTCTTGAGTGCTAGTGGTGGAACTCATGTGCCTTTCTCATAATAAATGTCTTATCCTCATTTGATCACCCATATCCTATTTGAAACAAGTGAAGCCTCCAATTTTCTTAGAGGGTGACCGCGACCTAGCAATTATCATTAATAAGTCATGTAACATTGGTGAGAGAAGTTTTTTGTACACTAATTAATGGGAAACCACCTCTAAATTTATTTATTTTAATTTATAATAATATATTTATTTACTTCCCCGGATGCGGGTGATTACGTGGTAGGGGAGGATGGACCACATGTCAAGCATGTGCCGCCTCGTGGCTGTCATTAAAGAGCAAGCTTCACCGCCTTTCCTTGGCTATTCAGCACACACGCGACGGCATTCATGGTGTTTAATGTTTGGGGGCGGCCTGCAGTTATTGTTCTGGGGAAGGGGAAGCTCGGCTCTCGATCACAGAGCACAATGCGAGACCCCTGGCATGATAAATCCAGGAGAATGTGGAAGAGAAGGAAGAAGGAGCCGAGGCAAGCCAGAAACTCTGCTGCTGTGCAAAATTTGGCATGCCACTGTTTTTGGTGGTGTGACAGACTGCAGTGGTGGATTTTCTCGGGCTCTCTGGCTCAGTGGGAGATTCAAAAGGCTAATTGGCACACAGAGGGAGGGTGCTTGGCAATTCAAGTGGTCTGTGCATTCAAGAGAAGCACAAAAGCAGGCATGGTCAAACTGCGGCAAAGGCAGCCAAGTAGACGAGGACCAGGAAGAGGGTCCTCCTCTCGCACCCTTGCAGCAGACGAACACCATCATTGCTGCTGCTGCTACTACCACCGGAGAGCCAGAGCAACGCAGCTGCAGCATGGGCAATTCGTGGAAGTGGGCAGTTCAAGCGAAGGAGGGCCTCTGCTGCCTGCATTTGGCTCAGTGGTATTCACCTTGGGTGACTCAGGGGATGCCACAGGGGTCAATGCCCATATATCTGTTATGTTTACAAGAATTCCTGAGAGAGAAGAAGTGGGAGCTCCAGCGGGTATGGTGGCAACGTCTTCAGCGAGAGCGAGCATGGAGACCCTGGAGACATTGGAGACAATGGAGACCTTGCCAAAGAATTCGAGCAAAGAGGACAAAGGCAAAAGGAGCATGGAGGAGACGCCGCAGGCCGAACAGGCTACTCTGGGAACGGAGGAGGACAACGACACCGGACCATACTTGGGGCCGGCACCACCTGGCATGGACGAGGCAACATGGAAGGCAATGTGGGCAGGTGTCCCAGAAGGAAGGGGATGGTGCTACGTGGTTGAGGACCCAAACCTTAATGAAGAACCTGACAGTGAGCCCCAGCCTCACTCAGTCCCTCCTCTTGCCACCCGAAGAGACGACCAAGACCCCTGAGGGTAAGATGGTCACAGCTTCCTCAACGCGTCGGACTATTTGGTAATTTCTGAATTTGTATGTCTGGCCCATGCATGATGGGCCCAGTTTCATTTCTCTTTCCTGTTTTGTTCAGTCAGTCTTGATCGATCGCCCCTGTGCGGGTAGAAACAGTTACGTTATTAGGATTGCAAAGTAGTAGGTTGATGTTTTCACTTCTTCGGTTCCTCCAGAAGTTTTGGTTTTTTTTTTTTTGGAATCACTGTGTCAAGAAATTTTGGTTCAGTTGCTGCTACCCCTGCGTGGGAGCTGTTAGTCTCAGAACGAACCTTCCCAAGGCGCATCTTTTGGCCTGGGATCAACTGCTCTACTGTCTGTAAGTTTATTTTGTACATATAATAGAAGCTTAGATAGACTTTTAACGATAAAAAAAAAAATATATTTATTTACTTGGTAGAATTTATAGTGAAAATAAACTTATTTTACAATTATAATTTATCAATATAATTTTTATAAAATATATAAATGGATTGGAAATTTAAATAATTAACTTTATAGTAAATATTTTAATAAGTAATTTACATGTGAAAAAAGTATATTATATAATAATAATAGTAAATTATATTATTTTAAATAGTCTTTTCCTAAGAATTTGATTTCCAATATTTAATACAAAAGTTAAGATAATAGATTTTATTTAATTGAATTCGTTTTATTATAATAATATTAATATAACTCTTATTTATATTGGATTTTTAAAAGTTAAATTAGAAATTAAAATTAAAGGAAAGATGTTGTCATAGATTTATGTTAAAAGAGGAAGGTTAACCATTAACATTGAAGCTTTGGTAATTAAACATGTGTGTTCTCCTATTACTAATATCTAAAGGATCTCGTACATATAAATGGTTAGCGAGGTTGGGTTGTTAGTGGGTTTTTAGGCTTTTTTTTGCATATGTGATATTCAATATTTTTAATGTACTCGCCATATTTTCACGCTAAAAAATTTATTTGAGATTTTTATTGTTTGTCAGTTTATGAGGTTTTATATAAATGGTGATTGGTTTTTTTGTGAAGACATCTTTTTGGAATAAAGTTATTGGTTTAATTTTTTATTATAATTGAAGTAATATATTAAGCATAATGGAAATATAATCCTATAAAACTTAAAAAAAAAAAAAATCACTTATAAACCAAAAAAAAATTCACTTATAAACAAAGTAAGAACAAAGTTATTAAAAAAAATTATGAATAAAAGGAAGTCGGGGAGGATGTACAATTTTATAATATGTTTATCATTTCCTTTTTCTGCGGATTTAACACGGGAGGAGGAAACAAATACTAATAGTATTGCGATTGGAGTGTTCTTTTTAATTGTATTATCAAATATTAACATTTTTGAAAATGAAATTATTATTAAGATTTAGGTTGATTAGATATTTAAATTATTTTAATTGAAATTGTTATTAAAATTGGTAATTGAACTTGTGTAATAAATCTCATGTTTAATGAATTTAGTTTAGTGATTAGAATTTATTGTTTAAAATGATTATGAATTTTATTTAATTTTTTGTGGTCGGTTTATTTCTGTTAGGTTATAAAAGAATGGATTAAAAAGAATGGATTAAGGAAATATATGTTTTATCACTAGATTTGTACAACTATGGAAAACTTAACTAAAAATTTGTTTTTAAACTAAGAATTTGTTTTAATTAATGTTTAAAGAAAAGTGTTATAACTTAGAAGTGGTGATAGGTATAGTTGATAGTTGGAAAAAATATTTCAACGACCAGAAGAGAGAATGATCCAATGGCAGATCCGAAGTATGCCTACTGTCATTTCAAATAGAGATATCTAGCAAATAAAAAAACATTTAGATGTAATTTAATATCAATTTAATTATAATATATATATATATATATATATATATATGAAATGAGGAATATACATATTTTATGTATTATATCAAAGTTTATTACGTTACTGACAATAATTAAGCTTATGTGAAGTGGTTTCTGTTCATTTCTCAATACCATTCAAGATAACCCAATTGATATATATATATACAAAAATAATAATTACTAAGTTTAAAAAAATAATTCAGAAAACTTAATAAATATTTAAATATAAATAAAATATGATTTTTGTTTTAAATAAATAATTTATTAAAAAAATAAAATATTTAAAAAAATAATTAAAACATTAAAAAAAATTACACATTATTATGGAAATGAAAATACAGATTGCACAACTTATAGAAAAATAAATTAAACACTTACACCAACTCTTTATTAAAATTAATAACGTTCTACGAGTTCAATAGAAAGTTTTCTATCCCCTTCTCAATTGAAAAACTCTTTTTTTAAACCTTAACCTCTATGCAATAAATTTAATGTTATATTTCTTTGTTACACCAGCTTCTATTACAAAGTGTAATGGTTGGAAAAAATCATAATGACAATTTTCTCACGTAATAAATTTAAATTTTTAACGCATGTAACTGTGTTTAGTTAAGGAAATTGAACCTTCACCCATCTTTATTTGTTTACATGCAAATTCTCGTTTCCTACTCATTAATCTTAGCGCTCTGCTTACACTTTGGCTCATCATGATTATTCGTATTTCTATATATAAAATTACAATGAGTATGCAATGAAAAATGAATTCAACGCAATTCTATTTAATTATTATTATTATTATTATGACAATATTTAATTATTATTATTATTATTACAAAATTACAACCAGAATTTATTTTATAAATAAATTATGAAAAATGAATTGAAAACAAATTTATATAATTATTATTATTATTAAAAGGATTTAAAGCTTTTCATTTTATTTTATTCAATCTGATTTCCAAAAATGTAGAATTTGATTTTAAAAAGTTAGAAAGATGTGAATTTTTATTTTTAATAATTATGGTTGACACTTTACTTATTTTCTTAAATAAGCATGAATATATGTTAAAAATGTTGGCCAATAATCTCTAACACAAACAATTTTATGATAAGTGATATCACCACTAGAATGTCTATTTGTTAGACCATAATGTAGTTCAACCAACATATTTTCACCATCTTCTTTCTTTAATCATCTTAACAAAACATCATTATAGTTTTTTCAGAAGAACACTCCATTAATCATTTCGTGATTAGTCAACTTTAATCTTAAAGTCTTTCTTTTTTTTAAGATCTAGTTATGCGTAGAAATACCATCAGCTAAATAATACTTTAACTCATTTTACTGAGAATCAATTGAAAGAGGCATATAGTAGACCTTTTTAGCATTAATTTCATCCTCTTTCTCCTAACCTTATTCTCCATCTATTTGAGAATATTTAAATTCTCCTAACTACCTTGAAAGAGTTTTTCCTAAAACGATCTTTGTCGATTGAATTTATAGATCATACTCCTACAATGTTCTCATCCAATTTTCTCTTGAATCTTTGAATTTTTTTCGTACAAATGGTGGGGGGGAGGGGGGTGGTGGCACAATTACCTTTATATGAGATTTGAGTAGATATGGTTTAAAATATTTTACTACCTTAGTATTTATCTACTTCTAAATTATTAAGTACAAATCCTTGAAATTGTAGACTCATGAATGAAGTTGGTACTTCATTCAGATTTATATTTATTTCATCTAATACTATAAAAAATTATGAGTCAATAGGGAAGTATGTATTATAGATTTTTTATTAATATCTATACTCACTAGTGTATGCGCTTGTCATATACCTTGTTTAATGAAATGAAATTATCTTTCTGTTCCTTATTCCATTTAAACATAATATACCAGGGCATAGGCCAAGATTGGGCAGTTTCAATTAGGTTGGCAAGAACTGGGAAAGATAGAGTGGTAGAGTGGCAACCGTACATTGGGTGGTTAGAGATAAATCGTACAACATAGGTAATATAGGGTAGTAAGAAATATAGGATATGGGATGAGTTTCACCATAATACTAGGTGGTAAGAAATCCGTTCTTTATCATATGCTAAAGTGGCTTGATTATTTCTAGAAAATTGGATACAAACCTTGCTACAAAATTTAATATCCCTAAAAATAATTGAACTGATGTTTTACTATGAAGAACATAAATTTTTGGTGTGGTTATGGTTCTTTTGGGTTCAATCACAACACCGAATTTGAAACAAGAAACCCTAAAATATTACCTTTAGCTATAGTGAAAGAAGTTTAATTAGGATTAAATGAAATTGTTCGTTTTCTACTATGATCAAATATTTGTCTCAAATAGTAGTTTTATATCGTTTTCAAGCGGACTCATATGTTGAATGATATTCCTATGATACACTTTCAAGTTATTATATGTCTATATGAAAATATATTTATAGTCTTTGAAAAGTCAAATGAATTTTTCACATTTAGAAGGTGTAAATTCGATTCATTGATTAATATTCTAGGAACAAAATAGTTGAACGGTATCCTTCCATTCAAGAGCTAGCCAATTCATGTAAGATCTTCATTATAGAAAAGTAAGAGAGGTAAAAATTTCCTAAAGGTCTTGTAAGTTATCCAGAAAAAAAATCATTGGTGTTTATGCTCCCATGTAGACCCAGCTACTAGGAGAAAGTTGTTATTATCCAACCTCCATGGATAATTACAACAAAAATACTCGGTTATACTTCCACACAACAATAGTACAAAATGACTAATTAGTTACTAAAAAATGACTAAATTTTTCATATAAACAACCTTTTTTCAATTAGTGACCACTAGTAGCTAATTTACAGTACCTTATAACGTGACCAAATTTTAATCTTTTTTATCTCAGGCATTAATTTGTTGTATCAATTTCATCATCTAGTAGTATACTTAGTCATAATTTGGTAATTAATGCCGCAATTAATGACCAAATATACAACAAAATATATTACTATATAATCACCCAAGAAAACCAATTAATGACCAAAGAAATATGACCAAAATGTTAGTCGTGTTATAAGATCATGTAAATTAGCTAAAAATAGCCATATATATGCAAATTTTAGTCATAGTTTGAAACCAATTAAAATATGACTAAATTTTGGTCATTTTATAAGATATTGTAAATTAGCTACTAATAATAATGTATATGCAAAATTTAGTCATCATTTGTAATCACAAATTTATCCTTTACAGTAGTCATTTATTTATTTCTAGTAATTTCATATTCATTATATAAACGAATAATTTAGTAGTTTATATTCCTTTCATTTACTTTCATTAATAATCATGATAATCAACTAATTTAGTCATATTCATTTTATTTGTGTTCATCATTAGTCAATATAAACCACTAATTTAGTAGTTTTAGATTGATTTTATGTGTTCATTATTAATCCACATAAATTAGTTAATATGATTTTGCGACTAAATTAAAAAAAAAATGTATACAATGTGCATGTTTATGTAATATAAAAACACAAAGTTACATATGTTAATTACAATACTAAACAATATCAAGTGTAACTATAAATAATTTGAACCACATAAATTTTATTATATGAAATGTCAAATATCACAATATGAGTTTCCAAATTAATATTGGTTAGACTAAAATTTACACATGAAATGTTTTTTCATTACTTCAAAACATTATGACCGTGTTTCCAAGGCAATGCAGGTGAATTCACCAACTCTGAACAATTTACCATCAGTCTCGATGTGTGTGTCTTATGGGAGATATTGGTTGTAAGGGTATCGCTAGACCAATTATCTTCTCTCTCTCTCTCTCTCTCTCTCTCTCTCTCTCTCTCTCTCTCTCTCTCTCTCTCTCTCTCTCTCTCTCTCTTTGTGTTTGTCGCTCTAGTGTTATTGTTCTCCTCTTTCTTCAATTCTTGCCTCTTACCATCAATATTGAGTTCCTTTCTCTCTCTCTCTCTCTCTCTCTCTCTCTCTCTCTCTCTCTCTCTCTTTGTGTTTGTCGCTCTAGTGTTATTGTTCTCCTCTTTCTTCAATTCTTGCCTCTTACCATCAATATTGAGTTCCTTTTTTGAAAACAAAAGAAGATATAGTGTAGAGTGTAAGCCATGAAATATGATGAACACTAGAATATAATATAAAATAGACTACAAAGGATTTATACAACATATACCTCAACATTAGCAATGTCAAAGCCATTTTTCCCATAGAAGAAAGAAACTTGAACAAGTTTGCTTCAGTTGGGCGATAATGGTCATTATGTGGCTAGATGACCTGTATAAAAAAATAAAATAAATTGTCACCATAGAAAAGAACACCTTAGTAACTTAGTATTCAACCTTCATGGGAAGCTTAGGCATAATCATTTCAACCAAGTTATATGCTAGAAAGCTCAATTTGTACATAATTTATGAAAACAAATAGTTTGAGATAGAATGTCTAATCCTTGTCATTTTATTCACAACAATATTTCATTCTATAACACATGAACTTGGTAAAGTATATAAACAACATGTGCTCAAATATCAACATGAAAGTAAAGTTTTATAATAGTCATGGACATATTTTAACATGAAACAACTAAAAGGAATTCAATGAATATAATATGATACTAATTTCATTTTCAAGCATTGGTTGTTGTTTAAATGGACATGGTACCAAGTATTTTGAATTTTATAGTTAAAAGACAAAAAAATCAAAAGAAATGTTCAAAATAAAATCAAACAATAAAGAGAAGTTATCATGGAAAGGATATTGCAATTATAAAAAAATTGTTTACTTATCCATCGATGTCTTGTCTTCCATTCCTAAAACATTTGCTTGTCCAAAATAAGCAATCAGGTGAAAGAATAAAAAAATTAAAAACCATAGGAATCCCTTGTAGAAACATTTTCAATGTCGATGGCTCAGTTTCCTAAGGGATCTCCAACAAAAATTGAATCATATCCATGTCATGCTTTGCATTTTCTCCCCATCCTTTTCCCAATCACGTGTCCTGCAACCTGCCCACACTAGAGTCAAGTAACAGTCAAACGAATGCATTGGCTATTGTTTTTATCTTTTATATCTATAAATTTTGAATCTAATTTTTTTTTATCACAAAACAACTATAATACTAGTATTATCTTGAAGGTTTGGATGTTTTTTAAATGGATATGATACCAAGTATGTTCAATTTTATAGTTAAAAGACAAAACAAAATCAAAGTAAAAGTTCAGAATACAATCAAACAATAAAGAGAAGATATCATGGAAATAGAGTCACATTCATAAAAAGTCGAGTGTCTGGAATTCCTAAAATTGCTTGCACAAAATAACAACTAGGTGAAATAATCACAAAATTAAAAAACATACGAATACTTCCTCAAAAAAATTCCAAAGTTGATGGATCAAGTACCTAAAGGACCTCCAACAATAAATGAATAATATCCAAGAGATTCTCTACATTGTCTCCCCATCCTTTTTCCAATCCCACTTGTTGTAATCTACCCGCACCAGAGTCTGGTAACATTTAACGAAAGATTTTATATTTTTGTAGAAAAAATGGAGATTCATCAAGCATGCTAACTTCATGGTACAAATATTCATAAATATTTGTAAAAATAATATTATAATTTTTTATATATTTGTAAAAAAATTAGATATTTGTCAAGTAGGTTAATTGCATGGCACAAAAAACATTACATAGCTTCTACCTCTATAAATAGTTTCTAGATACCCTAACCCTAACCACCGGTGGCCTCATCATTTATGAGTAGGCCACATTTTATTATTTAGTACCAACTAACTAGCAACGTTAGTCAATAAGGATGATCCTTAACATTAATTAACTACACACCAGCTACCTAGTGGACCTACTGTAATTCAATTGTCTCTCAAGTACCCATAATTAGAGGGGTTTGGGTAGGACCCTAATACTCCATCCCAATTTTTAACCCTAATAGAGTTGGGAAGGTTATACCTGTAGGTTCAGAAGGATATACTAGAATTGATTGTGGTGATTCATTAGTGTTATTGTTCAAACACCCCACCAAATTACTATCTTAGTAAAATATTTATAATAGGGTTTGGGAAAAGTAATTACTGATTATGGAATTATATTAGTTGTGTGCACACCTTTGGCATTGATTTGATCTGTATTCCTTTACTTACTATATTATAAGTGTTCTAACATGTTTTAACTCATTGCAATGTGTAGTTGGGTGTTGTTTATTTTGACTACGTCTTAAAGATGATCTTCATATTTTTATGATTTGTGGCTTTACTGAGTCAAGTGTCTAATAAATAAAATTTGTTACATTTTAAAAGGAATATGAAGGTAGTATGACCATTCACCCCTATTCTGATGATTCATTTACCAATAAATTGATCATTGTATTTATGATAGGTCCTATTTTGTCGACATTCCTACATGATGGTTCATAGTTGGAAGGTCTATATCAATTAATTTTTTGATCCATCATTCTTGAGCCTGAGTTATTTATGTTCCTTCCCTTTCACATTTCTCGGTAATTCTTAATTTATATAATGCCTAGAACAGTAAAATCAAAAGAAGATAATTTCTCAAGAACAATATTTTGTTTCTTCTACTTTTGTACTATCCATAGACTTATTTTCTTTTGTCATTAAGTATTTCACTTGTATAATTAGGATTTTCTCCTGGATCTAGACTCAAATATTTGCTTGAACTTGATTTTTTTGGTAGAAGTGATGGTGCCATTTTTTTAATGAATGATACGTTGGACACTGTGAAGAACCATGGACATTTGCAAGTATTGTGGTGAAATCCAAACATTATTGAATGAAATTTCAAACAAGTCTTCTATCCGAGTGCTTCCCAAGTGAAGTTGATAATTGATTCCATTACTTGTAGCCCAAATCTATGGATCTGAGATTTCTACCAAAAAATTATTCCAGCGATTGGGTATCTAAAGATGGGATGGTTTTTGAAACAACTGTTTAGATACTAGTATTAATTAAAATTGTGATGGATATTGGTGCTGTCACTTTTGGAAAAACATTTCAGACCTATTATGGTCATTTCAGAAATATTTATAATTTACGAGCAATACGTTATCCACAAGTAGAAATTTTTGAAGAGAATCTATAGATGTCCCTTTCTGGACCGTTAACATATTTTTAGTTCAAACAATAAATTTTATCTATGATGTGGTGGCATGATCATTAGTAGTTCATTTGTGTTAGAGAAGGTAGGTATTAATAATTATGTTGAGATGAGGGACCTAATGATCTTGATGAAACTGGAAGTAGACATGGAGGTGGAAAAATTGCTATTTTTTGGGACTGTGTTGTGGTTGTATACTAGATGAAGGGATGCTATAGAATAGGGAGTATGAATTTGCACCTTATGCTAGCTTAGATGAAAAAAATGGATATATTCTTCTCCAACATATCCTATCATCATGCTTGTAGAGAATCTAACACAAGAGAAGATGATTTATAAGAATGACTACTTTTGGGAGTCAAACAGGTGTGATCCTACAGGTTGAAGAAGGAATCAACCAGCTAGAAATCTTGGAGATAATATTAGCATTGACATTTGAATTGACATCAAAAAAATAGATACCATTTATTACATAACAAATGAGGGGTTAATATGGATTTGTGTAACTTATATTGAATTATTTGATTATTAGAGGAATGTCCACCTCTTTATTGTGATAGATGTTGTGAAATACAAGAAGATAAAAGGCAAAGAAAACAAGTCATGTTTCTCCTGTTGTAAGGAAAACTATTAGGTCCCTATACTACTATTGTAACCCATTATTATTATTAGTGCAACCCCCTTATTATATTTCTGTGCCCATGTAGTACCCATATCGTTATTATTGTGCCCCATAGAAGCCCACTATTGTTATTGTTGTGCCCTTACATTATTATTGTTATGTCTTCTTTGATTATATTATGACCCCTTAGACTCCTACATATAGAAAGGAGGTGTTGTCATTTGTATCATCCAAGAATTGTTTATTTGTGTCATTTAAAGGACATTTCCCCCTTGAAGAGGTTGATTTCTAAGCCATTGATCTTTCTTTTCTATCTTTTTGTGAGCTAGTTTCATAACATTTTGTATCAGAGCTTTGGATTCTAGGGTTTCATTGCTCCAAATAGGTCATCGTAGAATTTTTGGTATAACTTTTTTTTTGTGACGTTTCAGAATCCAAAAAAAAATCCAATTTCAGATGAAATTTTGTTGAACTTCGAGTCCAAATTGCATACATTGTATCGCTATATTTTTGGATATATGATCTGAGGAAGTTAGGGTTTTTGCAAGCTCCATAATTCCATCTCAAACAGGACATCGTGGAATTTTGGCTCTAATTTTTTTTCCACAAAGTTTCAAACTCTGAAATTAAAACCCATTTTAGCTGAAAATGTGGTGAAGCCTAGACCAGAATTTCAGATCTTGTTTCATTATATTTTCGGATATACAATCCAAGATATTTAGAGTTTCTGAAAGCTCCCAAATTACATCCCAAACAGGTGACCTTGGGACAATCGTCATAACATTCTCTCTGTGCATCAGATTGAAATTCTGTAAGATGTTATAAAAATAAGACAGACTGTAGCTTGTTGTGTATCGCTTCCATGGCCTCAGGTCTTTAACGTTACATGTGGCACTTCGTACAATTTGCTATACTGAATCATTCTATAATGAGGTCATTGTAGGAGATTTGACATAACTCTTCCTTGGAGAATCCAATATTGATCAAACTAATGTCATTAGAAAGAGGACTCAGAGGGCTACCATAGGGTGCAATTTTAGACCTTGGAGCTCTGAAATTACAGAGATCCATAATATTCAATATCGAGCTCCTAAAATCAAGAAAAAAAGATATGAGGAAGTTTGATGGAAAGGATTCGGTAAATTGGGTACTATAGATGGAGCAATATTTTGATCTACATGGTGTACAACTATTAAAAAAGGTACACATTGCATCTTTATATTTAGAACTGAATCAATTTTTATGATATAAAGGGCTTTGTTCTTGTAAATCACTTCTCGCGTGGTCAATTTTCATGGAAGAAATGATAGAACATTATGAGGATACAAAGAGTAACAACTTCTTTATCAAATTGAAAAATATCAAACAAACGGGTTCAATCGAAGAGAACATTGAGGACATCCAAAACTGAATATAAGGGTAAATGATATTTCAATGAAGTAAAGGGTTGATGTCTTCATAGGGACTTTAAAGGATAACATTCAAAATGAGGTTTGTCCTCGGGAACCTCATTCATTGTAGAAGGCATTCAGGTTGGCAAGAAAAATTGAAAGAGGAATTATGTAAACAAGGAATCCTACCACTCACAACCATAAATATGGAATTATTTTTGCTCCTAGCCTTCCACAACCTACAAGTTTTTCACGAAAAAAATGGGAGGAAAAAAGAGAAAAAAGGATTTGTTACAATTGTGATAGAAAATACACTAAAGGTCATAAGTGTGTGCTGAGAAGAAATTATTTTACACAGATTGTGAAGAGGAGGAAGAAAAGGATCAAGAAATGTCAAAATAAGAGGATATACACCAGGAACCAACCCCATAGAAAGAAGAAATGAATCCAACCATATCTTGTAGAGCATTGGCAAGAATTACCAGTCCTCAAACTCTCAATATAGAAGGACATATCAAGAAGAAAAAGGTTCAAGAAGCGAAGGATCACATCGAGCATAAAGAAATGAATCCGACAATATCTTGTAATGCATTGGTAGGAATTACCACTCCTCAAACTATCAATATAGAAGGACATATGAAGAAAAAAAAGGTAATAATGTTGATTGATTCGGGAAGTACCCATAATTTTATTCATTGTAAGATAGCAAAGGAATTGAATTGCTTCCTATATCCAGCACCAAAATGTCAGGTGATGGTTGCAAGTGTAGGAACCATAAATTACTCTGGAAAGTTCCATAATATCAAGCTATCCATGGGAGAATATGTATTAAATAGCCCAATGCTTTACATTCCAAAGGGTGGTGCTAATGTTGTACAAGGAGTCCAATGGCTACAATCCTTGGGTACAATAGATTTTAATTTTCAAAAAATTTTCTTGAAATTTTATTCGGAAGGAAAGGAAGTTGAATTAAGGGGTATCACAGGGAAACCAGGAAAGATAATCATCTATAACGGAATGAAAAAGGTTCTAAATAAAGAAAAAAGAGGTGTAATTTCACAATGATATTCGCTAAAGGTTCCCACATCGAAATCATATATTTCTTCAGATCTCCAAAAAGTCTTGGACAATCATTCCAGGGTATTTGAGGCTCCCAAATGCCTCACACCTATTCGCAATCATGATCATGCTATTCATTTTATTCGAGGAAGTGTTCCTGCAAAAATCAGGCCTTACAAAGATTCATATCCCTAAAGTAGTGAAAGTGAACATATCGTTACCAAAATGCTAGAGGTTGGCATAATTATCCATCCAAATTTGATAAATGAAGCAAGAGATGAATGGAAGAATGACAAAGCAGGGTGGGAACTCATTCAAAAGTTGCAGAAGATCCCAGTTCAATAATATTGCGAGAACTTGACAAGGAAGGAAAAATCATATTGGAACCTAAAGCAGTAATAGAACCGTGAAATCGATAGCTACAAAATCGATACATACCAGAGTATCTCATTAAGTGGAAGAATTTACTCGTTGAATATTCCACATGGAAGTATGATAATTTTATACAAAATTATCCAAAACTACTCATGTGTTGAGGACAACACATTTTGAAGGACAACGGCATGTTACGTCCCTATACTACTATTGTAACCCCTTATTGTTATTAGTGCAACCCCCTTATTATATTTTTCTGCCCATGTAGTACCCATATTGTTATTATTGTGCCCCATAGAGGCCCACTATTCTTATTGTTGTGCCCTTACATTATTACTGTTATGTCAGTTGTGATTAAATATTATGACACTTTAGACTCCTCTATATATAAAGGAGGTTTTTTCATTTGTATCATCCAAGAATTTTTCATTTGTGTAATGTAAAGGAGGTTTCCCCCTCAAAGAGGCTAATTTCGAAGGTGTTGATCTTTCTTTTCTATCTTTTTTAGTCACCTAGTCACTAATTTCATTATTTTCTACTAGTGTAACAATAATATTAGCATTGACATTTGAATTGACATAAAAAAAATTGATACCCTTTATTACATAATGAATGAAGGGTTAAGATGGATTTGTGAAACTTATATTGAATTATTTGATTGTTAGATGAATGTCCATCTCTCTATTGTCATAGATGTTGTGAAATACCATAAGATAAAAGGCCTAGAAAACAAGTTGTGTTGCCCATGTTGTAAGGAAAACATAAATGAATTTTTATAGCTTTTGTTCAGTCGAATTGTTGCAAGAAAGATCATGGAAGCATTCATCAGTTACAGTTACTATTTATAAAAATCCAATACCAATCATTTCTATTAGACACAAATGCACATATATGCATGTCATTGTGTATGGCAGTCGACAATAGATGGAAATTTGAGCCACCACTAACAAGGTTGTATGAGAATAAGGTAATTATCTTAATTCACTTTCCATCCATGTAATGTAAAATAATTCCCAGAATGAGGAATCCAAAACCCATGTTCACCCAATGCTTTAGCCTATGAGAATGGCCCTGTTAATAATGAGTAATTTTTATCTCAGAAGTACATATTAAAAATACAAACACATTTTTGTTTCATGATTTAGTCACATAATTATGCGTGAGTAAATAACAAGAACAATTAAGGTCACCCATGACTTCTCATGGATTGATGGAAATTGTGAAATACACTCTTCATTTCCACAAACACTATGAGTAATGAGAAAAGAAAAATTCTCCCAAATGGTCACACTATTTACATTTCAAACTGTAACTCAAGGGGAAATTGATTAATCCTATAATAAAATTTAAGGGTTCCACTGTCGTAGAGAAAAGAGTGAAGTGGGTTGTAATACATTATTTCCACCCATCGATGGAACAAGCATCGAAGGGATGATAACAGTGGTGCCCAACATCACCAAATAGTGCTGGAAACCTAATAAAATGGGTTCAACCATTATCAAATCTTTTAAGCATAGTTTCTTCACCTACTGAGTATAAATATTCAAAATGTTGACTATTTCTCCTTTGATTTCCTAAAATAAATACAGAGTATCCATGTGCTTATAAATGTACAACTTCAACATGGTATCAAGCCATTGTTTTCTTTGAATGGGTTCATCCACTAAGTTGTAAAGGGATTATGTGTTTATTCATGTAAAACTTCATAGCTTATAGGATTCCTTCCCTTCCATGGCCTGAATCACTCACATAGAATATAGTGTTTGTGCTAGTGTATGCCATCCCAATCTCTTGGGGTCAAACGTCTCTCCTAGTTTATCGTATCAAAACCACCAAGTTTACATCTATTGGTCTGGAAATTCTTCTTAAGGGTTTTCCAACCTTCTGATTAGCATTCATGGATCATGCCTAGCATGATGAATAGTAGATATGAGTATCCACAAGAACTTTGTTACAAATCTAAAATTTGGCTATCGTGGCCATATGCTTGATGATCCATTTTACAATATTCTATTTTTTCCAAAAATTTGGACTAGCACCTCCCAATCCTCTTTAGGAAAATCTTGAAATGGAAAATGTATCCAAGGAATTTGAATATCTGACTTTGTTGAACTAAATAAAAACCCTTGACTTCAAGTCAACCAACAAGCTAGCATTTGCTTTGTCTAGAGTATAGAGTTTTAGTGCACTAGATATGGGAGCAACATGGAGTGAAAAATATATGTATAAAATCCATAGGGTTATCACAACAAGCTTGTCCTTTGATAATGGGAAGAAACTAGTCATCAAAAAAATAGGAATATGTGATGTCACAGAGATGAAGGGATCAAGAGAGCTCTAGGAAAGGCATAGCACATTCAAGGACATGAGGATTACATTGTTGAAGTGACTAGAAAACATTGTATGTTGTACAATACTTTAGCAGTCTTTTTTGTGCACAGTCCATACAAATTTGCAAGCCAACTTTTCCTTCAGTGATTGCTTAACTACACTTTAGGATAGAAAGAATAGGAAGAGTGATTTGTTGTTTAGAAAAAGCATAAAGGAGCAGGTTATACTGTTGTAGATTTTATATTTCTTAGACATGGTCTACAATTGAGATCTACGATATTTTATTGACAGTACAACTGCCAAGATGTAGAAGCCACTTTGTAATATTTGATCAAAAGAACGAAAATTTGAATAGGAGGAATCCTTGTGTAAGTTTTTATTTATCTGTTGTTCATTTTTTTAGTTGTTGTATGATTTGATGCAAATTATAGAAATTTAACTTTCTTCTATTAAATGAATTCTATTTGGAGTTATTCAATACAAGAACATTTGGGCAACAGTCACCAATGCTTGAAAAATTTAGACTAGCGTTGTATAGGTGTTGTGCTTGGTCCAAAATAGTCTCTTCAACTACACGTGCACATTAGCTCTTTGCCCTTTGCATATGGGTCCTCGAATAAATACACTTTTCCCATTAACTAATGGAAAAATAACATAAAATTATTCAACTAGGAGAAAAGTACACAAACTCTTATAAAACCATGTTAAGCAAAAAAATAATTTTAAATATTCCAAGAGCGCACACAAATTTGTCCCTATGGATACCCAAAGTAGAAATAATTAGTGTTGAATATGATTATCCTTGAGAGCTATAATGTATTGATCGAGACAAAAAGTAAGGGTTTGGCCTCTCCATATTATAGATTAAGAAAACAACCTTTTATAGGTTTTTTGTTGAAAACCTTAGGTTTATGATGTATTTTGATTAAATTTAGAGCCAAGATGTTGGAGCTATTTTTAATTACAACGTGAAGGTTGTAGGTAGTGAATGATTATCCCAGTAATGCAGGCTATCATTTTTACGAAATCTATACTATATAATGAGTTGAGAAATGTGATATGTTTTGAGTTGCTGATAAATTAACCATTATGTTCTAAAATCATGATTATTCTTTAATTTATATTTTGCACTATATCTTTTGGATCTTTAAAGGAAAGGATTTATTTTATCATACCTTGGGCCTTCATTTCTCATGCTATTATTGTTTCTCATTTTATTTCTGTTAAAAAGTTATATATTACAGAGAAATGTAACACATAAAATATATTGCAGAAATACAATGATAGAAAACCCATAAAACAAGAGAGACACAGATATACGTGGTTCACCCAATTTGGGCTACATCCATGGAGAAACAGCCAGTCCTTCCTTTTATATTATCCAACAAACTAAAGAGATACAACCTACAATGGATCCGTTGTAATTCCCTCTTCACTCTCACATAATCTCCTCTCTCTTCCTCACTCAGAATACAGACCTACATGGATGCAATACAATTGCCTCATATATAGTGAGGGGTTCCCTTATAGGAAAAAAAGCCCTAAATAAAACATAACTTCTACTATCAAACCTCTGCCTAATGAACAACCCAGATTGACTATGAAATTACAAAATTTTCCAAGGCAATTTTACATCTATTTTTAGCTTCTGGGGTGGCTGCCCCCGATCCCCCACCAGGGGGGGCTAGAAATAATTGTCATCAGCCCCTTACCAATGTACATTTTACGGGCAGAATTTCTGCCACATTACGAACTGGGGTTCAATGTGGAAATACCTCTAAATAAATAAGATAATCAGGCTCCACAACCAACAATTTCTCATTTATTATAAAATGTAGATTTTCACTTTGTTAAAGTACAACTTCAAATGAGCTCTATGTATGATTTATTCACTTCACTACAGTTGAGTCAAGGGTGATGGTAGGTTTTGTTAAGAAATTTACTGCATAACATAAATAATTACTGAGAGGAATAAATATAAAAATAACTAGCAACAACCATAAACACATAAACGCAAATGTTTATCCGGGAAAACCCCAAATCCGGGGAAAAACCCAACCTAATAAGATCTTATTAGCATTGGCCAAAACTCTGGCCAATCCGACCAAGTGAACCTTCATCGCTCACCTCCAGGTCTTGCCTTACAATGAAGTCCTTCCAGCTTTTATAAGCTCCATTACATATAATACCATGGGCAGAATACCATGGGTGCACAATACCATGTGCCCCAAAACCATCATTGTTTGACCTGGTCAACTTTGACTCTATCTCAAGTCAAGTTTACCTAACAATTCCCCCCTTAAACTTGACTTGGGGTTCCTTGACTAACTCCAGCCAAACCTGTTAAGTGAGACAATCCCGCTCACTCTAGCCCTTAACCCCCTCAAAGTTTTTACCCGGGTATTGTTAACCCGACATCCCCCCTATCACCTAGGTCTAACCCAGACTTTACCGATGATCACCGAGGGGTACACATGCCTTACCAGGTCTTACAGCAGTATGCCCATTTTCATGCAATAATTTTGACTTCATTAAAATAATTTTTTTTGTTTATTGCTGCTGCCATTCTGATCCATCCTCTCTCAATTTGATTTGCTCAAAAACTTCTATCAAACCACTCCAACTACAAGCTCGACGAGAACCTCATAGATTCCAGCACCGGTGGCCTCACGTAGCAGAAAACAAACAATTTTCGAAGCCACATGAATCCTAAACAATTCGTCAACATGTTCCAAACCAGTAAATATCGCAAATGCACTGTGATCCCCGATAGTTACGGCACTATTTTCCGCACATTCTCCTCGAGGTTCCACGTAAGATTGTTCCACCATTATTTTTAGACCCAGATCTGTAAAAAGGCTGCATTGATCTTATCAAGCACTATAAACCCCTGGCATCAAAGAATCCCTTTGAACCTGCATTGATCTTATCAAGCACTATAAACCTGTGGCATCAAAGAATCCCTTTGAAGCCAAAATCCGGCTCTGATACCAGTTGTTAAGAAATTTACTGCATAACATAAATAATTACTAAGAGGAATAAATATAAAAATAACTAGCAACAACCATAAATACATAAATGCAAATGTTTATCCGGGAAAACCCCAAATCTGGGGAAAAACCCAACCTAATAAGATCTTATTAGCATTGGCCAAAACTATGGCCAATCTGACCAAGTGAACCTTCACTGCTCACCTCCAGGTCTTGCCTTACAATGAAGTCCTGCCAGCTTTTATAAGCTCCATTACATATAATACCACGGGCAGAATACCATGGGTGTACAATACCATGTGCCCCAAAACCATCATTGTTTAACCTGGTCAACTTTGACTCTATCTCAAGTCAAGTTTACCTAACAGGTTTGTTTCTTTATGATATTGAATGATGTTTTCCAGCTATAGGGCATTGATTCACTTATCTATGTTTAGGAGCTACAACTAAACATGGTAGTGACTTAAACCCATCTTTTCTAGTGTTATGTATTTATTCTTGTAAAACTTCACAACTTCTAGGATTCCTTCCCTTCCAAGGCCTGAATCATTCACTTAGAATACAGTGCTTGTGCTAGTGTATGCCACCCCAATCTCTTTGGGTCCAACGTCTTTTCTTAATTACCATATCAAAACCTTCATCTTTACATCTATTGGTCGAGAGAAGTTTGTTTAAGTTTTTTTCAACCTTCTGATTGGCATTCATGGATAGTGCCCAACATGATGAATAGTAAATATGAGTGGTATATTGTAGCAGCTACAACCACCCTCCAAAATTTTTCCTTAGCTTTGTTTTGGAGCCCCCCTACCAACCTTTCACAACACCTTACCTTGATTCGTCAAGTACACATGCTTCAATGTTGTTCTTGCACAAAGATAGCTTATCAATCAAAGCTTAATGCATTCCCCTCAGAGGCTGATTACCCAGACTTGGTCAAGCTACAGGCTGAGCAGCTCCCCTAAGAAATTACCCAATTCTAGTGGGAAGCCAACCTTCCCTCCAAAAATTGCATAATTCTATTTGGCATCTAGTTGGGCTCCAGAATTGCAAAATCGTGCTAGTCAGGCTTCACCCAGAAAACTATGAAATCCTTCCCAATAGTGCTTCTCAGCCCAGGAATTGCACAATATTAGGCAGAAGTGAGCTTCTCTACCCAAAAATTGTGCAAATCTTATGGGCAGCCAACCCAACTCTCATCCAAAATGAGGATTTTCTCCCAGCAGTTGAGAAGCCTCATGCATGAGTAGTTGGGTTGATGAGTTCTACCCGGGAGCAAGGAAACTTGACTTTCATGCATGGCTTGATTTTTCCAAGAATAACAAAAGGCAACATGAAAAAATCATCCCTTGATTCAAGGAGCTATTTTTAGCAGTCGAAGGTTACATCCAAAGTTCGTTATAGAAACTTTCCTCCAAGTGCTGCTTTTTCCTAGATTTGTGGCATGCACCTCATGAGCAAGAAATTATTTATTCAACACATCATATGTCATTCTTTCATATCGGTCTTGGAGTTCTGACATCCCACATCACATCCAGGACTCTTCGACACATCCAGCTCACCTATTCATGAGTAAGTGTTCTCAACTTGTCTTTTTCATCATTTCTGTCACTTTTTGTGTTTTTGCTTGTGTGAGTGTTGTTTTCTTGATTTATTTGAACGTTTGTTGTCATTACATGCATAATAATATGTATTAGCACTGTTTCATTTCTCATTGCTATCCGACTGCTGTCACATGCATGAAACTATTTTGCACGAATGATCGTCGATTCGACAACTCGCTTCAACCACATGCATGTTGATCTTCTTACTGAATCTTTCATTCAATGTTTGCATGCACGATCAATCACTTCTGCTTTGACTTAGAGTTGCCATGCATTCACTTTCATATTTTCTTTCAGTTTCCCGTCAGCAAGTCTGGGAAGCTTTGGCCCGGACTCTGCCTCACTAGATAACATTGTACAACCTGGGGAAGGAAGGCTCTATCTTCTTTTCCAAAAATGCACATTTGTGCCCATGCACTATCCTGCATGGTGTCTTTGCACATTTCTGACGGACAATGACTGTTGGCCCAGAAAATTGCATAATGTAGTCCTTGAGCCTGCAATCATTGCCATGTGGAATTGTGTATTACATAATCCCAACAGTCATCACTCAGTCTGGGTTGTGCATTGCACAAATCCAACTGCCAACCTTGCCTCCCAAGCAGCCAAAACTTCGTTATGTACAGTTCTAGAAGCCAGTGACCCATCCTCCCAGAAGAAATTGTGCAATCTTTGACTATCATTCACTAAGTATGTTTTATGTCATTCCCAAAAATTTTCTTTGGTTTATGTTGATAGATTTCTTGCCATGCATGTCACCTTGTCTCTAGATCTTTCAGGTGTTCATCTGCCTCTTAGAAGTACATGATCAATAGCCTGCAAGAGAGCAAGATCAAAGGACATTGACAAAAGTACAACTTGAGCAGCAGTTGAGTAGGTGTCCACATGTCTACCGATACATGAAGATACCAAGTTGCTTCTAGATAAGGACATCAAGCTGAAATGGCAATAGTAAAATGAAACATTTGTTGGCACTTTTGGTGAAGACATCGAAGAACATCAGGTGTATGTGAACATTCACAAGTCTAGCTTGTAACGGATTGCATGCAGGTACCCTGCGTTCCCATATATGAACATGATACCCTGGATCGTCTCACACACTGATCCTGAGACGATGACTCTAAGCAGTGTTAGTACGACTAATCTTACCACCTTCTGGGCATAGGATTATTATGAGATCTAATAGATTTCTAAGCCTATGACTATCGCGGAGACTCCTTTCAACTTACCGAACAATAGTGCCAACTCCAAAGAAATTATGAAGAACTGGGTAAAGGAGCTAGCGAGGTTCAGGGTGACACCCAACTAGATCTATAAGATGATGATATTGTGGAGGGAGTATCAATACTTGGTCATATTTTCATGTTGACTATGTGGCCAAGAAAGCACGGAAACCTTCCCAAAGAGTTGAGTGATCACACTGGACCAACTTGCCCAAGAGGGTAAACCATGTAACTGGTCCGACATGTTGGCTCATCAGCTTTGAACAGGTAATGAATCCCCAACAGTCACCCGAAGGTGTGCAAGTAAATATCTATGTGTCCACTACATCTTAGATGTAATCTGTGCCCAATAGGAGTTCCTGGGCTTGGAGTGGACATGGTCACTGACGGAGATTGCTGTGAAAACATATTATAAGTTGTTGTCTAAATGTAGCTTCAAAGGAGTAATCACAAGGTTGTTCGATCATTTTTTCACCCCAGTTTACAAGATGATATTCGAATAGGACCCACCCTGCATGTCAAAGGAAGCAATGGAGGCACTGATAGACATTTCTCAATGGTATGCCTCACCGTCTAGCACCTTCATATGAATGTTCATAGGGGAGAAGCCTCTTCATGTTCTACCAAAGTTTTCCTTGGACGTACTTGTCATGCAGGAAGTAGAATATCACATCTCGATAGGATTGAGAGATAGACTGCACGGAAGAAGAAGGCCCCTTGGCTCGCTATTTCAGTGCAGATTTGGTTATATAAAATCCAGAGTTTCAAGCAAGCGGATCAAAGCAGAACAGTTGAAGAAGTATCCATTCAACCTCTGAAGTTACAATCCGTATGACCCACATGGTATTGTGAAATATCACTGCACAAGAGTACACTTCAGTTGGATCCATGGGGCATTTCATTAGGCTGAGGAGGACCCATGGAGATATTGCTACAGTTTCTCCAAACCTAATGAACAGGTCGGCTTCGCTATCGAGTGGTTAGCGAGGCAACATGAAGTAGTATCACAGAGAGCACCAGCACTAGTAGTAGCAACAGAGGCAAACATACCAGTGTGCGACAAGGGCAAGAGGAAGATTGTCAATTGCATGGAGGAAGAGAAAAGCTACAAGTTCCAGGCAGATCCACTGGTAGAGAAAGTAGTTATGTCCAAAGAGGCAAAGAGACAACAACGAATCACACAAAGGAAGGGGGATAAGAGAAGAATGGAGGAAGCAAAGAAGGAGTTGCATGAGTTGAAGGAGCAACTATGGAAAGGAATAGGATCTACAGAAACAGGAGAGGAAGTGCAACAACAACAGGTACAACAGGGGGTGGAACATGTTCAAACAGATGAAACAACGCCCATTCATGTAGTGGATTCATCAAAACAGCTGGCATCAGGAAGACAAGGTGAACCATCAAAGGAGTAGGACTTCACTTCTGAGATGGAGCAAGCACTTCAACAGTTGGATACGAATATGGAGCAATGGGAATTGGAATAGGACATCGACCTTATGCCTCACCTCCAAGAGGTCAACGCACCTGCTTCACGGATCAAGATGATGAGCAAACCTCAAGTGACCGAGGAGGCACTTAGCTCCTCGGAGACCAGCTGGAAGGAGAGATGTAGAACATCTCATTTGACGAGTCTCAACATAGAGTTGCGCAGTTTTGTAGAGTGTCGACTCTAGATGATAATACATATCCTGCGCAAGTTGAGGAATGAGTGATCATGTTTGACGTGCGCAAACATCCAGCAGCCTTGGCCGATGTAACTAGACTGTACGCCGAACCCACTAGCTCAAGTGTTCACTTGTTGATAGCTGAGAATGAGCGAATGGCTAAATAACTTCAGATGACCAAGCAAGGAGGAGAGTTGGTGATAGCGTCTACCTGAGCTGAACAAAACAAGGCAATACTAGATGAAGTATTGTCCCTTGACACAGTTATGCGAGCATTGTACTCTAATTTTGGCACCGTGCACAAGGGAGTCATCCATCTCAATGGCTAGTAGCAACGATGTGCTAAAAGAGCACGTATCTTGACGAACTTTCACACCTTTCTTGATTACATGAAAACATGGATGATGAGATACATGGTAGCCCCACTGCACTTACCTAAGAAGATGAAGGCCAATGTCATCCAACTGAAGGCACATATCTAGAGTCAGATCTGGAACTATGAAGAGCTCCTGTAGCTCATGACTAGTATACAGGCTTCCCATGCATGCGTATTCAAACGTATGGATGTTGTGGTGCATGTACATGCGATCCCATCTATTGGGACTCTCACCCAAGTGAAGACAAAGACACAAGTCCGACTAGATCTTGACTCGTACTTTGATGAGTTTATGTGCTTTTCCACCAGCCCAAACTGGCCCTTTAATGCAGACATCATGCACAAGTATGTTGCTGGCATAGCTGCATTGAGCACAATGGTGCACATGCTTACAAATGAGTTGGATAGAGGAGCCCAAGCAGTGTACCCAGATTCTATGCAGGCAAGAGTCAGG
Source organism: Pinus tabuliformis (assembly GCA_031772625.1). NCBI lineage: Eukaryota > Viridiplantae > Streptophyta > Pinopsida > Pinales > Pinaceae > Pinus > Pinus tabuliformis. Next base: position 1,195,524,802 of record CM062817.1, on the reverse strand, counting down.
TTCGAGAAAGATTTCACCTTGGAGGACATGGACACCATTGTGGACTACCAATCTTAGCATCAGTATGTTACTGTTGATCAGCGCGAGGATGTTGAGGAGCTAGACTTCCATGGTTGTCTAAGTCGTAGTGATGTCTAGCATGGCTTGCTCAAGCCATTTCTCTCACATTGTACATGAGAATTGTAATGTAATGACATGTCAAGTGTAAGCCAAGTGTCGATAGTTGGATGTAATAGTCATAAAGTAGATGAAGAGTCATGAGGGTAGATGAACCATCATAAAGGGGAATGTCAAGGGTCACCCCACCCTTTGCTATAAATAGTCCCTCATACCTCATTTTATAGGCTTTTGGTCAGCCAACCTTGAAATAAGACTATCTTTGAGAGAGCTTGGAAAGTATTGTAATGAGCCTTGGCTTCTCCACTGCGCAGAGCTAGTACATCTCTTTAGAGGAGCAGTTATTCGTGGCTATAATGTTCTTCTATCGGAACTAGTGGTTTGACATGGATGTATTGTATGATTGCAAATTACGCTTCTTAATATAACAAGGGATAACATGTTTCATGCATATGTTTTATTGTATTCTATGCTATCTGATTTACTCTAAATGATATATGTATCCATTCAGTTACACATGCATGTATAGCTATCTATGTATGTATGAATATTTTTGAAATGTGCTATTGGTTTAACCATCACTTTGGATTGCTTGCTAACTTTCCTTTCATGTTGTGATGTATCTTTTCTCGTGTGTTCCATTCTTAATTGCGTGTTATCACAGGTTTCCAAGGGGTGCACTCAACCCTCGTGTGTTAAAACCTCTCATGCACCTTCCTTGGCTCACTGCAGCGATCACACCCTTGCTACCGACAAAGTTATCTTACTTGCCTCTGTGCAAAATCACGGTCAAGGCATTACCATATGACAAAATGGTCTAAGGTTTAATTGGGACTTATTACAAAGAGATCCCCTAACATGTTGGTGGCTCCAGCACCATCAACATGGTCATAAGTGCTTTGTTACTAATATGGAATTTGGCCATCGAAGCCATACGCCTGATCATCCATTTTCCAATATTCTATTTCTTTCAAATATTTTGACTAACACCTCCCAATGCTCGTTAAGAAAATCCTGAAATGAAAAATGTATCCAACGAATTTGAAGATCCAACCTTGTTGAACTGAATAAAATCCCTTAGCTTCAATCCAACCAACAAGCTAGCATGTTCTCTGTCTAGAGTATAGAGTTTTAGTGCACTAGAAATTGGTGCAAGGTGTAGTGAAAAATATCTAGATACAATCCATAGGGTTATCACAACAAGCTTGTCCTTTCAAAATGGGAATAAATTAGTCATTAACAAAATAGGATAAGGTGATCTCACAAAGGAGAAGGGAGAAAGACAATTGAAGATAGGGAAGAGAACATTAAAGGACATGAGGATTACATTGTTGAAGTGACTAGCAAACACTATTGACTATACAATATTGTAGCAATATTTTCTAGAAGGTGAGGCTCATATGTTCTCTTTCTCTAAATAGAGAATACCTATGAGTACAAATAAGTATGCCATGTCGCTTGTGGGCTACTATAGTGCACAAATCCCTTATGTGTGCTCCTCCCTTTCCCTCTAATTTATGTTTCTCATTTATGGAACAAATATACTTCAAAAGGATGAAAGCCCTTTTCCTCATAATGACCTGGTTATAAAACAACTCGATAGCCTGCTAGTATTTAGCTTTGATTACCTCAAACACTATCAGAGTTACAATATATAATCTTCTAGATTCTTCCTCATTATAATCACATGGATAGATCCTTTTCCATGAATAATTATGGCTGGCATGGCACCATCTCAAATTATGGTGGAGAAAATAGTAAAGACAACTTCTAATTAGCATAAATTTTGCATACAGGCATTGATTATGGTGATTCTTACATTATTGGAAATGTCTCTATGTGTAGTATAGAAAAAAGAGTCGTGGCACTGCCTCAAAATTCTCTTGGAAGGTTTTAGACCCCAACATATCGAACTAGTTATGTTGATAAAAATGGTCCTATGTACTAATTCCTCCACTTTTCCACTTCGAAGAAATCAAGATGGATGAAAAAAAATATAGTGGTCCAATTCAAATCAAAGTGAAATGGGATAATATTAATCGTAAAGCATGCAATTTGATTATAATATAATTCTCCTAATTTATGACTTCTTATTCAAGAAAATCATGAACTGGATGTAGCTTGGGAAAAGTTGATAAAAAAATTCTGAGCCTAATATGATTAGATCTCATCATCGTAAAAATCGAATCATGACTTTAAATCCTATTTTTTTCTCTTTCAATGAAGATTATATATATAAACTCAAAGCATGTATTCATTTATTTAAATATTGTGAAGTCAATTTAAAATATGAAAATTATGTATATGTTATTATTTTAAAGCTTATATATACATATTGTATTACTATACGTACAATTTATGCCACTATATATTTTTTATAGGTTTCACATAAATACACATCTATTGAATCTTTTTGTGACTCTAGGATTATAGAGTAGGACAAACTCTTTCTTACTAGAGTGCTAAAAAATGAAAGAACGTATAACATGGATTTGGTAGCCCAACTTAATGATAAAAATAAGCATCCAAAGAAGCAACTTCCTTGCAACAATCAGAAAAAAAGGTCCCAAAACCGCTCAAGTAACTATACTTTTTATGGCGACAATGATCAAAATAAATGAGTAAGAAGATTGGAAAGCATAGAAATTTTTGTGGGAAAGATTATGAATTATAGTCGACATGTTTTAAAAGGATGCAAGCCTTGGAAGTAACAATAAATAAATAAAAACTCAATCTTTATTCTTCTTATTTTAACACTTCTTCTCATTGGCATGTGGTGTATGCTTCTTTCTCTTTTAATGCAACCTCTACATCTTCTTCCTATGAGTGGCTTATAGATTTTGTATAATATTATCATACACCTAAGGATTAAGCCAGTTTTCTTCTCTTAATGATTGTAATCTCAAACAAATATCTTTTAGTGATAATATATCTCTTAATATGGTAGGATCCAGAATAGTTGAAGTAGATAATCATCTTAAATCATGTATTATGTTTTCCAATTACTACCTACAACCTTATCTTAGTGTATTAATTCATTCAGGTGAAGTTAAAGCAATAGAGTTTTCGCTTCACTAACTTTTGATCAAATATTTAAAAAATCCTAACATATATAGATAGATATCTAGATCAATATTCTCCTATATTCCTCTTCTTTGTTGGGAAAAATATATTTCCAAAGATATTGGAGACAAATTCGCCCTATATATTACTAGTTCTCAAACCATGGATATAATTTCTCTTGTGATAGCATTTCAGTTCAAATGGATTTTCTAGAAGGACTCTTTGAGCTGATTCAACCTGATTTGGAGGGTTGGTCGATCTATAAGATTTGGATTATGAGCATGTTCCTTTTAAATGAAGCTTTTTCCATGAGTATGGGAGCTTTGAAAAATATTGTCCAAATGTTCCAACATCTCATCCTTTTTTATCTTCTCAAAATAATAAGGAGCAAAGCGCATTAACACAAGATTCAAGGAACCACATTAACCACTACCATAAGAATCCTCATTCAGGCAATGCTACATCTCATTTTCATTCTCCCTCAAGTAATATATTTGAAGTATTTAACTCCTCCAAGGTAGAAATACCCCAAGTCAAGCTAGCTCTAAATCGATATAAATTCATTTAGGTGAAGTTAAAGGAATAGAGTTTTCATTTCACTGAGTGTTAATCAAGCATTTAAAAAATCCTAAGACATATAGATAGATATCTAGATCAATATTTCCCCATATTCCTCTTCTTTGTTGTGGAAAATATATCACCAAAAATATTGGAGACAAATTCAACCTATATATTACTAGTTTCAACCTAAGGAATATAATTTCTCTTGTGCTAGCATTTAGTTCAAATGGATTTTGTGGAAGGACTCTTTGAGGCGTTTCAACCTAATTTGTAGGGTTGGTCCATCTATAGGATTTTGATTATGAGCATGTTCCTTTTAAACGAATCTTTTTCCATGAGCATGGGAGCTTTGAAAAATGTTATCAACATGTTCCAACATATCATCCTCTTTTATATTCTCAAAATAATAAAGAGAAAAAAGCATGCACACGAAATTCAAGGAACCACAATAATCATTAGCATAAGAATCCTCATTCATGCAAGGTGGAATCTCATTTGTATCCTCCCTCAAGTAATATATTTGGAGTTTTGAACTCCTCCTAGGGAGCAAGACCACAAGCTAAGCTAGCTCTAAATCAAGTGCCTCTCGTGAAAACCACTTCCCTGATAGAGGAATGAACATCATCTAAGGATATTGAAAAGATAATTCTTCCAAAAGAAAAACAAAAAAAAGACTGCATCTAAGGATATTGAAAATAACCATCTTTCAAAGAAGAAGGAAGAAGAAGAAGGGATGAAGGAATAGGACAAGGTCCATCTCTTCCCTTGTCTTGCTTCATGTTAAAATGTTTTGGAAAAAATAAACATCGTTCCTCTTCATTAATAAGAGGTAAGAAAGATTAGAGCAAAAATCTTCAAAATCTATTATTGAACATTCTTTACTCTCCCATGATTCTACTAGATTCTCTTGGGTCAAATATTAGAAATGTCTTTCTTTATATCTTCTTTTGCAAGAAATTTTTAAGAGTATACTCGGATTCTCAAGAGGTAATATGTTTTAAGTTCAAATGTCTAACATTAGGTCTCCCTTGTCCTCATTTTTTTTAGGAAGAAGATGTCATTTTCCTCCCCCTTGTTATACCGTCTTGAAATAAATTTTCCTTATAATTTTTATGAAAATGTACTTTAGTTATATGCATAACCACAAATTCTTTATTAATACAAATTGGCTATTCTCCCTTAAAATAATAAAACATTCTCACATATATATATAGAAAAATAACTAATCTAATATAATAATAAATAATAAATATTATAAAAGCGTACCTTATGTTTTATCTATACCTAGACCTCTCATGAACATACATTTTGATTCAACTAATACCTTTTAATATATCAGGTATATTTTTTATTATTTTAAATATTAAATAAATTAGTGAACATGGAAACATATTTTAAAAAAATTATGACACTTAATTATGATGATCAGCTTAGATTTCATCCATAAAAAATTGATCATGTGCTACTAAGATGCTTGGACCTAAATGCTTGAAAAGGTAATATATGTTATATAAGTTATTGGTTACTATACAATTGTATGGTAAGAGATGTACCCGGTAGTTTAATTGTAATTGTATTAGCTTAAACTGAAATGTATAAAATGTTTATGGTTATGAAAGATGACAATATAATTAGAAAGAGGCGATGGAAAGAAAATAATTTCACAAGAATATTTAAATAATAATATAGTGCATAAAGCGAGTTAAAAAAAAATCTAAAAAATTATTAATATTGAAAAGTATGATTATCAGAAATAGTGAATGTTTGGTTATTTAATTATTTATTAAATTTTATATTGTAAAATTTATATATAAAAAATTAACTTTTTATTTATTAGGTAGTAATTACATCATGATTTATTGTTTATCTATTGGGTTTTTATTTATTAAATTTTATATTGTAAAATTTATATATCAAAAATTAACTTTTTATTTATTAGGTAGTAATTACATCATGATTTATGGTTTATCTATTAGGTACCTAATTACATCATGATTTATTGTTTATCTATTGGGTTTTTATTTATTAAATTTTATATTGAAAAATTTATATATCAAAAATTAACTTTTTATTTATTAGGTAGTAATTACATCATGATTTATGGTTTATCTATTAGGTTTTTATTTAGTAAATTTGGGGCATAAAATACCATATATGAATTTATATTTAAAAAACTTATTTCATAGTATCTATGTGAATGTGGACGGGATATTAAAAAATACATCTAAATATTGACATAAACTTCTTAAAACTCTTTTGCATTATTCTAATAAAAATTATCTTTATTTTTAATAAATATTATCTATTTTTATAAAATATCTATTTTTATATCTTTCCATAACTAAATTTTTCATCATTAACTCACATTCTATCTTTAATATATATCATTATAAAATATCCATCTTTATATCATTAACCCTTTTTCATCATTAACTCACATTCTATCTTTAATATATATCATTATAAAATATCCATCTTTATATCATTAACCCACATTCTATCGTTAATAGTTATAATATATTGGTTATATCTCTCACAATCTAAAGACCGGTGGGTTAACAAAATAAAAAGCCCCTTATCATAATTCATCATCATTCATCATAAATAAATATAACATGTATGATAATTTTGTAAAAGATGGAAAACATCGTAAATAGAAATGATCAACAAATTTGTTCAAAGAAAGTTTACAAACGGTATATAAGATGGTAATAGTTTTTATTTGCTTGGATATTCCCTAAGGCAAGGTAAATGAGAAAATCTGAATCGTTATGGTCTTTTGCATTTTTTGAGTTAAGTTTCCTTTAAAATGTATTAAAGCCAGCCATAAATTTAGAGATGCTATGTGTCTGCCATCCAAAGTAAAAGATGTTTCATTTTGTACCACTTCACGTGATTAGACCTAGGTTGAATGAATATATTTGTGTTTGATTCACCAATACTCAGAATGTTTATGCTTCCGTGGAGAATAAGAGCACACATAAATCTATCGACAACTTCATTCCCTGTTACATCACACGGTTAAATCTATAAGTGCAAATATTCCTACATATTAGTTCCTACTTTTAACATCAAGAATATTACTTCGAAGTGAAGAATATTATCTTTTGACCAAACAAAGCGTTCACAACTTTTTACAACCAAATCAAATCGATGTCCCTGGATTGCACTGCGGATCGTATCTTTTACAGTCAAATCGATGTCCGTAAGTTTCACTAGAGAACATGTCTCCTGTGCAGAAAAAAGCTAACGGTGCTCATGCAGACGCTTGAAAATCCGATGTTTTCAAAGGTATTTAGAAATTGGAGAAAATTATGCTCCGTGAATTCTTACGTCGAAAATTGACTGAAGCGTACGTACTCAGAAGTTTTCAAATCAGGAAAGTATAATATAATGTGAATATAAGAGACATTTGAGGCATTCCGTGATCCTATATGATCTCTTCTGTGTTTGTCCTCACATTGTTTTAGCCGTTGAATCCTTACAAAGTAAGGGCTGCACGAACGTTCTAAGTTATCAACAGTGAGCAATTATTGAATCACTGATTGCACAATAAATTATTTCACCGATGCAATAATCTATTGGAATTATTTGTTCGCCCATCCAACTAGATTTTCAACTAAAAACAATTGTTCGAGCCACTTACACTGTTGATGCACACGAAGATCTCAACATGGAAACCCTAACTAAATTTCTGTCGAGATATACCAACTATTGGCATCATTGACCAATGGAAAATTCCTCTGCTTTCCACTCAGTTCTTTAAGGCATGAAACAAATTGAATTTACTCTCCATGACATAAAACTTCATTTCGTTTGTTCGAAATATTTTCATGAATCAAAATATATCAACATAAAGATCGAAAATAGCTAAGCAGCTTTTATGTTATATTATTTTAGGAGAGCATTTTAAATTTATAAACAAAATTAAACTAAACTAAAATTTGTAGTGAGTAAATGATTTATTTACTTATGAAATAAAAACTTGATATTTAGTTATCTCTCTGAAAAAAAGCAATAAATCAATCATGATAATTACTATTTATAAAAAACCAATATCACTTGTTTATATTATATTAAGATTCAAAATAACTGAGACAAGTATTTATATTACATCAAACTAACTCAGACAAACAACATTTACGCTCACGTTCTCCGGTAAAATAAGGAACTGCAGAATGAAGTGATAGAGGGCCGGCCTTTAATATTGCAGAATCGGTATATACCTCTGTGCTCAAGGAAAATTCTCTTTGTACTGTTTGTCAGACCAGCCAACTATATTTTACACTCAGTACCGTTATTCTAACAAATTGCTCAAGTTACTGCAACCATGCAACCATGTCATGTCAGCATCCTTAAGTCAATTGCAGATTCCCCAAATACCCCAAATATTTGGGAATTGGACAGATGGATGTGATCAATTTTTTGACCGCCCCTATGACCATCTGATTTCAAAATATTTGAAGAATCTGCAATCCGCTTAAGCTCAGGGTGTCATGTCTCTTACTCAGTTAACCATCCCAATCAGGGTCAATATTTCTGACTCAGTCAACCATCCCAATCAGTGTCTCTCAAAGTGAACACAATCGAGATGGTGTGTGGATAAAAAATACACTACATAGGGAGGAGATGGAATGTGCTACGATTTATCTGAGACTACTATTTATCCTATTTGAGATGAAAAATATATAAACCCATGGTGTCCTACGGTAATGATAAAAGGAAAAAAGTAGATGAGAGGAATAAAAAGGGAGTGGAGATGTGAAAATTAAATTTTGCGGGGTGGTCCACGTAGATCTATCACATGCATATCATTGCAACGTAATACATCAAACTGAACTGATTTCACTTTGATTGAAGCTTAGAAAACCCTGTATTTGAAATATGACACAAAATGTATTTCTTGTGTGGAGTACGTTGCCATGTTGAATGGGATTATCATGATTCTTGAATTGACATATAGAATCATGTATTACGTGCAATAGGCCCACACGTAATTGTTGAATTAATATAATTAAAGGAGGTCCAATCATCTCTTTCACCAAACTATAATCACAACTTATATCATGTACATGCAATTATGCTGCAATTAGAAAGACTTGAAAATATATGTAATAATATATGAGGGTTTTTCATGTTTATTTAGTTATACTCTCTATGTCATCAAAGTCTTATAAATTTCTATTTGATTTTGCATTGAATTTCTATAAGATATTTAAATGTAATTGTTTCCTTGCAAAATAATGAATGACATATTAAGAAAATAATGAATAAAGTATTATGAATTAGTTGGCATGATTCTTAGAAGGTAAGTAAAATATTAAATAAGATTGACTATACTGTTTTCCAATTGATTAACCTATTAAATAACGATGACTAGAATGATTTCCAATTGATTGGATTACTATTAAGGTTGAATGCACTCCATCGAGAATAAAATTCAAGGAAAAGTGATGATTGTATAGCCCTACATTACAAACCATATGCATTCATATATCACTTTATGAAGTTAGTCAGACCCAACTCTAGACAATGTCCAAAAAGAAATTCCTTCAAAGGGTATAATGTTTCTTAATTCTTTTTCACATAAGAAATTAGTAATAAAAATGATATACTTGAATGACCGTTTATAAGCATATAAGAAAGGTAAAATGGCATGTGTCTAATATTATAGTATATTTTATGGTACTTGTTTATTATTATTTTTATTCAAATGGGCCATAATGTATTTAGTGAGAATAGATAACACTTTGTTTCCCAAGTTATAAAAAAAATTATAGAAGTATAAAGGGAAACTAATGAGAACGCTATTTCTTTTCAAAACCACTAACCAATTTTCGAAAATATGAAATGACCAACTTGAAACCATGTTTTATTATTTGTTTCATAACACCTTAAAACAATTGTTCATTTGGCATGAAATGAACACCACCTTTCACTAGAGATGAATTCATATTAACTTCCTTCTCTTTGTCCACATAGTTGCCTAAACTACGGTCATAGATAAACACTCATAAATAAGGGACAAGTTTGATGTAGGTTTATTTAAGCGCTCTCAAATATCTTGGTATTAGTAGTTTTTCCTAAGTCCTTAAATACATCCTATAGATGTTTATTTGTTTATAGGTGTTACGATATTTATACGCTTAATAATTAATTAATTTGAATTGTGCTGTTTTTAGGTAAAAGTGTATTGTTTTACTATGTATTACTTAAAATGTAATATGATGGTCATGATATGATCTAGACATACACTGGTTGGATTGCTCATATTTTGTTTGATATTAGTAGCTACATTTCAATGGATTAACACATGATTGGTCCACGATGTTTATTTAAAAAACACTAAAGGTCACTGTTGATGATCAATTGTGAGAAGCTCGTACAAATTTTATTTTTTATTAATTAAATTGTCTCGGATGACCAGATTAATTAGGGTGATGGACTATTTCCCTATACAAGTTTTAACTAAATAAAAATGTTGATATTACCATGTTAAATCTATTTCTGTGAATAGTTACTGAAGATATTAATATTTTATTCAATAACCTTTTTCTTACATATGATCAAGATGTTGAATTCTCATTGCCACATTTTATATATCTTTCATTTTCCTACATTTCCATAATAAGAAAACTGCTCTCTTACGTTCAAAGATTTAATTTTAGTCACTGATATTTTTTTTCCATATTAAAAAAGTGTATTTTTTTACGATATGCTTTTTCATGTTACATTCAATGGTATAGACATCGAATACATCCTTAAAAAAAATTAGGGAATTTTTTTTCCTTTCTCTTTTTTTAATATATCTCTCGTATGTATATGTGCTTTGTTGTACACTCTTTACTATCTCAGTAAATTAGAAACAAAGTGGAAAGTTGTTTTTCTTTCGTCACGTATTTTTTCTTTCGTCCTCTATCTCATTTCTCTCGTATGTATATGTGCTTTGTTGTATACTATTCACTATCTCAGTAAATTAGAAACAAAGTGGAAAGTTGTTTTTCTTTCGTTATGTATTTTTCTCTTTCGTCCTCTATCTCATTTTACTAAATTATCAATAAAAAGAAAAATACATTTTTTTATCATATCTAACCTCATTATAGTAAAGGTCTATTTCACATTATTATTTTTTTTTTTACTAACTCACTTAGTTGAAAGTTACTTATTTTGTCTTGACCTCTTCACTTCATAGGATAATTTATTTGTAAAAATGAGTTTCTTGGAAAAGCTAGTGATAAATGCAATTTTTGGTTAGAATAATCCATCATCATGTCCCCAACTTATATTGGTTATATGATCTTTCATTACCATTAATTAGTTGTTTTAAAAGGGATTAACTTTCACACATAGAGTTCATTTTCATCACCATTTTCAAATAAACTATTTTTTTAAGACATTTCCATCTTGATAGTCAACTTAAATTTTTTAATTCATATTATATAAGCATTTTAATGTAGGCATTCCAAGTGAAATTTTTCTTAATAATACCATTTACTTTTCAGGGAAATCCCAAATGGAAGATTACACTAAGAAGAGAAGGAATATACCAAATTGCCTATGTAAAAAGAAAAAAACTCTCATAGATAGTGATAATAAAACAAAATGATTTAATAATAATGTTAAAACACATGGACTAGTCATAATGTACTTCACGTAATTTATGATTTAATATTTAAGTAAATGATAATCTAGATGTAGCTTGTGAATAGTTGAAAAATATATTTTGTGAACATAATGTGATTTGATATCATCATACCAAAAATTGAATCATGGTGTTCAAAGAAATGATGTCCTTGAGGTAGCTTGTGAATAGTTGAAAAATATATCTTCTGAACAAAATGTGATTAGATATCATCACCCTAAAAGTTCAATCATGATTTTAAATAGTAACAATTTATCATATATGGAAGACTACCTATCTAAGTTCAAAAAACTTAGAATTTACCTAGATTCTCAAGTCAATCTAAAGGATGCAAGCTACATGTATGTTATTTTTTAAAATATTAGCCCTACATATTCTAGTGACTATGATTACAAAGAAAAGAAAACTCTTGCATATTGCAATTCTCAACGATGCAAGTACATATAACAAGGCCTTAGCAGCCCAACATAAAAATAAAACTAAACATCCCAAAAATTAACATACTTACAAAACTAAGAAAATGCATAGGTCCTAAACCTTCTGAGGTAATTTGTACTCTTAATGGTAACTTGTACTCTTAATGGTGATGAAGAACCAAAATCAAAGAGTAATAAGATTTGCATACATAGTAGTTTTTATGAGAAAGATGACGAATTGGGGTCTACATGTTTAAAAAATATGGAGGTCTTGGAAATAGCAATGAAGAAGTATAAAAAAAAATATTGATTCTTGTTGTAAAACTTATTCTCTTGAGAATTATATTTTCCAAAGGCTTCCTATTCCAACTTAAAATGGATGAGGATGTGTTGACTTTTTATTTTTATTTTTTTAATTGAGGGATTATATTGATTCTCAAGGGAATATGTTCAGCATATGCTTAATTGTAATTCTTATTGTATTAAAGAGTTTATTAGGTTGCACTCACTTTCGATCAATTTAAAAAATTAGGTGTGCCGCATGGCTCCCTCCCCACCAATTTCCTAGGGATTTAAGGCTATTCCAATTCTAATGGTCCTCCATGATAAGTTCCTCATTCTTATTTATAACATTCATTACATATAAATATATTTTATTTAGAAAAATGGTCCATTACTTTTAACAAATTTAAAAAATTAGACTCTTGTCACATCGCTCCCCACCCACCAATTTCCTAAGGATTTGAGATTATTCCAATTCTATTAAGTTTCTCCATGAAAAGTTCCTCATTATTATTTATGTCATTCATTTATAATTCCTTTTTTTCTTAAGTTAAAGTTGGTCCATAACCTTTTGATACATGGTTAATTAGGTAAATGTGTGCATTAGTAAGGCATTCTTCGTGTTGCAATAGTTTTTTGGTTATATTTATGAAGCTTTTAGCTATATCAACCACAATAACATTTTCAATGTTGTTGTCCTAGTTATGTTTGTTCTTTCTCGTTAATGAAACCTATGCTTCTTTTTCTTATGAGTGGATTACATATTTTGGAGCATATTATCATATTGATTAGAATTAAGCCATTTTTTCTGTTCTTAATGATTATAACCTCAAACAAACAATTGTTAGTGACTATAGATCTCTTATTGAGGTAGTTTCTAGAATAATTGAAGTAGATAATGGTCTTCGGTGATGTACTATATATTCTAAGTATTACCTACAACCTTATATGAATGTATCAAATCATTTAGGTGAAGTTAAAGGAATATGTTTTCCACTCCACAAAGTTGTAATAAATGATTTAAAATATCATAGGATAAATAAACCAAATTTTGCTTATATTCCCCTTCTTTGCTAGGCCTAGGGTGTTTTCGAAGATATTAGAGACAATTTGGGACAATATATTACTAGCTCTCAAGCCAAGGAATATAATTTCCTTTGTGCCAACATTTGTATTGAAATATATTTTGTTCAACGAAACCATTCAACATGATTTATAGCACTAGTTCCATCTCTAGGCTCTAGATTATGAGCATCTCCCTTTGATACGAAACTTTTTCCATGAGTATATGGAATTTGAAAAAGGATGTCAAAATGTTCCAAAATCTCATCCTATGCCATGTTCTCAAAACAATAAGGAGCATGAAGCATTCAAACCATTTTCTAAGAAACAAAAGAATTACTATCCTCAGAAGCCTCATTCAAGCAAGCCTAAATCTCATCAACATACTCCAGAAAGTAATATATATGATGCTTTGAAGTACTTTAAAGTAACAAAAGCCGAACTTGAGCTAGCTCTTGAGAAAGTGTGTCTAGTGTACAATACTTACCCCACTAAGGAATAGACATCATCTAAGAATATTGAAAAAGAATTATTTCAAAAGAAAAGGGAAAGAGAGACTTTGTCTAAGGATATTCAAAATAGTCATCTTTCCTAAAGAACGACGAAGAAGTAGGAATGGAGGAAGAGGAGGAGGTCCATCTATCCTCTTCTTCTACTTCCTATTCAATTGCTTTAAAGAACAGTAGGAATCCCTCCTCTCCATTATCAATAAGCAAGAAATAGCGGCGTAAGAAATATTCAAAATCTACTGCCCAACATTCTTGTCCACTTCTTCTACTTCCTATTCAAATGCGTCAAAGAAAAATAGGAATTCCTCCTCTCCATCAACAAGGAGTAGGAAATATTGGCCTAAGAAATATCCAAAATCTAGTGCCCAACATTCTTTACCATCCATTGATTCCACTTGGTCCTCTTCACTCAAAAAATACAAACTTTTTTGTTTTTGTATCATTGTGTGCAAAATATTTATAGAAACTCAATAAGTAGTAAGTTCAACTTACATAATGTCTAACCTTACATTTTCCCTACTCTAATTCAAAATGAGACAACATTTTTCCCTCCTCTTTTAAAATCAGTTTTTATTCAAATATACTTTAACTATATACACCAACACATGTTTTTTACTAATTCAAATTCTCTATTTTTATTAAAACTAAAAAATTCTGACGTACACATATATAATAAAATTAAAATATAATAAAAAATAATAATTATTAATAAATTTTAATGGATACATTTTTTTAAACATTCAGAAGCATCTTTGGTTGTATTTATGATTCGACGCTCTTACATATAAATTTAATATAATCATTAGCTTTTTAATATCTCTAATATTTTTTGTATTAATCATACGTATTGAATTAGTCTCACTGAGCATATCTACATTGTCCCCAAATAATCTTTCAAAATACTATGACAGTTAATTTTGGTGCTCGGCTTCGGTTTCATGGTCCATAACCAATTGATCGTGTTCTCTTAACATACTTTGACCTAAATTCTCGAAAGGGTAATAAATGCAAAATAAATTATTGGGTACTATACAAAGGTAATCGATGCAATATGAAATAAAATACAAGGTAATAGATGTAATATGAAATGAAATACATAGAATTTTTATGGCCATTAGGGTTGACAAGAAAATTACAAATCCGTGATGGAAAATTATTCTACCAGAATATCCAGTGAATAAACAAAATTATAAAATCAATTTCCTTAAAGTTTTTATTATTGAGAAGTATGATTATTTGAAATAGTGTAGGTATTTGTTGTTAAATTAATAATTAAATAAATTTTATATTTTAGGTATTTATATCTCTTCTCATTATATAGGAAATTAGTTTTTAATTTATTAGGTGGTAATTTTATGATAATTTGTATTTTATTTCTGAATTTATTATTTAGTAAAATTATATTATAGTTTTTATGTATAAAATTATTACTTAAAAAATCTATGTTACAATATTTATGTTTATAGAATATTAAAAAAGAATATAGTGATAAAAAAAAATTCTGAAATATTTTTGTTAAAACATTTTCCTATACATTCTTTTAATAAAAATTATGCCTATTTTTTAATAGATATTCTTGATTTCTATAAAATATTTTTTTTATATCATTTAATAGTTGTAGTTTTTCTTAATTTCACATCCTTACTTGAATAGTTATAATTCTTTTTAGACATTGGAAAAACTTATCATAACTAAGTTGTGAAAGTACCATTGGCTACTAGAATGTAAAGTGATCCATAACTTTTATTCAATGAAACCACACTATTTTACTTCTACTAGATACTTCTAGTATTAAATCATTTACTTATATCCTTAAAACTAAAAAGAGAAAAAAAAATAGTAATTATAATATATTCCTTCTATTTTTTATAGTTTAAAAATATTTATAAATAAATATAATAAAATATTGATTAACAAACTGAAGCTCGCTTAACTTCATTTTTCATAAATTTTGTAAATGATGAAAAAATCCCTAATAGAAATCAGCCACAAATTTGTACAAGAGAGGTTACAGACGGTATATGATATGGTAATAGTTTTTATTTGCTTGGATATTCAATAAGTTAATGTAAATGAGAAAATCTGAATCATTTTGATCTTTTGGATTTTATTTATTTTTTAATTAAGTTTCTTAAAAAAGTCATTGAAGCCATACAACTATCGATGCTATCTGTCTGCCATCGAAAGTACTAAAGGTTTCATTTTATACTACTTCACATGATTTAGACCTAGGCTGAATGAACATATTTTCGTTTAATTCACCAATGCCCAAAGAATCATTTTGATCTTTTGGATTTTTTTAATTAAGTTTCCTTAAAAAATTATTAAAGCCATTCAACTATGGATGCTATCTGTCTGCCAGCGAAAGTGCTAAAGGTTTTATTTCGTACTACTTCACATAATCTAGACCTAGGCTGAATGAACATATTTTCGTTTAATTCACCAATGCCCAAAGAATAATATTTAGACTTAAGTGGAGAATAAGAGCGCACATCAATCGCTTCGATACTTCCTTTCCTGTTACATCACACGCTTATATCTATCCGTGCAAATATTCCTACATATTAGTTCATACTTTTGACATCAAGAATATTACTTCGAAGTGAAGAATATTATCTTTTGACCAAAAAGAGCGTTCACAAATTTTACAACCAAATCAAATCGACGTCCCTAAATCACACTGTGGATCATAGGAAAATGCTATTTCCAACCCCATAGCCTCATTAATGCGGGGCTACATGTGCAGGAGATAGCCACCTCGCGTTTAGATAATAAAAAAAAACAGGCATAGTACCCACCTCGCGTGTTATTAATGCGGGGCTACATGTGCAGGAGATAGCCACCTCGCGTTTAGATAATAAAAAAAAAACGGCGTAGTACCCACCTCGGGTGTTATAAACTCCTATCTCTTGTGCATGTAGCCCCGCATTAATGAGGCTATGGGGTTGGAAATAGGAGTTGCCATGAGTCCTTATGAGCACCTTTACCTTCTTGCTGCAAAAGAGCCACGTTTTCTAGTGGAACTTAGGGACATCGATTTGATTGTAAAAGATATGATCCACGGCAAGGAAAGGACTCATGCAGAAGATTGAAAATCGGATCTTTTCGCACGTATTTAGAAATTGGGAGAAAATTATGCACCGCGAATTCTTGCGTTGAAAATTGACTGAAGCGTACGTACTCGGACGTATTCAAATGAGAAGAATATAATATGAATATAAATGTAAAGATAAGAGACATTTCAGGCATTCCGTGATCCGATATGATCTCTTCAGTGTTTGTCCTCACATTGGTAAAATGACATTGGTAAAATGAAGTAACAGCAGAAGGAAGTGATAGAGGGCCGGCTTTTAATATTGCAGAATCGGTATATACCTTTGTGGTCAAGAAAAATACTCTTGGTACTCTTTGTCCGACCAGCCAACTGTATTTTACACTCAAAACCGTTATTGGAGCCAATTACTCACGTTACTGCACGCATGTCATGTCTCTAAAATTCTCGCAGAGTCAATTTTCAATGCCCGAAACCGCAACAAAAAATTGTATGATGATAGGGAATCTATTGATATGACCTAGTCACGGAAATACCTCTGCTATACGATCTGTTTTATCCGAAATATTTTTGAACGGTCAAAATATAACAACAGCACGATCGAAAATATCTAAACAGTTTAGTTCTCTAGTACATTCTCTCAAAGCATTTGAAACTGGATGTACAAAGCGAATATTACATCTTTATATCACATCAATATAACGCAGACAAACAGCTTGGAAATGTAAATGATGCAGAAGATTATAGTAACGCGCACGAAAAATGCTTTCACACCCACGATCTTCCTTAAAAATCTAGGAACAACAGAGTCAATTGATAGAGTGTCGGTCGTTGGTATCGCAGAATTGGTATATCCTGTGTTGAATAGGTGGTGGGTGAAATCAAAAACTGAAACAAAACAAACAAGATATTAAACCTCAGCAGTCAAATTTCATATTATTAATACATAAAGCTGTCACATTGATGGAATCCACTTGGCTCACAGAGTTTTAATCAGCCATGACATTTTATTCTTTTATTTGAATGAAAAAAGCATTTAAAAAATAAAATTATGACATGTTTTCTTTGTCATGTACTTTATAAATTATAATATATATATATATATATATATATATATATATATATATATATAAAATCTAACTTTTAGTAGAGTATTAATTAGTTAGAACTATTTAATAATTATTGAGTTAAGTATGAAAGTGATACTAAAATTTCATATAATGTAATGGTAAGTAGAGTTCAAATAAAAGTAAAATTTAAAAATAATAATTATTAACATAAATTTAAAAAAATAAAATTATGATATGTTTTCTTTGTTATGTACTTTATAAATTATAATATATATATATATAAAATCTAACTTTTAGTAGAGTATTAATTAGTTAGAACTATTTAATAATTATTGAGTTAAGTATGAAAGTGATACTAAAATTTCATATAATGTAATGGTAAGTAGAGTTCAAATAAAAGTAATTTAAAAATAGTAATTATTAACATAAATTTAAGTTTTTCGTTTAATGAGATCAGAATGGTATGATATCACATAGGTTAGGTATTTGTTCTATGTTATTTTTTGCAATAAAGCATCTGAGGAAATCCGTTATAAAATGCAAGAGTATTAAGAGTATTAGCATTTGAGGAAATCCGTTATAAAATGCAAGAGTATTAAGAGTATTAGTTTAATTCAATAATTTCGAATTTATTCCTCTCACTCGGTAGATATGGAATTATTTGTAAATTTTATTTGTAAATTTATATGTATTTGTTCTATGTTACTCTTTGCAATAAAACATTTGAGGAAATCTCTTATAAAGTGCAAGAGTGTTAAGAGTATTAGTTTAATTCAGTAATTCCGAATTTATTCCTCTCACTCGGTGGATATGGAATTATTCGTAAATTTATATTTATGAGAAATCTAACCTAATATCTAACTTTCACAAGTTTAGAAATTTAACTATATAAAATAAAGACAATTTAATAACCATAAATTAATTTCACATTTATTAACAAATTTCTTATACAACTTTATTTTCGTAAAAGATGATATTACTAAAAGATTATATATATATATATAAAAGATAAGATGGTAATATGGAATTTCAATAAATATATATTTAAAAAAAAATCATATTTGTGAAAGTGATTTTGATATTTAAATATATTTAAAATATATGTTGAATTTAAAAAATATTTCACAAATTAATACTTAAGAAATACTAATATTTAAAAGGTAATAATAAATTTAATATGAATTGAGTTCATAAGTATGAGTGGTTTTCTTTGTTAAGTGGAGAGAATTATTGGTTTAAATAGATATTTGGAGAGTGAAATTGCTTCTAATATAGATGTTGAATCATTCATGATAAACATGGTGAAGTTTACGCCCTTTTGCAAGAGATAAATTTAGAAAATATATTTAGTGTAGGGTAGTTTTTTTAGTAGAGTAGTTATTGCTATGGGGATTCAAATAAAATTTCCAAACATAAGACAATGGGAACATATTTATCCACTCAATACAAGGCTTAATCATCGATATAATCATATGTGTCTTGACTCCTTTCATGTCACTGAAATGTGCTAAGTGGGAACAATGTTGAGATAGATTCATTTGCAAATAAGGGAACATAAGAAAATAACATATGTTATCATTATAGAAGCATATCATCAACATATACCACAATGTGTTCTAGTAAATTATTGGATCATGTACTCTCGTGGCACTTGGGTGCTGCACGTGGTGAAAGGTACACTAGAATGACACAAGAAATCCCATGTTTTACACCTATGACATGTCTCATCTATCATCACATATTGTTCACTTAAATCTCATAGACTATTGGATTAATCCCTGAGTAAAGGACTTATATGTGCAATGGATTCAATCATTCTCTAAAGTGGAACGGGATTGTGTCCATAATGGATATGAACATTTACCATGGGAAGTGATTTAGAGGCTTTAGATTTATCATCAGGTTGAAACATCAAGAACCTTAGAAGTTGTGTAGTTTTCTATGATGCAATAGAAGGTTGATTGAAACCAATTCTAATGACATTTAGGTCTTCTTAATCACCATATTGGATGATTTTAGGAACTTTGGAAGTTGTTTTTATTTCTCTAATGCCATAGAAGGTTGATTGAAACCAATTCTAGTGACATTTAGAATTTATCCTCTCATTAAGGCTCAATGTAGGCATAGTTGGAAGTGATCATGGGGATTCTCATACAACAATGGAAAATCCCCCCCATAAATAGTTCTTGCTCTCAACTCCCCACCATTATATTTGAACATATATGGTAATAGATACTAAACCTCAGACAATCCAATTGATCTACAACTCATGGGTTCTTTAAAATTCTACCTTATAAAAACTTTTTGACATAAGGAAAAGTGATCATTTCGTCCTCCATTGTACAAACATAGATTTGAATAAACTTGACACTCCACAAGAAACAGAACCATCCTATGGAAATACCACCATTTGTTGAATCCATGACCCTCCTCAATATTCATCTATGATATAGGATAACATTCTCGGTACAAAATGTCCTTAGCAAATAATTTTACAACTTGTCCTCATATAGAATAACCTATACTGATGCTCCCGAAGCACGAGGGGTAAAATCAGCTTGATTATATTAAGAATAACCTATAATTGATGCTCCCGAAGCACGAGGGGTAACACCAGCTTGATTATATTAAGAATAACCTATAACTGATGCTCCCGAAGCACGAGGGGTAACACTGGCTTGATTATATTAAGAATAATGTGTAACTAATGCTCTCGAAGCACGAGGGGTAACACCAACATGATTATATTAAAAATGACCTGTAACTGATGCTCCCAAAGCATGAGGGGTAACACCAACATGATTATATTAAAAATAACCTGTAACTGATGCTCCCAAAGCATGAGGGGTAACACCAGCTTAATTATATTAAGAATAACTTGTAACTAATGCTCCCCGAACACGGTTCAGATTACTTTGTTCAATAGTTGACCTATTCTTTGTGGTTATGCTTCATTTGATTTTTTACATACCAAATCATTTTCAACCCCGAAAAATTATATTAAAACTAAATCAAATATAAATATCCAATAAAATCAACATCTAAACACCACAATGATCTCCTCCATGGATCTATTTAGGAAAGTAGGCCCATTGTTATCTACCTATACTTCAGCATAAATCATCCTCACCTCCGCAGCTAGAACGATACTTTTTCCAACGGCTCGTATAGATCTACTCTACCATAATTGTAAAATAGCTACAAAAAGACAAGTGTCGTGCTTTAAAATGATCATGAGCCATGCTAGGGGTTCCACATGTGATATTGATTACCCCATCATCAAAATCATTAATGCTGCAATCATATATTAAGTAATGATATCAAGTATCCATCACAAATTTGGGTTGAATCTCCTCAATTTCCACAGTTGTTAAGTCTTTGGAATTGCCCTTAGATCCAATGATCCATAACTCTCATTCATTGAACAAAATGATACTATGTTTTCCACTCCATAATGCGTACATATCATCGTTTATGCATGCTCCTCTAACATTCATGTCGGCAGGAAAGTCAGAAGCGTTGTGGGAATTAACGAGGCTCACTTGCATGATTGCCTTCACAAGAATGCTCTGTGTGACATCCAGAGACCCCACATAAGAAAGGAGGTATGAAAGAAAAACTTGCAGATATAAAGTCACCTTGTGTGAAGTTTTGATAAATTCCACCATGCATGTACCAATGTGGATGGAATTCAATCCCTTATGTTCTAACACTGAATCGTGAATTTGACCTTCACCTACAACGTCAACTTTGATATTTGTTGTTTGAGAAAGCATTGCCATAGAAGTAAAATTATTATCAAGATAGTCATAACATCCATTCTCAATATTGTTGCACGGAAATATTTTCGTTTGCTAAAGTAATGGAATCACTGCAATGGTGCACATTGGAGATTTTCATGTTGGAGGTGATTTGGAAGGAACACCAAATGATTTAATGCAGGAAGTAATTAAATTATCATATGGCACTAAAAATTATAATAATTATATTCACCTAAAAATACTAATACAATATAAATACATCAAGTTATGTCTCAAGATAGCTAGTCTACCTTAGACATACAACTTTTAGTTGAGTGAATATCTCAACCACATACCAATCTAGGAAGCTAACTATTTGGGGATAATCTCTCATCCAACTAGACCTTAACAAACTCATAAATACTAGGAACGAATTGTTTGGAATTTGACAACTAATTGTAAATATGTGTAAAATAGTATTCACTGTCAAGTTGGTTTTATACCGAAACAACTGTTATGTAACGGAAGAGCCTCCTATAACATGATGAATGCCCGAATTGTTGTAAGAAGGAGAATCATTGTTGATTTAATAGAAAATTTCAATACCTTGCCCTGTGGATGTTTCCTTGAAACCCTGTCAAGGTTTTACCACATAAACATTGTGTTTTTACTTGTGCCTTTGCATTCCGTTTCATTTAGTTTTTAGTTATATATTTCTTGGTTAATTAATTGCTCTGACAAAAAGTAGTATCAGAGAAAGTTGAGTTCAATTGAAGAAAACTGGGAAAGAGATGGTGCGTTTCCTGGAAAAGTTTTTTTATTAGCACTGGTTGAAGAGTTCGAAGGGAGTGACGAGCACCGTGAATGCTTTAGTGCACCCAAAGAACACGCTGCCCCCTGTTTTTTGACAAAAAAAAAGGCTGATTTTTTTTAAAAATATTGCCGCTGTCAAGTGAAGGAGGCCGCATGATTTTTTTTTTAAATGCCGTAATAAAGAGTTGCTAGTCCATCTGTCTAGAAAAAGAGCATGTCGCCAGAGAAAGAATTGTTGTCACTGTTGCTGTGTAGGAAGAAGGTTGTCGTAAGAGCTATCTAGAAAAAGAGCATGCCGCCAGAGAAAGAGCTGTCGTCACTGCTACTATGTAGGAAGAAGGCTGCTGCAAGAGCTGAATCCGCAATTATTTTAAGGGAATCAGTTAGTGCCAGAGACATAATTTTTTTTTATTTCCTGCCCGAGTTCGCTGAAGTCCACTAGAGGAACAACCTGTTGTCTAAGGGTTTTGTGAAGACAAAGCCACTGTTTGTACAGGCCATGTTATTCTTTTAATTTTGACAGTAGAAAGAAAAGAAAATTTTGTTGAATGTAATTTTTTTTATTGTTTCGTAGGGTTTCTTTGGTTAAAAAAAAAAAGGAACAAAATTTTTAAAGGAGCAGTGAAACTGAATTTTAAGGGGAAAACTGGAAAATTGGAAAGGGTTTGAATTGGAAAGAGTTTGAAGTGGTTTTTTCTGAAGGTTTTTTTTTAATTCTGGAAATTTTTTGGGGTCAATTTCATAAATGTTTTTTTAGAAAGAATTGAATCAAGAAGAAGGAAGAGAAAATTATTTGTTTTGATCATTAACGAAATAGAAATTGAAACTACAAGTTGAACCCTTAGTTGGAAGAACCCTAGGAAGGAAATCTAGAAGCAATTTTTTTCTAACCCTATAGGAAGAAAATGGCTAAGATGACGAATGCAAAGTTCGAGGTGGAGAAATTCATCGACAAGAACAACTTTTCTCTATGGAAACTAAAAGTTAGGGATTTGCTGGTGCAACAAGGGTTGTACAAAGCTCTGGACAAGGAAAATAAGAAACCTGCTAGCATTGCAGTTTCAAACTGGAAGGACTTGGATGCCCGAGCTCTCAGTACCATCAGGTTATGCCTGGCATATGAAGTTTTTTCAACATTGTTGAAGAGAGTACAACTGCAGGTTTCTGGGAAAAACTATATAAACTATATATAACAAAATCGTTAACCAATAGAATTTATTTAAAAAGATAATTATACAGTCTTTGGATGAAGGAGGGTGCAAAAGTTGCAGAACATTTAAATGTTTTTAATAAACATATATGCTAGTTATTAGATATGGAAGTTAAAATTCAGGAAGAAGACAAAGCTATAACCTTGTTGTGTTCTCTGCTCGAGTCGTGGGACCACTTCGTAACTTCAATCAGTTTGAGCACTATTAATTCTTTGAAATTTGAATCAGTTGTGGGAGCTCTCTTATCTGAAGAAGTACAGAGGAATTCCAGTACTGAGACAATTGCCCCAGAAGCCATGATAGCCATGGGACGGTCAAAGGAGACAAGAGAAAAAACAAGGGCATCTTCTCGATCAAAATCAAAGGGAAAGAAGTGTAAGGAAAAATTTTGGCACTGTAATAAAATTGGACACCTAAAGAAAGACCGTTGGAAACGAAAAGAGTCTGATAACCCAACGAAAGAAGCAAATTAGGTTGATTCAGGTATGATAGACAAAGTTTTATTTGCTGAAGAATTATGTATGATAGATGAAACTTTACCTTTATGTAATGTCTCTCAAAATTTTGGAAGTTGGCTATTAGACTTTGGTGCTTCTCATCACATGTGTCCACTCAGAAATTGGTTTACTTCATATGAAGATGTAAATGGTAGTTCTGTGTTTATGGGTAATAATGTATGATGTTAGACTGTTGGGATGGGAAATATCAAGATTAAAATGTATGATAACATAGTTAGAACATTAACTAGTTTTATACATGTACTTGAATTGAAGAAAAATTTGATTTCTTTGGGAGTGTTGGATTCAGATGGTTATAATTTTACAGGTCAGAATGGAGTGCTGAAAGTCTCTAAAGGCGCCCTTGTTGTTATGAAAGAAGAAAAGGTCAAAAATCTTTACAGACTCAAAGAAAGAAGAAGAAGGTACTCGCCTATGGCATCAACGATTGGGTCACATGAGAGAGAAAGGTCTTTGGGTAATGATCAAATGTAAATCACTTCCTGATTTGAAATCCTTGAAGTTGGTTGGATTTCTGTAAACATTGTGTGTATGGAATACAATGTAAATAGAGATTTAAAACTGGAAGTCATAATAGTAAAAAAAAATTAGAGTATATTCATTCTGATCTATGGGGACCATCCCCTGTTGTATCATATGGATGTGCTCTATATTTTTTAATGTTTATTAATGATTTTTGCTGTAAATTTTGGGTTTTTATGCTGAAAAAGAAAGCTAATGTATTCAATGTCTTTAAACAATTTAAAGCAATGGTAGAAAAAACAAGGGGCAAATCAATTAAATGTTCAAGAACTGATAACAGTGGTGAATTTACTTCTCTAGAATTTGAACAATACTGTAAGGATGAAGGAATTGTTAGACACAAAACTGTTGTTTATACTCAACAAAATGGTGTTGCTGAACATATGAATCAAACTCTTATGGAAATATCTAGAAGCATGATCAGCAGTGCTAACCTGCAAAAGGAGTTGTGGGCAGAAGCAGTATCCAATTCTTGTTACTTAGTTAATAGATCACCTTCAATAGCAATTAATTGTAAAATTCATGAAGAAGTTTGGTCAGGTCATTCTTGTGATTATTCACATTCAAGGATATTTGGTTGTGATGCTTATGCTCTTATTCCCAAAAATCAGCGTTCAAAATTAGATCCAAAATCAAAATGTTATGTCTTTGTTGGGTATGACTATGTGGTGAAAGGATACAGGTTGTGGGATCCTACGTCATGAAAGATAATCATTAGCAGAGATGTAACATTTGATGAATCTTCTCTTTTAAAATCAAATTTTGAAAGTATTGAATAGGAACAGGTATCGCCAAATCAACAAATTCAGTTGGAGTCTAGACCTTTCTTTGAAAGTCGAAAGGAAGGAGAAACTTCTGGAGGAAAAAGTGATGAAGATACAAAGGAAGCTTTTGAAGTTTCTGAACATGTTAAACAACGAGTCACTCTAAGAAGGTCTACAAGGGAAAGAAAAACTCCCAAGAGGTATGAATATTCTGCTTCATATTTTTCTTTGATTACTGAAGATGGGGAACCTTCTTGTTATCGGGAAGCAGTATTTGATACAAATTTTGAAAAATGGAAAATGGCTATGGAAGAAGAAATGAATTCCTTAGCCAAGAACAATACCTGGGATCTTGTAGAACTTCTTGAAGGGAGAAGTGTTGTTGGATGCAAATGGGTATTCAAACTGAAATTTAAAATTGATGGAAGTATTGAAAGGTATAAGGCGAGACTGGTAGCAAAAGGTTATTCTCAAGTTGAAGGTATCGACTTTCATGAGATTTTTTCACCAGTTGTAAAACTTGTTTCTATTCATACTGTGTTGGCACTAACTAAATTACTTAACCTTGAGTTAGAACAGTTAGATGATAAAAAACTTTTCTACATGGTGATTTGGATGAAGAGTTATATATGGAACAACTAGAAGGTTTTGTACAAGGTTGCAACAAAAGATTAGTTTGCAAGCTTAGGAAATCATTTTATGGCTTGAGGCAGTCTCCGAGGCAATGGTACAAGAATTTTGACTCCTTTATGGTGAGTCAAAACTTTATTAGAAGTGAGTATGATCATTGTGTATACTTCAAGAATTTGAGTGGCACATTCATTATCTTAGTTTTGTATGCTGACAATATACTTATTGCAAGAAAAAGCATGGAAGGGATCAATAGGTTAAAGGCTCATCTCTCTAGGAAATTTGGTATGAAGGATTTTGGAGTAGCAAAACATATCTTGGGCATGGAGATATAGAGAGACAGGAAAAATGGTAAGCTTTCGTTATCATAGCAAAAGTATGTGGAGAGAGTAATTGAAAAGTTCTGTATGAAAAATTTGAAACCTGTTAATGTTCCATTAGCTTCCCATTTTAAGCTTCCTTCGGTTTTGAGTGCTAGAACTAATGAAGAAAAGAAATATATGTTTCATGTACCATATGTGAATGTTGTAGGCAATTTAATGTATGTGATGGTATCTATAAGACCTAACATTTCACATGCAGTTGGATTTGTCAACAAGTTCATGGAAAATCCAGATGAAGAACATTGGCGAGCAGTGAAATGGGTGCTTCGATATCTAAGAGGCACAAGTGACCATTGCATCATCTTTAATGGTAGTGAAGGATCAATCTACGGATATCTAGATGTTGATTATGCAGATGATTTGGACAAAAGGAGATCTACTACAGGTTATGTCTTTACTCTTGCAAGTGGAGCGATTTGTTGGATGTCAAAGCTTCAAGAAACAGTTGCATTTTCCATTACCGAAGTAGAATATACAGCTACTTTAGATGCCAGTAGTGAAGAAATCTGGTTAAAGGGTCTACTTGATGGGATTAGAAGGACACAGGAGAAAGTGAATATACTCTATGACAGCCAGAGTGCTATTCACTTGGCTACAAATCTAGCTTATCACTGCAAGACCAAGCACATTGATGTAAGGTATCATTTTCTGAGACATGTGATCGATGGCAGAAAATTTGCTCTTAAGAAACTCCATACATGAGAGAATTGTGTAGACATATTCATGAAGCTAGTTACAGTAGAGAAGCTACGATGGTGTTTAGATTCTCTTGGCTTGCAGAAGAGATGATGAACAGGCATGGTCAAGGGATTAGGAAAATTGTTGTCAAGGTGGAGTTTGTTGGAATTTGACAACTAATTGCAAATATGTGTAAAATAGTATTGAGTGCCAAGTTGGTTTTATAACGAAACAATTGTTATGTAGCGGAGGAGCCTCCTATAAAATGATGAATGCCCAAACTACTGTAAGAAGGAGAATCATTGTTGATTTAATAGAAAATTCCAATCCCTTGCCCCATGGATGTTTCCTTAACACTCTGTCAAGGTTTTACCTCGTAAACATTGTGGTTTTACTTGTGCCTTTGCATTCCCTTTCATTTAGTTTTCAGTTATATATTTCTTGGTTAATTAACTGCTCTGCCAACACAAACTCCTATGTATAGAAATCATTACGGCTAAGAAAAGTAGGAATTATCTTTTCCAAGTCGCCCCCTTAATGACTACTTGCCTCAATCTCAATCACTCTAAATTCTAGATGTGGTCCTCATGTTTATAAATATGATAAAAAATAATATGTTGATGTCTATATAAGGGAACAAATATCTACTGAAATGCATGGGTACTAACTGAAATGCATGGGTACCAACCGCTGCAACCACTAGTCTACTAGGATGTCCTCTGTGTACATGGTTCAGTCAACCATTTTTTGCATACCTATAACTATACCTATAAATCGCCCTCAATAATCATCACCATGGGTTTTCTTAGATTACCCATAACCATGGTCTCGGTTTTATCAGGTTACCCTAAACCATGCCTAGGATTTTGTCGACTAACCTTAAACCATGCCTAGGCTTTTGTTGGCTCACTCTAAACCATGCCTATGGTTTTTTTCAGCTGACCCTAAACCATGCCTACAAGAATCCATGTCCATTGCACTCTCACAAGTGGTTTCTTTCTTACCACAAAACTAGACTTCCAAATTGGTTTATGGTTGACCACAAACCTGCAATTAGAAATTTGTTTTAAGATTAGCATGAACTTCTTGGGGGCTACAATGTCTTGGAAGGCTAACAACACAACTTCAGGTACATAATATTACAGACTTTTGAAGGACCACTACAAAACATCCTAGATGTGCTGACTAATAAATGTATGTCACACATAATACATAATCATCATGAGTCTATTCCACAAACTCAAACTTTTTCAGCTAGTTGTCCATCATCCTTCAATATTTGATGATTCTCCCATCACTATCTTTTGATGCCAACTTCAATGTCATGTATTTACCATAACTTGTATTCAATAATTCCTGCAAATTTGTCTATTATTGGAATGGCTAATTCAAAAAGAAACTCAAACTCAAGCCAATAGTTGGCGAGAATAATGTTGCTTAGAATAACATGACATACTAATACACAAAAATGCATTGTAAACTTAGAAGATGAAACAAATTCCAAAATAAATGGTTGCAAAATCGAAGAATTAAATTCATTCATATTTTTTTTTAAAGGTGGGTCATTAAATTGAGTGGCTCCTCGGTGGCTTGTATCTGACACCAATGGCAGGTTACATTTTCAATTTTTCCAAGGCTTGACACAACCCAACATTGTTGAAATATTTATGTTGGAATCCAATAAAATCTCTCTCTCGGTGCTAGAATGCAGACTGACAAAAGGTAGGGAGATAAAACCATATTGCTTGCACGAAAAGCATGAAAAAATATACTTTGTCAACAATTCTCTAACATACTTAAAGGGTTGGTTGTAATCATAACTCTGTTAGAACAAACAAGATCATTTGATTCACCTAAGTTTTTTAAAATAAAAAAATTCCAACATTTAATAACATATAAGGATTTTATTCACCCGAGATCGATGAACATGAGTAGCCATGTCAATAAAAACATTTACCTACACCATTCAACTTGTTCAATGATAAGAGGCTTTTGAAGGAGATTTTGATCTCAACAATGGCATGCATGAGACCTCTTTCACACTATCAAACATACATCTCATATTGGAACATATTTTGATCACTCCACAAGCAGAACAAACTCCAGCTTTGTATTCCAGTTTGGCTCCACACAACAATTTCTCACTGGGCAATTTCTACAATTAATCAATTGAACTCACAACAACTCTTGTCCAACCACATGCACAATAGGACATGATTCACGCCACAACAAGCAACGTCCTCAATTGGCTCTCAATTCCATGCTACAAGCTCAATGCTCAAGGCTTCAACATTCTAGTGGTTGTTGCAGTGTTGTGGAAGATTAACACCACAATGCTTGGTTTCCACAATATTCAACCAAAACGCCTCCTTGAACAAGGGATACACCACTCACAATGCATGTCGTTTCCTTCTTCACATGACTCAAAGTTCATGTCTCCAATATTCCAATAGTGAATAGCTCCAACTAGCTCCTGCGGTTAACTCACACAAGTAGTCTTCCACATCTTGGGTCAATGACTAACACATGCACATGAGGTCTCGATCATGAAGCAACTCATAAACTCTATGTAGGCTCATTGCTACAATCATCACACAATGCTCCAACAATCTGACTCACATGAGTCTGAGTGGAGGTGTCATTTGGTTTGAATTCACATAACATAGACAAACAACATAATCTACTTAGCTTATTCTGCAACACATTTCCACACTTCACACAACCCCATGAGACTAAATAATTAAGAGTAAAACTAGTAGAAGTACTATTCATAGCAATCTCTTCATATTACACAAAATGATGGACAAAACTTCTTCCACGATGGTTCTTTCCACGCTCACTTTGTTTGATGGATAAGCAAAACACACATAACCCATCCTATAAACAAACTATAGGAGCCCTATGACCTTGGGCTCTCCCATGAGGGAGTTAGCCCACACAAGATCTTATACCAAATTAAATTATCATAAGGCACTAAAAATTCTATTTACATGAAAATAATAATATAATATAAATACATCAGGCCATGTTTCAAGATAGCTAGTCTATGTTGGACATAAAATCTCTTAGTTGAGTTAATATCTCAACCACACACCAATCTAGGAAGCTAACTAGTTGGGGAGAACCTCTCAACCAACTAGACCTCAAAAAACTCCCAAATACTGGGAACAAACTCTTGTACATAGAAAGAATTACAACTAAGACAAGTAGGAATTATATTTTCCAAGTGAGGTAGTCTCTAACAGCACTAGAAGGAGCTGCAAACAATAAACAGATGTATATATCAACACACAAGAACAACCACATGAAATATTCATGCACACATTTAAGCTACCACTAATCTAATTATAAAGTAGGAAAACATGAGCCTCTCTCACATCTTCCTGTCCCTTCCTTGAAGGAGTCAAGGCACAATAAGGTCTGATACCAAATTAGAAAAATAGAGAGATTTGAGAGATACTAGACACACAACGCAAAACCATACTATTTCTATTCATCTCACAAAGCTTACATATAGAGGAATATAAATCATTGACTTCCACAAATCTAGATCCTAAGAAGGTAGATCTATAACTGGGACATAACACAACAATAACTCATACGCATACGAAACAACAACTTTTAGATTGAACCATAAGGATTCACAACTGCAACTTATAAATCAAATAACACACATGACATATATGAAAGTATTACTGCCAACACATAATATAATTAAACATCCATTTCAATTTTTTTTTCTCAATCAAAATATTTAAATCTCTTTTAATCCTCTATGCATTTTTAAAACATTTCATTTTCTTTATGCCTCTGGGCTCAATCATCTTAGAAAACAAATTTAGAACCTTCACTTTAAAAAATAACTCTTAAAATCCAATAACACTAATCAGTAATATGACTTTGACATTTAATTAGGATTTATAAACTTATCCTACATCTTCAATTTCATTTAAGTCATTATCATCATCATGGAATCTTATATTTCCATACCCTTAAGACTTTATATATGGAAAATGAGAATGGTAAAAGATTAAATATATTGCCGTTTGACGCTAAATGTTAATGATAATATATAATTTATGTTATTTATAACTTTTGAGAAAGAAATAGTTGTGAAATATGAAAATATATTTCAAGTTGATTATAAAATTAAATATAAATACATTTTTTGTATTTTAAAAATTGAAATCTATTTTATAATTTAATATAAAAGAGATAATATCATTTAATATCTAATAAGAAATTTAGTATAAATTGGCTGTATGCGTAGGAAGGGTTCTCACTAATTTAAGAGGAACATTGATTTGTAATTATGTTTAGGTAATGAAAACAATTTTAATTAAGACACCAAAATGTATGCCTTTTTGTAAATAATAAACTTAACAAATTCTCTTTGCATGAGTAATTTAATTGCAGGGAAGTTTATAAAAAGATCATTAAACCTGTGATAGTTTGCATATCTTCTCCCATAACAAACAAAAAGTAAATCATTGATAGAACCATGTGCCTCTCACATCTATTTCTTGCTACTGACATGTGTTAAGGGGATAATGTTATGGTGTATTCATTTAGAAATAATGAATCACAAGAAAAAATATGTTTCATCATCAACACCAAGTTGTATCATGAAACATACACCCTAATATAGTTTGGTAAAAAATTGAACCATTTACTCCTTGGGCACATATTTTGGTAAATAATTGAACCATTTACTACTTGGGCACTTCGCTAGTTTACAGGCATAATGGAATGACACAACACCTCCGATGTTTCCTACCTATGGAACCCTTACTATCTGACTATATGTTCTTGAGTTGAATCTCATAATCTATGAGATTAATTCCGAGGTGAAGGATTTATCTATTTGAGGTTTTTATCATTATCTAAAGGGAAATGGGATCATAGCAATTTTTAATGCAATGAAAACCATGAGAAGATATTCTAGATTGAGATTTTATATGGTCCGAATGAACCATGCTTTATTAATTGGTTGGAGTACGTGGAAGTTGTTGGTTTTTTTTACAGTTAAGAAATTTAGAAGTTGTGAAAAATGCTTTGATAGAACAAAGGATTAATTGATACGAAATGTAATGACATTTATGGTTTATCTAGAAAAATTTATGTAAAGGATGATAATTCTTAATTATCATTATAATTAATCATGGAAATTCTCATGTAACAATGGAAAATTTTCAAAGAAACTGAAGCTGTATGAGTGGTGCTAGAAGGAAATTTTGAAATGGAGAATTTTCAAAGAAACTGAAGGTGTATGAGTGGTGCTAGAAGGAAATTTTGAAATCTTCCTTTATTAGCACCAACCTACACTTTAAAATTCTAATTTTTTAACTCTTTCCAATTTGTCTATGCGTAGATTAGGGACAGCTTTAATGTTGGATAGAACAATGATCTTCCCACCATTGATATATGGTTAACAAGATTATGCGAATCTTAGTGAATCTTGGATTCCCATTGAGATACTTTTTATCCCCACAAGTGGTTCCCATGCTAAACCATCCCCATAATATTTGAACGAGTGACCTAACGAGAACTAAAGTCCAAAAATCTTCAATATTATACACCTTATAGGTTTTTGAAAATTCTACCTTATTTGCAATTTTTGACATTGAAAAAATTGACCATTCAGTAATCCATCTTCTATAATTAAATCTTCTATACTTAAATTCTGAAGGGACTTGAGACAAAGCAAAAATCAGTTAATGTAATCACTATCAAAATTTATTAAACTTGATTTTCTTTTCAAGACGCTTAAAATTATCATAATTTATTATAGACTATATATTATAAATAATGTTCTAAGTGTTGTTTCTCAATTTTTTTTGAAAATATCTAAGTTGGAAATTTATGTTTTAATCAAATGTCCTAAAATTCTTATTATATATTGTATCCTTGTTACATCAATTTTCTAGATTCTTTTTATTAATAAAATATATATGAGTTTTCTTAAAAATTAAGTATAAACTAACTAATAATCATATATCAACTTTTTTATATTATTTTGTTGTAAACTATATTTTTTCTTTATATTATTAGGAATTTACATAATGTATGGTCACAGAAAAACTAGAGTAGATAGTGTACAAGATGTTGTGTTGGTTATAAAAAAAATATTTACGACTTAAGGAGAATATAAGAGTGACCATCTCCTTAAGAGAGGGAATTTGAGTGATCTCTAAGAGGATTCTATGCCTAAATTAAAAAAATATTGGTCCATAAAAAAATAGAAATTACTGACACTAGGGCGATGAGAAGAATACAATAGCATGGAAAACTAGGAAGAAACAAAGGCTGAGTGAACCTTTCCTAGGAATTTAGTGAGCTTGGTTTAGCTGGTCCATTACCTTCTTGTGATTCATTTAATCATCCTGAGCTTGATCTCTTTGAGCATTGTGATGTTATGGGTTGTCCCTTTGTGCTTGGTCTTGCTAGTCAAGGTAGAAGAATGGGTCATCAAATATTTCAAAAGGCCATGAAGGGAACACCCATTAAATAGAATAGACACACTCTCGGCATAGGTGTCTACCTCCTTCCATGTGAATTCTCCATTGATTAGGCACTTAGTATCAGTTTACGTGGCCAATTTTTGTTCTCTCTCCACTTTTTTTAGGGAGTTATGGTTAGCAATGAGTTTTTGTTTCTTTGTTTATGATTATGGGTGTGCAGGACTAAAGGATTTGTGTCCCTTTTGAGTAGCATCAACACCTTATGTATGATCATGAGAATTTTAGGAATATAGAGGAGGTCGGAGGTGGGGGAAATGAATTCCCAATGCTTCAGAAAAAATTTTCGAAGTCGCGCACATATGAACCAAATAGGAATTGATTTCTACAATTTGACATTCCGCCCTCACCCTAGTTTTTTGTTGTTCCCAAAGATGTCTTCCTAACATGTTAGGGATGACCTAGTGGCCATTTCTACTATCATTTTCTTCTGTGCCTCCATGGTAGCAACTAAGCGGTGGATGTGCATCAACAAGTCTTCATAAAATTTATCTTTACCTTGATCATGCTAGGGAGGGAGAGGCTGATGCCCACATCCTTTGCCACCTCTCCTAGCCCAGTGCCTTTCATGGACACTAATGATCAGACTTGAGAATTCTCTTCTTCTAACCTAAAATACCCTAAATATCCTAGTCCTGTGAGGTCCTCAATGTCCAACAAACTCCGAAGGAGAAAAACTAGGGAAATGAATTTCCTCTTTGGTGCTAGTGGTGGAATTCATGTTCCTTGCTCATAGTAAATGTCTTGTCCTCGTTTCATCACCCATATCCTACTTGAAACAAATGAAACATTCAATTTTCTTAGAGAGTGATCGCTACTCATCCATTGTCATTAATGAGTCATGCAACATTGGCATGAGAAGTCTGAGGCACACTGGTTAATGTGAGGACACCTCTAAGAGTAAAAGAATATTTTGTAATTTATAATAATTTATTTATTTACTTCGTTAAATTATTAGTGAAAATGAACTCATAATCATGTGATATAAAGAAAATTTTCATTTTACAATTATGACTCATTAACATAACATTTATAAAATATATATATGGATTGAAAATTTAATTAATTAACTTTCTAGTAAATATTTTAACAACTAATTCACATGTGACAAAGTATATTATATAATAGTAAAAATTAGATATTAATAACTAATTTACATATCACAAAGTATATTATATAATAATAAAAAATATATACTATTTTTAATAATCTTTTGCTAAAAATTTGATTTCCAATATTTAATACAAAAGTTAAGATAATAGATTGAATTTAATTGACTTCATTATAGTATAATAATTTTTGTTTTTATAAGTTAATATTCTATTAATGTCAGAAAAAAGGAGTACATGGAGTCCGTCCCAAAATAGGTGGACTCACCCCAATTAGGTTTGTTGACCAAAAATTTCACCAGATGACAAAAATAAAAAAAAATAGCTTAGGACATCCTCCATAAAGGGTTGGGCCAGATGCACAACAACATAGCTAAAATGTAAAAAATACCAGAAATCATACTAGTCTTATGGCGTAATGGATGCAAGGTTGTCTCGAGATGTTCCAAGAGGTGGAGGAGGGTGGAAGTCACATTGAACGTGTCCTTTGTAGTGCACCATCCATGTCTCTAGCTTTTCTACTTTCTCCATGAGTTGGTTTTGCCCCTGCCAGACCACAACCAATCTTTCCCGAAGTTGACTTTGAAAGTAATGCAGTCACTCCAGAGAGGCCATCTGCACTGCATTCTCCTTGTGCCAAACTCATTCTACAACATCCAACTTGTCCATCAAACTGGCAATGAGAGCATGATAATTCTTGAAGCAATAGTGCTGGAGACCCTGCCCTCCTGAGCCTTGAGTGTTGCCAGCCCACGCTTTTCCCTGCCACTGCCCCTGCGATTCTTCCCATAGTCACGAGACCCTTCAACTCTTCTCAGCCCCCACTTTCCACCTCCACGACCTGCTCTCACACCTACATTGCATTTTCATTAACGCTTAGTTGTTTTTCCACCTCGACTAGGCATCATTGTGACTAGAGCTTGGTCTGTCACCCCTTCAGAAGTAAGGGAAGCAGTGCAGGAAGAGCAACCCCTTCACTCATGTTTTTTCATAGTTTCCCACAATGGAGGCACACCTTGAAAAGGAACTAAACACTAGACTTTCCACCCAAAAGAACACTCCCCACAAATAGAAGACCCGAGCAACACCACCCAGAATAACACAAATTCTCCAAGATGGCTCCTTCTACCCATGAAGGACCACCCCCATAAGATAATACTGACAACTCCACCCTATAGAATACCACCAATGATGGAACTCCACCTAGGGATAGCAGATATTTTTTCATTCTAAGACGAGCTCAAAATCAACCACTACCTACCGAATTTGATAGCGATAAACCATGAACAAACCCATTAGGCCCCTTCACACAAGAAATCATTATTACAGTAGGGGAACTTGGGCTTCCTCCACTCACTATAGGGGTTCCTTACCGACGAGCTCCACCACCTTGCACGAACAAGGTTGAAGAAGTTACCTCCAAACTGCGAGGAGTTCTTCTTTTTTACCCAGTCTCTCCTTCTGCAACCAATAACCAAGATTCTCAGTCGCAAGGACCAAATGAGCCCACTACCCATGTATATTTCCACAACGAGAAACCACACTCCATTTCCAACAATCATCGACCTCCAGAACTTCCATCTCCTTCTCGGCAACCACCACAACACTGAACACCATATCTGAATGCAGAGACGAATTCCCGGTGCATTCATCGTGCATTGCCTTAACACTCTGCCACCCCCACACACAGACGACGAATAATTGCTCACATGAATGCATGAAATTAAGATGCTACGTCTCCCAATGCATGGGAAGATGTGAAGGAACCAAGAGGCATGTCCCTCCCTTCCTATCCACCTGTTTTCACACATGTGAGAAGACCTCCACGTGCTTCCTTGATCTCATCCCCATCGGCGAAGAATTATGCTTTGCCAAAATTCTTTGCAGATCCTCCAGAAACCTATTTTGGATGGAGGGGGGCCACGCTTGGGAGACGTCTTAGCTCTGAGTCTCTCTTCGCCAATTTTTTAATTTTCTACATTGCTATATTCCTTTCTCAGTCAGCATGATCCTTTATTATGTAATCGAAGGAGGAAATTATTGAGAGTATGCATTCCCCTATAAGCTCCACACGCCAACTCTTGATGACCTTTGAT
This sequence comes from Pinus tabuliformis, assembly GCA_031772625.1. Classification (NCBI taxonomy): domain Eukaryota; kingdom Viridiplantae; phylum Streptophyta; class Pinopsida; order Pinales; family Pinaceae; genus Pinus; species Pinus tabuliformis. The sequence goes on along the minus strand of CM062817.1, from coordinate 1,195,488,046 downwards.
AGGGGGAACCATTGATGAGGTGTTGGAGCATGGATATAGCAATCTAGGAATCACTGGTGACCTAGAGCTTCATGATGCCCATGTTGTTGCATCCTACAAGCCATGATCCAAAGTTAAATACTTAGCCAAGTTGTTAGTGGCCACAAGAGGAAGTATATAATCTCCTTTCCTACCCCTTATCATCACAAAGGATCGTACCACAACCAACTAAGCTTGGATTCCCCTTTGAAGCCCCGTCAAGGTTGAGTTTGGAAAATCCCACCGGTAGATAGGTGAACTTTTTTGAGGAGACACAGGAAGGTAATGACCAATGAGTGGGGGCAGATGTGGAGTCCATTGTAATGCCGAGAGATAAGAGAGTAGCATGCTCCCATTGTTTTTCCTTCCAGTCCTCCTCTGACGATGGTAAGATTGAAATGGTTTCCATAAGGTTCTGGAGGGTGGTGTGCTAGGCCATGGCTGGGAAAACTCTTCTAAGTGGAAGATTGCATTGTTCCTACGTTTCCAAGTATTCCATAAGACAAATCCTTGTGACAGGGACTAGGCACGATGAATTAATGGGTTTTTAAATAGGGTCCATCTCCATGTGTCTAAATAATCTTGCAAACTTATTATAGATCTGCTAGAAAGACCCAAAACCTCAGCATGAAATTGCGAGACTTCTAGAGTCTTTAGGTAGAAGTTCAGCAGATGATCAGTCGTTTCCTCCTTCATATGGCATAAAGGATAGGAGGATGGGCTAGAAAAGCCCTTCTTCTGTATTTTGTCCCACATGAGTGTCTTACCATGCCCTACAAGCCATAGCAAGAAGGAAAAGTTTGGCCATAGGCACTAATCCCACATCCTTTTTGAGAGAGGGTATGGCTCTGGGTCGTTTACTGAATATTTTAGTGAATACGCCTGCTTAAGAGTAATTCCACCTTGATGATGAAACCTCTGTATTAATTTTTTAGGCTCCCCATTGTTCACAATAAGTCTTTGGTAAATAATCAAAAGAATGGCCTTCTAGTTCAATGGAGGGTCATGAGGTTAATTCTCAGGGCGTTTCCACAAAAGCCATTTTGACTCCTGCATATGGTTACTCCAAAATTCCCATACCTTGGTCCCATTGAGATAGGAAGTGAATTATTGAAGACCTACAAACTTCAAATTTTGATCAAGTATGGGAACTGAATCCATCAATCAACCCAGAAGTTAAGTGAGTTTCCATTCCAGACTTCCTAGAAGTCATTTTGCTTGATAAAATCTTCTTGAGCCTTGGCTTTGTTCCAAATCGACGAACCTAGTGGGAGGTCATGATGAAGGTAGAGAGGGGTTTTCCAGTCCTAAAATACATATTTAGCTACCCAATATTTTTCCATAGCTCTTGTCCTTCTTGAGTCCATTTCCACCACACTTTTACACTAAGGATCTAGGATAGAACCTCCACATATTTGAGTTGCAGTCCACCCTAGACCTTGGGTTTCCATAATTTCTCCTAGGAAAACAATGCCCATTTACCGCCAACCTAGGCCCCTGACCATAGAAAATGATAGAAATTGGCTATCAGTTCTTGGTAAGTGTTGCTAAGGGCTGAAAGAGTCAATATCTAGTATAGTGGGATAGCCTGAACGACTTTATTTTACAACACTAACTTGTCGGCTCAGTTCAAAGCAGGGAAGACCCTGCTAGATAGTTTCTTATCGATATGAGAGAGAACTTCCTTCCAGATGGAAGTCTTCAAAGAGTTAGGTAGTAGAGGAAAACCAAGATAAGCGTTGGGGAGCTTCCCAATTCTAAATTCCATTATTCTATCCTGAAGGTGTTCCTCTGGCCCAGCTAGACAGTTTCTTATCGATATGAGAGAAAAATTCCTTTGAGATGGAAGTCTTTAGAGAGTTAGGTACTAGAGGAACACTAATATAGGTGTTGGGGAGCTTCCCAATTATAAATCCCATTGTTCAGCCTATCCTTATGGGATAGCCTGAAGGACTGTCTTTTTCAGCACTAACCTATCGGTTGAGTTCAAAGCATGGAAGGCCCAACTAGATAGTTTCTTATCAATATGAGAGAGAACTTCATTCCAAATGAAAGTCTTAAGAGTGTTCGGTACCATAGGAACACTAAGATAGGTGTTGGGGAGCTTCCCAATTCTAAATCCCATTGTTCTGGCCAGATGAGCTTGAACTTTCGGATGGGTGTTGAAGAAGAAGACGTCCGACTTTTCACCATTTATCAAGGTGCCAGAGGCCAACTGAAAGGTATCTAATTTTTTTCCAAACTTCTTAGCTTCTTTCAGTGTTGGCTTCCTGAATAACATATTGTCATCTATAAACTTGTAGTGGGTTGCCAAAGGGACTGCCTATGAGATGCAGATGCCTAAGAGGGCTCGAGAATTTGAAGTGGCCTTAATGAGTTGATCCAGCCCTTCAGTGACAATAGTGAATAAGAAGGGGGAAATTGGGTCACCCTGTTGGAGGCCTAGGGAACCCTTGAAGGGGTGAGGACGTGATCCATTTACAAGGATGGAGTAGAATGGAGTAGATATCAAGGATTTGATCCATCCAATCCAAGCTGGGGAAAACCCAAATGCATCCAAAATTGACAACAAAAAATCCCAATTTAAACGATCATAAGATTTAGAAATATCTAGTTTGATGATCATACTTGGCACTCAGACGATGTGAGGGAGAGCACCATTTCGTGTGTGACAAATATTCCATCCATAATCTACCTACCTTCCACAAAACTAGTCTTCTTTCAAACAATAATACCATGGAGTAGGGGTTTGAGCCGACCGACCAGGATACCTGAGATGATTTTATAAATTACATTACAAAGAGCTATGGGTCTGAACCCACTAGGCTCCAAGGAAGTACCTTTTTTTGGGATGAGAGAAAGGAAAGTTGCATTCAGTCCTACCCATAGCCATTGAGATCACCGAGAATATTCAACAAGCTCTCGGATCTCCTCCCCGAGAAATTTCCATCTAGCTTTGAAGAAATTCTAGGAAAATCCATTAGGTTCAGGGGTCTTGTTGGATGGAAGAGGCCACACCAACTGTTAGACATCAGCTAGGGAGACTTTACACATGAGCACTTAATTCTTCTCATCTGTGATTAGGTGCAGAATTTGCTACTAAATTTGAGATATGGCTTCCCTTTTGTCCACATCTGGCTCCGTGAGTAGGAACTTAAAATGGTCATTCAAGGCCTCTGATATTTCCTCATGCTGCACTAATCATCAACCATCAGGGTTGTTGATTAAAATATGTGATTATGGCGACGATGTTACACCAATGTTCGATGAAGGAATATTGTGTTTCGCTCTCCTTCCTTGAGCCATTGGACCCACGACTTTTATTTCCATAGAATTTCCTCCTACTTCCTTCTTTGTTCTAACTCTGTTAGGATTTTCCCCTCTTGGGCTATGCGGGCCTCTTAGTGTCCATCCAAAATAATTTGTTGCTAAAGGGTTCGAATTTCCTCCTCAAGCCGATGCTTCTACCGATGGGTGTTACCAAAATCAGTTTTTTTCCAAACCTTCAGTCTCCCTTTAAGATCTTTGAGCTTAAGCTACAAGGTTTCCATCATGTTTCGACCCATGACCTTGGACGTTTGCCACTATTCTTCCATTTCGCTAATAACATCATGGTTCTCTAGACAAAAGGACTCAAATTTGAATGGTCAATTCCAGGGTCCGCACGTAGATCTATCTCTAGGAAGATCGACCAATGTTCCAAGCCCATGCACGGAAGGATTTCCACTTGGAAAAACAAATCTTGAAGCAGAATATTCTCTGAGACAAGGAAGCGGTCCAGTTTTTAGGTGATTTGGGCGGGGTCGTCTCTTCAATTATTCCAAGTGAAACAATCGCTTATGAATTCCAAGTCTTCCAACCCCATATCGTGGATGGTTTCCTTGAAGGCCTTTCACATCTGATATGGTCTCCTTATGCCTCCCTTTTTCTCACTGAGCTATTTGATGAGATTGAAATCCCCAGTCAATATCTAATTTAGATCCTCTGCTAAATCCTTTAGGTTTCTCAAGATCTGTAGGAAGCTATCTTTTTGACCAAGCACCATGGGTTCATATACCCTAGTTAGAAGAACCTTATCCTCTAAGCCCACACATTCAAACAGGCCTGAGAGAGTGTGGGTACTTGCTACCCATTTTCTGAAGGAAAGTAATCTGGGCTCCTAGAGGATACCCAGTCCTCCTGCACTACCTTGTGCATCCAATGCCATACATTATGTTAAAGGCCAACTCCTGCTGGCAATTTCTTGCAGTCTATCCATAGTCACCTTAGCTTCCTATAGAATAATTATATTGGGATTTTCTTTATAAATTTTGTTCTGAGGTACCTCAGCTTCCCTTTGGAGTTGAGGCCTCTAATATTCCATGAGATTAGATTCATTGGGAAGGGGGAGGGAGAGATCGTTGGTAATATTCTGTGAGGAAATTGGTGTGTCTTGTGTTTACCAAGATTTCCCCTACTTCTGGAATCACTTCCTGCATTGGTCATTGGCCTCTTTTCCTAGAGCCCAAGGTGAGATCTATTTGTTGTGAGGCTTGATCTTCATCCCATAGTAGTAATGCAAGTTGATTCTGAGGTTCCTCCATAACAATGTGTTTCTCCCATGCTTTGAAGATTTTATGGAACTGGTCTAGTTATTCCTGGGGAATGTCCATTGTGCCATCCTTTCCCCATCTATGAATGAAAGCAACCAAAACTCTCTCATCTGAGTGAATTTGTTCTAGTTTCACGTCTTATTCTAGCATTTCATGAACATGAGCTAGGACTTTGAGGATTTCCTTGGTATTTGATTGGACTTCCGAGGATATCCTTTTGCTCGGCTATTTACTCTTTCTTGCTTCTATATTATATTATAATTTTATAGCTGACTGGGCCTATGGGGTTGTCCATGGGGCTTCAGTGTGTACGTTCTCCTCTAGCCTTGACAACTCCGCAAGGACAGAAAAGTGATTATTATGAGGGTTAGATGGAGGGAGTTGTGAAGTCAAGGTTGAACGCACTGCAGGGATATACGGGGGTTGAATTGGGCAGCTGGTGGAGTATTGCAGTGTCTTTGATGACCCCGTAGAGGGGGGGACTTTCATTTGAGGAGAGGGGATGACGTTGGACTTCCTTGAATCCATCTAGACTAGAAGTCGGGGTGACTATTTGGGCTTGCTATGAATAGTATTAGAAGCAATGGCCATGTGCGTGGCATAAGTGACATTCAAATGGCACATCTTCATAGTCCAAGTGCTAGGAACATATCTTGTACTAGTATTCAATGGACAGACTCAGGGAGGGGATGAGAGATATTCATGTGTACACATATGTGGGTGTATGAGGAGAATCGTTTAGGTCATGTAATTTCAAAGACTTGGATAAAGTTGTTTATAGAATTAGTGATGCATTCTAGGATATCCAGCTCCAAGAAGTCCTTTGGGAGTGAGTAGAGACAAACCTAGATCAGGGAAGAAAGGAACAATACCTTTTCAAGGTTGTAATGGGGTTCTGAGTGCCTCATGAATAGGCCACGTTGTTCATGAAATAAGGGCCATTTTCTAGAATTTGTTTCCTGCTTTTAGGATTCTTGAATATTATTGTGAAGAATCCCTTGGTCCTAAGGCGTAGGTCAAAAGGAGCTTTGAGTTTCCATTTTAGCTGCATTTAGTGAAGGATGTCTATTTCTCGCGGCCAAATGCACATAAACTTGCATATAATTGCATGATCCTGCATATACTAATGATATTGTTCTAGGTGGTTGTGGTAGATAACCTCCTTTTGATTCTTATTAGCTTTCGGCAGGCAACGACCTTTCATCCTTGCTTGTCATTATGCCCCTAGGGCTGGCTATTTTTCCTGCATGCTCCTTCTCGGACCTAAGGGTGATGGTATCGAATTTGGCCTCACAGCGCCCGTAGGGATTGATTTGAAGGAGGGGGTTGATCCCCCTCCCCCTGGCACCCCATCCCTGGGGCAATCAACGTATCATGCTCTGTGGAGGGAGCACCAGCAGAAGAGTCGACAATGATAGGGATGCAATAAAAGAATTCAGGGTTTCATAAGAACCCTAGCATGATTTCACAAAAGAAGGAGAGAAATTCCTCATACCTATTATATTATAATAATATGAATATAATTCTTATTTGTATTAAATTTTAAAAAGTTAAATCAGAAATTAAAATTAAAGGAAAGATGTTGTCATAGATTTATGCTAAAAGAGGAAGATTAACCATAAAGATTGAAATTTTACTAAGTAAACATGTGTGTTCTCCTATAACTAATATCTAAAAGATCTCGTACATATAATGGTTAGTGAGGTTGGCTATGTTGGTGGATTTTTAGGCATAGGTTTTCATATGTAATATTCAATTAGGATGTGGATTTTTTTAGTGTACTAGCCATTTTTAATACTTGCATATTTTTATAGTCAAAAATTTATTTGAGAGTTTTTATTGTTATGAGTTTATGAGAGATTTTTATTGTTGTGAATTTATAGGGTTTTAGATAGATGGTAATTGGGTGCATTGTTTAGACACTCTTTTGAAGTAAAGCTACTAGTTCAATTTCCCGCTATAAATGTAATAATATATTACAAGTAATAAATATATATTGTTTCCAAAATTACAAAAACATATTAATTCACTTATTTATAAATAAAATAGAAACAACGTTATTAAAAAAGTTTATGAATAAAATGGAAACCAACGTTATTAAAAGAGTATAGCTTGCTCGAAATAAAGCTCGGGAGGCTCAAATAAACACACAATTATATAATATGTTTATCATTCCCTTTTTGCACGGATTTAACACGGAAGGAGGAAGCAAATGCTAATACTATTGCGATTGATTTTTTTTTGTTTTTTAGATTGTATTATCAAATATTAAACTTTTTGAAAATGAAATTATTATTTTTTTGTTTTTTAGATTGTATTATCAAATATTAAACTTTTTGAAAATGAAATTATTATTAAGATTTAGGTTGATTAGATATTTAAATTATTTTAAATGAAATTGTTATTTAAATTTATATTAATTGATAATTTATTAAAATTGGTAATTTGAACTTTTGCAATAAATTTGAGGTTTAATGAATTTAGTTTAGTGATTAACCTCAAATTTAGTTTAGTGATTAGTAATTTATTGTTTAAAATGATTATAAAATTTATTTTGTAAACGTTTTTGTGGGGTTTATTTCAGCTATGTTATAAAAGAATGGATTAAAGAAACATATAAGTTTTATCACTAGATTTCTATAATTATTAAGAGTTTAATTAAAAATTTGTTTTAGTTTATGTTTGAAGAAAAATGTTATAATTTAGAGGTGGCCATAGGTAGTGTTGATAGTTAGAAAAAGTCTTCCAACAACCAGAAGAGAGAATGACCCAATTGTATATCCTTACTCTCATTTCAAATAAACATTTCCAGTTAAAAAAAAATATTTAAATGCAATTTAATATCAATCCAATTAGAACAACAATTATAATTATATTTATATATATATATATATATATATATATATATTAAATTTCGTTGTCACTTACAATAATTAAGCTTAGGTAAGGTGGTTCTCATTTATTTCTCCCAAAATTATTCAAAATAACTCCAATTAATATATATACATTAATAATTTAATAATAATAATAATAATAATTATTTACCAAAATTACAAAATTAACCCACAAAACTTAACAAATTGTTTAAATATAAATAAAATGCGATTTTTTATTTTAAATAAATAATTATTTCAAAAAATAAAATATTTCAAAAAAATAATTTAAGCATTAGTAATTTTACACATTATTATGAAAATGCAGATTGCACAACTTTTAGAAAACTAGATTAAACAATTAGACTAACTCTCTATTAAGATTAATAAGATTCCACAAGTTCAATACGAAGTCTTACATCCCCTTCTCAATTGAAAAAATCTTTGTTTAAACCTTAACCTCTATGCAATAAATTTAATCTTATATTTCTTTGTTACAACAATTTCTATTTCCAAGTGTAATGGTGGGAAAAATCATATGATTATGCCCTATCAACAATAATAATGACACATGTTTCTCACTTTGAGGAATTGTTGTTAGCTAAGAAATTAAAATTCGTAACACATGTCACTTTGTTTCGTTAAGGAAATTGAGCCTTCACTCATCTTTATTTGTTTACATGCAAATTCTCGTTTCCTACTCAATTCACTTACTCATTAATCTTCTCGCTCTGCGATGATTATTCGTATTTCTATATACACAATGACCAGGAGTATGCATTTTATAAATAAATTATGAAAAATGAAGAAACAACATTATTTTTATTCTACCTAATTTAATATCTAAATTCCAAAAATGTAGGATTTGATATTAAAACGTTACAAAGATGTGAATTTCTATTTTCAATGATTATGGTTGACATTTTTGTTTCCGGAATGGTTGCTTATTTTTTAGAATAAGCATGAATACCATTTAATAGTGTTGGCCAATAATATCCTGCACAAATAATTTTATTACAAGTGATATCACCGCTACAAAGTCTCCCTATTAGATCATAATGTAATTCAACCAACATATTTTCAACATTGTTTTTTTTAATCATCTTAACAAAACATCATCATAGTTTTTATAGAACAAAACTCCATTAATCATTTTGTAATTAGTGTACTTCAATTTTCAAGTGTTTCTCTTTTTTTTATAGAACAAAACTCCATTAATCATTTTGTAATTAGTGTACTTCAATTTTCAAGTGTTTCTCTTTTTGTGATCTAGTTATGGTGGAGAATATAATACTTTAACTCATTGTACTGAGAATCAATTGAAAGAGGCATATACTAGATCTTTTTAGCATTAATTTCATCTTGTTTCTCCTAACCTTATTATCCATATATTTGAGAATATTTAAATTCTCCTACCAACTTTCAAAGAGTTTTTCCTAAAACTATATTTGTCAATTGAATTTATAGATCATATTCCTACAATGTTGTCATCCAATTTTCGGTTGAATTTTTTTGGTACAAATGGTGAATGGGGAATGTGGCACAATTACCTTTATATGAGATTTGAGTAGATATGGTCTAAAATGTTTTACTACTTTAAAGACAACAGATTATTATTTATCTACTTTAGAATTATTAAGCACACATTGCTGAAATTGTAGACTCATGAATCGGGATAGTACTTCATTGAGATTTGTCTTTATTTGAGTTAATACTGGAACAAATTTTGAGTAAATAGTGATGTATATACTATAGCTTCTTTATTAATATCTAGAATCACTAGTGTATGTGCTTGGAATATATATTGTTTAATGAAATTAAATGATCTTTCTCTTCCTTATTCCATTTAAATATAATATTCTACTTTATCATATCATATGGTGGCTTCACTATTTCTATAAAATTAGGTACACACCTTTTTACAAAATTTAATTTCTCTAAAAAATAATTGAATTGATGTTTTACTATGAATAATAAAAAATTGTGATGTGGTTTTGGTTCTTTTGGATTCAATCACAACACTGAATTTTGAAACAAGAAAATCTAAAAGATGACCTAGTGAAAATAGTTTACCTAGGATTAAATGAAATTCTCCATCTTCTACAATGATCCAATATTTTTCTCAAGTAGTATTTTGATATCTTTTTCAAGTGGAATCATATATTGAATGATATTCATGTCATACATTTTCAAATTAATATATGTCTATATGAAAATAACTTTATAGTGTTTGAAAAGTCAAAGGAATGTTTCACGTTTAGAAGATGTAAATTCAATTAATTGATTAATATTCTAGGAACAAGATAAGTGAGGGTTATCCTTCCATTCAAGAGCTAGGAAATTCATGTAAGAGCTTCATTATACAAAAGTAAGAGGTACAAATTTCCTAAGGGCGTGTATGTTATCTAGAAAAGAGATCATTAGTGTTTGTTCATACACATCTTTGTTGTCCAATGTAGACCCAATCACTAGGAGAAAGTTGTTATTTTGAAACCTCCATAGATAATTACAATAAAAATACTCAGTTATATTTCCTCACAAATAAATACAAAAATTTTCACAAGTTTAAAGAATTCAATGCATTAGTGGATATGCAATATCATTATCATATTAAAATGTTAATATCAAATAGAGGAGTTAAGTGTAACAAACCTGAGTTAAAAATCCATGTAATAAAGAAAATAATGAAAGAATAATACCAAGGTGATGTGACACATATTCCAAGATGAATGTTGAATGTTGGAAAAAGCACCATAGTGTGGGTGTTCGTTTTGTTTATTATGGATAAAGGAAATTGGCAAAGGCAATGAAATGGGATTTGGAAAGGCCAGAGAGAATTATTGGCATTTTATTTATGAAAATAAGAGAAATTAAGAGAAAAGGAAGGTGAAGGGTCATAGGTTGCATGTGACGAGGAAAATGAAGAAAATATAGGCCTCATTAATAAAAAGTCTAATGAGGATTAGTGCATGGACTTTTGAAAGTTTTTGGGTGGAGCTCTCTCTCCATTCTCTCTCTCACACACTTAGAGTATTATTGGAACACTCTATCATTGAGGAAAGAAAGGCAAAGGATGGACAAGAAAGAAAAGGGAAGTAAATAACAAGCAAGGAGGAGTGGGATCAAGTGGCAACAACATGATTACTTACAGGGATGGAGTTGAATGCATGATACCTTACTAGTTTTGGCATGCATAGTACATGTATGTGTGTATTTGGTTCTCTTTCTATCATTGGCATGGGCTTTTCTAGGTGTGACAATGGTTTTCAACCTTACATTTTCATCTCTAGATAGGTATGGTGTGATGGGGTTTCTCATATTTGGTTGAGTTAGATTGCCCAATGGTTTCAAAACTAAGTGGGGTGGTCTCAAGGAGGAAACATAAGGGCTAGGAATTTGTAGTCTGGTGAAGGTGGGATTGTGGTAAATCCCAATTTTGTATGACCTCATTGGGTCTAGGAATCCTCGACTGGTGAATGGAAGGATACATGGTAAAAATAAGAGGGTGGAGCCTCGTTGGGCCTAGGAATCCCTTGAACAATAATGGCAGAATACATGATAAAGCCTGGTGGTAGAGATGAAGGAATTACTCATGGTTTACATGGAGAGATCTAGAGGCATCCATGCTTGTATAGGCCTAGTGATCCCTAGATCGGTATGTGGTGGGATTGAGATAAAGCCTCATTGTATAGATGAGGGCTTGCGCCAAGGAATCTCTTGGTGGATTGCGGTAAATTCTAGGGAAGCCATGGTTGTTTTGTTGTAAGTTCCACATTCATGCTTGGAATATGGCATGGGGGTGATTGGCTGAAACAAATATTTGGTTTAGCCCAATATATGGTTAAGAGGTACGTTTAAGTCCCTAACTTGGTTGGATTTTGCATATGTTAATAAGATCTATTTTCCTCTTGTGTTTTATGTGTAAATATACGTACTAATATGTGGTTTTAAAGGTTATGATGCTATTTATATGCCAGTTATAAGAAGGGTTTATGACATGATTTGGTTATGGTTCTCATAATGTTTTGATTAGAAAATGAAATGTTGATGATTGTATGACCTAATAGATGATAATGCGGCTATTATGAAAGGACATTAGACCTTCTTGACAAATACAAAATAAGTATGAAGTCCCTATACTCAGATGTGTTTATATGAAATGCACTAGTATGAAATGGCTTATTAGTTACCAAAAAGTGACTAAAATTTGTATATAAATGACCATTTTTCAGTTGGTGACTAGTTCTAGCTAATTTACAGTATCTTATAACACGACCAACTTTTAGTCATTTTTAGCATAGTCATTAATTTTTTTGTCTAAATTTTATCATCTAGTAGTACATTTAGTCGTAAATTTGGTCATTAATTGCCATAATTAATGACCAAATATACAACAAAATATATTACTATATGATTAGCCGAGAAAACCAATTAATGACCAAACAAATATGACCAAAATATTGGTCCAATTATATGATATTGTAAATTAGCTACCAATAGTCATATATACGAAAATTTTAGTTATCGTTTGAAACCAATTAATGGCCAAAATAATATGACTAATTTTGGTCATGTTATAAGATATTGTAAATTAGTTATTGATAGTTGTATATATGCAAAATTTAGTCATCATTTGTAATCACAAATTTATCATTTACAGTAGTCATTTATCCTTTTTTGGTAGTTTCATATTCATTATATAAACAACTAATTTAGTAGTTTATATTCATTTCATTTACTTTCATTAATAATCATTATAAAAACTAATTTAGTCGTATTCATTTTATTTGTGTTCATCATTAGTCAATATAAATGACTAATTTAGTAGTTTTATATTGATTTTATGTGTTCATTATTAATCAACATAAATTAATTAGTATGATTTTGCGACTAAATTAAAAAAAAAAAATTCATACAATGTGCATGTTTATCTAATATAAAATGCAAAGTTACATATGTTAATTACAATAATAAACAATATCAAGTGAAACTATAAATAATTTCATCCACATAAATTATATTATATGAAATGCTATGTATAACAATATGAGTTTCTAACATAATATTGGTTGGACTAAAATTTACACATGAAATGTTGTTTCATTACTTCAAAACATTATCATTTTGTTTCCAAGGCATTGTAGGTGAATTCACCAACCCTAGAGACTTGACCATCAGTCTCTATGTGTGTGTCTTATGTGGGATATTGGCTCTAAGGGTATCACTAGACCAATTCTCTTCTCTCTCTCTCTCTCTCTCTCTCTCCTTTTGCATTTATCACTTCAATGTTATTGTTCTCCTATTTCTTCAATTCTTTCTACTTACCATCAATATTGAGTTCTTCTTTTGAAAACAAAAGAAGATACAATGCATAGTGTAAGCCATGAAATATGATGAACACTAGAATATAAACTAAAATAGACTATAAAGGATTTATATGACATATCCCTGAACATCAACAATGTCAACGCCATTTTCTGCACAAAAGGAAGAAACTTGAACAAGTTTTCTTTAGTTGGGTGATTGTGGCCACTATGTGGCTAAATTACTTGTATAAAAAAGAAAATAAATTCTCACAATAGAAGAAAAACACCTTAATAACTTAGTATTCAACCTTTAGGGAAATATTAGGCACAATCATGTCAACTAAGTTACATTCTAAAAAGCTCAAGTTGTAGATAACTTGTGAAAACAAATAATCAAAGATATGATGTCTAATCCTTGCCATTGTATTCACAACAACATTTGGATTCTCTAACACATGAACTTAGTCAAGTATATAAACAAGAGGTACTCAAATAACAACATGAGTGTAAACTTTTCTAATATTCACTAGAATATTTTAACACAAAAAAACTATGGGGATTTCAATAAATATCGTGTAATACTAATTTCATCTTCAACCTTTGGTTATTTTTTAAATGTATATGATACCAATTATTTTAAATTTTATAGTTAAAAGACAAAAAAATCAAAAGAAATTTTCAAAATAGAATCCAACACTAAATAATAGATATCATGGAATAGATATTGCAACTATAAAAAAATTGTTTACCTGCCCATTGATGTCTTGTGTAGCATTCCTAAAATATTTTCTTGCCCAAAATAACCAATGAGGTCAAAGAATCACAACATTAAGTACCATAGGAATTCCTACTAGAAACATTTCCAAAGTCGATGACTCATGTGCCTGAAGGATCTCCAACAAAAAATGAATCATATCCAAGTCATGCTTTGCATTGTCTCTCCATCCTTTTTCCAATCACATTTCTTGTAACCTGCACACACTAGAGTCAAGTAACAATCGAAGGAAGGCATTGACATTGTTTTTATCTTTTATATCCATAAACATTGAATCTAAAAATATTTTAAAACGAAACAACTATAATACTAATATTATCTTTAGGTTTTGGATGTTGTTTAAATGGATAAGGTACCAAGTATGCTCAATTTTATACTTAAAATACAAAACAAAATCAAAGTAAAAGTTGAGAATACAATCAAACAATAAAGAAAAGATGTAAGGAATGGGCATTGAGATTATAATTTTTTTTTACCTATCTACCAGTGTGTGGCATTCCTAAAATTTCTTGTCCAAAATAACCACGAGGTGAAATAATCACAAAATCAAAAAAATAGGAATCCTTCCTAGGAACATTTCCAAGGTTGATGGATCAAGCGCCTGAAGGATCTCGAACAACAAATGAATCATATCCAAGATAATCTCTGTATTGTCTTCCCATCCTTTATCCAATCCATTTTCTTGTAATCTTCGCACACCCGAGTCTGATAACATTCAAATCAAATATTTTATATTTTTGTAGAAAAATTGGAGATTTATTAGACATGTTAACTGCATGGTACAGATATTCATAAATATTTGTAGAAAATTATATTAAAAGATTTTTATATTTTTGTAAAAAAATGGAAATTTGTCAACTAGACTAATTGCATGGTAAAAAAAAATTTTCCACAAATCTATCCACAAATACAGTGGATATTGCTCATAAATATTTGCAGAATATTTGTCAAGTAGGAAAAATATACGACTTTGGAGTCCTAGTTGTGTGAACATTTGACATATTTGATGTAGATTTGATTTTGTTCGTCTTTATTTGAGCCTTCAAGGCACTAAAAGACTTTTTATTTTGGCTCTAAAAGTGGTGGCCCAAAAGACTTATAAGACTTTTGTTGCAATTCTATTATCTAAGGAAACACCCAAAAGTCAAACACTACATTGGAAGTGGGAGGTTGTAGATGTGCCCATAACATGACTCAGTGTAGTACACAAGTGCATGAAAAACATATCAGGATGGTGCTATTGTGGCCAATCAAATGGTTCTTGATGATATATTTTATTTTCTTAGCTGACATAATTATCATTAATACTCATTTCCTATTTTATTCTTATACAATTCAATACAAATGTATGATTTTGTGGCATTATATATTGGATCAGATAATATTTCAACCCCTTGGTCAGACAAGAGAGTCTAACCATATTTTTTCTCTCCATATTATGGATTTTTCAACTTGTTTGTGTTCCTACCGTCTCCCTAGAATTTAATTCTATTGTAATAATGACCTCTCTCACTCCCCAAATAGTTGTGATCAAACATGACCCATTGAAGATATGGAGAAATTATTGCACCATACAGAGAATTGTATGCTAATTGAAATTGCAGAGTCATGTATACTAGATTGTTTTCTTTTCATGGCTCTTACTCGAATAGTATCCCGAGATGAGTTCAACATGATGATCATATGAGGTTGGAAGAAATTTTGCGTAATTTTCCTTAAATCAAGAAAAAATAGAGCGAAAATATCATGTATTATCAATTTTTATTGAAGCTTCTATATACAACAGACATTCTCATGATTACAACACAAGCATGTTCCATCAGTATGCATTATCAAATGTTGTATGCAAAATTGCAAGGAAAATTTCATTCATTTTAGGCAAAAGAAGAATATAACATTAAGGTCCATGCAAGGAAAAATTATGCAAACAAGGCTGTCGATTCAATACTTACCATGTATTTTAGAGCCATAGAGAAGGTTGATTTTGAGAGTGTCCTAAAAAATCCAGTGCTCCCTTGAGATGACATTGAATTCACTGTCTCTTAGGGTTGCAGGGTGGCATTGATAGACTTAGTTTATTTCTTTACTATACTTTAAAAGATAGATATTATTTCATCTATACCTTTCTCTACCATCTTGATGCCAAGTCAAATGGGCATTGTCATACTTTGAATGCCATTACCATGTAGTTTGGTAGTCTGCAAACTAGACTTATCACCAGTAAGGTTTTCATACCAAACTCTTTCTCTTTCTCTACTCGATGACCATAATTGTCTTCTTGGACTTCTTACAGTAGGAGATTAATTTGTACATTATGCAAATTTGGGGACTCCTGGTCTAGACCGATTAGCTAAAGTTGTCTTTTCTAGCATTATGGTCCTTGAATTTATAGGTGTTCTGCTTGAAAAAGTAGGTATTAGATAAGGCCGCAAAGGATTTGTTTTCACTTTGAGAGAAGTTCCTTGTGGAATTACTGAATTTATATACGACATGATGCTAGATTTGCTCACAGAAGAAGGTTTTGGAGGAGGAAATGAATTCTTCTAAGTTAGTTTTGGCATGGAAGAAGGAAACTATGGTTTTAATGACTGCATGGATCACCCTGGTCAGGACTTTGATGCAGACAATACTAGCTTTCAAGATGGGTTAGAAGACCTTGAGGAAGCTGCAAATTTTGGTGTTGCCATTGAAAATATTTGTGTTGTTGGCTTTGATCGAGGCACAATTTACCTTGACAAGGGGATTGAAGACCTTCAAGAAGCTTTATATTTGGTTGATCTCAGTAAAGGTTTTCATGTGCATGTGTTTCTTAGCCATCATTGCCATAGGAAATCTTTGGTGCATAGATTCTTGACCTTGATGAGGGGATGAAAGACCTTGAAGAGGGTATAGATTTCGCTGATGTCACTAATGGTTTATCTATTCTTGTGTTTATCAAATGTTTTATCCCAGAGGAGGGTGTTATCCAAAATGAATTTGAAAACCCCCTCACAGTTTTCAATGAGGTTCTATCCAAATTTTAGGGAGCTAAACATTATAGAAAGTCAATCTCATGTACCAAAAACTTCAAATACATCCCAAAAATAGAAATTGTGCAGGTATGGCGAAGACAGAAGTGGACATTGGAAAGAATGCAAAGTCATCTTGGAGGCCTGATTTTCAATTGACTGCTCAAACACTACTACTCGAGGTCTTTCAACATAGAATGGAGGAGGTGAATTTGAAGGGAGAAAACTTTGTTGAGATAGAATGGTTGTCATATTTGGGAGCTTATTGCCATTTGTGCCTTGTAGTCTTAAAAGACTTCAAAGCGGTGAAAAATTCCACAGTTTGGATTCTCGCTGGAATTACAAACTTAGATGAATTGGATCTGTCAAGGTGTTCTAGGGTTACTAATGCATGTTTATATCATATTCTCTCTCTTCCAAACTTGAAAATCTTGATTATTTGAGAGACCGAAATAAAGGAAGATGTAGTGGCTCGACTATCTATTCCCATATCTCTTACGTCCTTAGACCTGCATGGCTTAGCAGTCACAGACTTCGTGGTTTCTTCATAGAAAGTTCAACAACACATCAACTTGGCCTATCTCCTCATTTTTGACACGCATTTTCCTTAGTGTTTTGCACCCTTTTTCTTCCCTCTCTTACAGTATGCATATGTTTCGCTTCACTTTGGTTTTAAATTGTTATTTCCCCCTCATTTCTGGTTTTATTCATTCCATTACAACTTAGATTGTGACCGATGTGGCAAAGGAAATGGTAGGCACCGTTCTTCGTGTAGTCATCGGGTAGGTCAAAGGAATCGTTGATTTGGAGGAAATTATTCAAGTTCTTCATACGAACTTCACCCACATGGCATCCTTGGACCATATTCAAAATAAATTCCAAGATCAACACAGAATGATGTCAAAGCCCACAAAAATGTGTTTGATAAAGATGGACGATGCCCTCACGTAGGCAAAACAACACATCCATCACATCAACCAATAGCGAGCACGAGCTTTTAGTTGTTGTATTCTTTGCAACCCCAAGCTCTCTAGAGAATATAGAGAGTGGAAGATAACTTTCGATCACCTCTTTGAAAATCTTCAAGGTGAACTTCAAATTCTTATCGATACCAAGCAGATTGTGTCGACTGCAGCACTTGAGCCAAAGTTGGTCCTCCTCCAACCTGTCCCATATGAACTAAACATAAAAAAGGTGTTTTTATAAACCCCTCTTGTAGGCTTAAATCTCCACTAAGTGCCACCGAAACCTCGTTAAGCTTTTAGGGAAAACACTAATTTTTTTTAATTGTCTTGGGTTGGGTTTAGTTAAAAGTTTTTTGGTGGGAATTGGCCATGCCAAATGCATAAAAGTAGCAATTAATCTCTGATAGAAATGCGAGAATATGAGGACTCTATAGAACCAGAATTATCTCAATTTACTGTAATCAAGGTTGTTTGGCATGCCCAACCTCTTCTTATAAATAAAATTCAATCGTTTCTGTTAAAAATATATATATATAATTGTTTGGCGAGAATTTAATTTTCATTTATTTAAGAATATTTGGATTTTCAATAACTAATCCATTTTTTATATTATAAAATTAAAAAAATTTAATCAATTTTTAATCATTTTATTTAATGTTTTCAAATTAAAACTATTTTTAATATATATCAAGAAAATTAACGTGGCCCTTGGATGGAGTATATTGCCAATATTGTTTAATTTTCATGTATATAAAGGATATTTCCAATTGTGTTTAGTGTTAAAGTTAACGTAATATAATGAAGAATGATTAACCTCCTAGGAGTACAAGAGGCCATGATTATGTGATATCAATGGTGGGAAATGTTATTAGAATATGCCAAAAGAGATCAAATAATATGCAAACCAATCAAAATATTAGTCCTCACTAACCTACAATGTCGTGACCCTCCTACAAAATATAACAAAGGTACTCGTGTCTCCACACATACATATAACAAAAGGAAATGAAAAAAATGAGGGACAATATAAATCTAACTAGGATAAAAAAGATGTATTTGGTATTTGGTAGAAGGATATCAATCTCACACCTCATAGATATAATTTAAGCATTCCTTTGAGGTGATAATTTAAGGAGATGATAAAAAAAAGTATGAAGAAAGTATTATTCTCAACACTCAGATAAGCATATGAGTGCAACATACTAGGATAGGTTCAAATATAATCATTTCATTGCTTACAGGCTTTGGAAATAGAATGAAACTCGTTTTTATAGGTTCGGCATCTATGAAAACCATCAGAGACTGTCTCGTGATGATAAACCATAAAATGTTAGTGTCGTGTGGGAACTATATCAATGACATCAACGATTGGCTCATAGGGTCCCTGTCATGTATCCATTCATTGACAAAACCTACTTCCTTGATGGGATAGAAGTAAAAAATGATAATTGCAAAGGTAGGAATAATGGCATAAGGGGTAATTGTATTTCCATAAATAAGAGAACCATAATTAGGCAACAGAACACCATCAATATTTATTGGAAGTTCTATGATGAAAGCAATAATGAATACAAAGTTGTGCTCAATAGTATATGGATCGTCAAGATGTTGAACCATCCAATGTAAATATGGTTTTCAGTGCTAGTGATCTAGTCACATGAAAGACCTTATAAATTTACACTTTGGGATACCCGCAGGATTCAAAAAGTAATCGAAAATGAGAGGATTTTTTTTCTAAGTTGATTGGTTCCATATCGACGACCATTGTGTTTAGCTCGAACATTTTAATTATGCTATAGTGATATCCTTTGACATCCTTAAATTGTAGCACCCTGAGACATCTATTTTCTATCATGTATGAGAATTTAGGTAAATCCATATATATCATAAATCGAGGCATATAATATATTATCCTAACAATATCTACTAAAACAAAAATCATCAAAACAGGAAAACAAGACCTAACAGGTATCAAATTATCATCGTGAAAGAGAAAAGTAATAGAAAAATATATTTCCAATGAAAGAAAGTGTTTGTAATACGTCAAACAAAACTAAGGCATGGATGTTAACATACCAAGATTATAAGAATTCCCAAACCATTTCCTCATTAGATTAGCTAGCCTTAAATTGATGAAAACAACCCCTGATTCTCTTTCTATTACCTTTTAGGTAACATTTTCCTACTTCCAAAAGGGTCATACATCAAAACACCTTTTACAGGACTGAGAAACTTGCACTGCCCAAACAAATTAGGCCTCTGTAATGGAAGAATAATGAGCTCATAAAGTTCCTATTTAACCTATTCTTATTCTTGATAATTACTTGTGATCTTTCTTATTATTATGATTATTTATAGCTTATTTCCTTTAATTCATCAAGAAATTACCAAAGAAGAAACACATAAAAGAATATACACTAGATGTAGGCACTATGTCAGGGAATAACCCCCCTCGACGGGAAAACCCAATCAAGAAATTATTTCTTTCAATAGTATTCTTTGAAACTCTTCACCCTAGAATAAGAACATATCTTCCCTCCACACCAAGTTAGCCTCCCAGAATTTCCACCCCTTTCCAACAAATTCAATTAGGCCATAGCTTCCAGCAGCGATGAAACTTGGAGGACTTTGATCTCCTAATCTGAGGGACGAAATAGAGAGAAAGGGGAGAAAAACTTTCAATTTTTCCTCTTTCCTTAGACTTCCCAAACTCACACTCACTTTATCTACCTAGCAATAGACTTTTCACTTTTCCCAACTACTACAAATATTGAACTTCTTGGCAGAGAGTGATGCTCCAAATGACTTCGACTGGTTTGTATTATAGGCTTCTTATGGGTCGAATAAGTGTCCTTAGGCCCACTTGATATTATTCTAGGCCGATTTGGTGTGGAGGACACATAAATCATATTTGACTCAATACTTAACCTTTTTAGATGATTCAAAATCCCAAGAAGGGTCTCTTTAAAGCTACAATGATGTTATTGACTCATAATAAATCCTAGAAGTCCTCAATAGGCAATTTGACCTAAAAGATGGTGACACACACATGAAACCCATGCTTTAATAAGTCCCAACAATAATAATAATAATAATTGTTTTCTTTATTCTTTTCATAAGTACATTACATGATCAGTCAAATACATTAAATGAAGACCAAACCTAGTTACTTTTTCCAATAGTTAGACCCCTGAAACTAGTAATAGGAGGTATCGCCAAACCCCCCATTATGCAAACAATTGATCTCTATTGGTTTATCAAAACTCTCTTGGGACAAGTTTTAGTGCAGCGCTCAAAGACTCAAAAGTGAACTACTATAGTGCATTGATGAAGTTCTGCAAAAGTCGCAGAAATTAGATAAACTTTCAATTCTAGTGAAGAAGCTAGCTGATGTTCCTATCACTCCACTAGAAACTAACTCTAGTATGTCTCCTCCCATACAGCTGCACTCTCCTTCAAGTTTATATGGACCATAAATACATGCTTTGTTAGGTTGCTAACATCCATGAGGCTGCTTTTTTAAGATATGATAAGATTCTACAAATCATAAGCATATTAGTTTATTATGGTTTAAATTGTGTTAAGAGCAATCAATTGATGCTTTTTTTTACATACAATATTAAGACTTTAAATATGTTATTGGTCTAGTTTCCACTAACGCAGATCCATAGAAACTAATGGGATGCTATAAATTGTCTAGCCTTACAAAAAAAACACATCGGAATAAAACATTCCTATAATATAACCATTTTGTTTGCGCTGTGAAAAACCATGGAATCAAAAAATCTAACTTGGACTAGAATGCATACTATATTTTTAATGCCAATCTTGTATAAGTCAAGGTATTCAATAAGATACGGTTTAACAACTTTTAACATCAAGAATAGATCAAGGCTTACATGTTGCATGTGAGTTATAAATCAAGATTAGGTTGATCGACTTTGGTATCAAGAGCTATATGTTGAGTATGAGCTATAAAGATCATCATGGAAATTAAAATTGTAAAGATTGATTGCAGGTAAAACACAAGGTTGAATCCACCTAATCCAACCATTGAATCTTGCTGGAATTACAACCTTGGAAGAATTGGATTTGTCAATGTGCTCTAGGGTTACTAATGCAGGTTTAGAGCATATTCTTTCTCTTCCGAACTTGAAAATCTTGACTATTTCAGAGATTGGAATAAAGACAGATTGAGTGGCTCGATTCTCTATTCTCACATCTTGTACATCCTTAGACCTGGGTGGCTTGCCAGTCAAAGAATTGCAAGTTGAAGAACACCTCAGCTTGGCCTCTCTGCTCATTGCCTGCATGCATTTTCCTCACGCTGTCGCACCCCATTTTTTCCCTCACTTGTGATAGGCATACATTTTGCTTCACTTTGGTTTTTAATTGTTATTGTCCCTTCATTTCTTGTTTTATTCATTCCATGGTCGCTGAGATTGGGACCGATGTGGCCAAGGAAACGGCCGACACCATTCTTGGTGTAGTTGTCAGGCAGATCAAAGATTCGTTGATTTGGAGGAAAATCTTCAAGTTATTCATACAGACTTCCCCCACATGGTTTCCTTCCTGGACCATATTCAAAATCACTTCCAAGATCAACAAAGAATGCTACTCAAATTAATTCCAAAATGAACAAAGAATGTTGTGGAAGACCGCACAAATGCATTTGAGAAAGATGGAAAATGCCCTTACATAGGCCAAAAACGCATCCATAGCGTCAACCAATAGCAAGCGCATTATTTCATTTTCTGTATTCTCTGCAACCCCACGATCTCTAGGGAATTTCGAAATTGTAGGAGAACTTTTTATCACCTCTTTCGAGAGGCTCGAGGTGATCTTGAAGTTCTTGTAGATACTGAGAATATTGTGTCAACTGCAGCGCCTAGGGCAAAGCTGATCCTCCTCCAACCTGTCGCAGAAGAGCTAAACATAAAATTTGGGTTGGGTTGCCACCAAAATCTGGTTAATTTCTTAGGGTAAACACTCATTTTTTTATTTGTTTTGCGTTGGGTTTAGGTAAAAGCTGTTTAGGGAATTTAATTTTCAAATTTTCTAAGAATATTTGGATTTTCATAATTAATAATTTTTTATATGATAAAATTAAAAATAATGAATCCATTATTCTTTTTAAATATTTAATCCATTAATTTTTTTTTTATATTATAAAATTAAAAATATTTAATCCATTAATTTTTTTCTTTTAAATATTTAACCCACTAGTTTTTTTATTTGTTTTGGGTTGGGTTTAGTTTAATGTTGTCCGGCGGGAATTTAATTTTCATTTTGTTAAGAATATTTAGATATTAAATAATTAATCTATATTTTATATTATAAAAATAAAATTATTTAATCAATTAAAAACGATTTGAGTTTATGTTTTCAAATTAAAATTATTTTTAATATTTATCAGCAAAATCAAACTCGTCCTTGGATGGAGTATATTGCCAATATTGTTTAATGTTCATGCATTTGAAGGATATTGCCAATTGTGTTTAGTGTTAAAGTTAACGTAATAGAATGAAGAATGATTAACCTCTTATGAGCACAAGAGACCATGATTATGTGACATCAATGATGAGCAAAGTTATTAGAATATGCCAAAAGAGATCAAATAATATGCAAAAGAATCAAAAGGTTAGGCCTCCTTACTCATCTACAATGTCATGATCCTCCTATAAAATATAGCAAAGGTATTTGCATCTCCATCCATGCATATAACAAAAGTAAATGAGAAAAAAGAGGAAAAATATAAAGCTAGGATATAAAACATGTATTTGGAATTTGGTAGAAGGATATTAATCTCACACCTCACAGATATAATTGAAGCATTCCTTTGAGGTGGTAATTTTAGGAGAGGATCAAACAAAGTGCTCATAAAGTATGATTCTCAACACTCATATAAGCATGTGAGTGAAACATGCCACAATAGGCTTAAATATAATCCTTTCATTTCTTACAATCTTTGGTAATAGGATGAAACTTAGTGTTATAGGTGAGGCATCTATGAAAACTATCATAGATTGTCTTGCTATGATAGACCATCAAATGTTTGTGTCCTATGGGAACTACATCAATGAGATGAACGATTGGCTTATAGGATCCATGTTGTGTAGCCATTCATTGAAATACCCTTCTTCCCCAATGGGATAGAAGGGAAAATAGATAGTTGCAAAGGTAGGAATAATGGCATCGTAGGTAATATTGTTTCCATAAATAAGACAACTAGAAATAGGTTCATGAACACCATAATTATCTATTGGAGGTGTTACAATGAAAGAAATAAGGAATACAAAAGTTGTGGTCAATAGGATATGGATCATCAAGATGTTGAACCATCCAATGTAAATATGGTTTTCAGTGCTAGTGATCTAGTCACATAAAAGACCTTATAAATTTGTGGTTTTCGATACCCCTAAGATTCCATAAGTAATCCAAAATGAGAAGATTTGTTGCTAAGGTGATTGGTTCCATGTCAACAACCATTATGTTTAGCTTGAACATTTTAATAAAGTTATAGTGATATCCTTTCGCATCCTTAAATTGAAGCACCCAAAGACATCTATTTTCTATCATGTATGAGAATTCAAGTAAAGGCATATATATCATAAATTACTGCGTATAGTATACTATCCTAACAATATCCACTAAAACAAAAATTGTCAGAACAAGCCAAAAATGACCCATCGGGTATGAAATTATCATCATGAAAGAGAAAATGAATTGAAAATTATATTGTCAATGTAAGAAAGTGCTTGTAAGACTTGAAACAGAACTTAGGTAAGGATGTTAACATACCAAGATTCTAATAATTCCCAAACCATTTTCTCATTATATTGGCTAGTCTTACATTGATGAAAATAACTCGTGATTCTCTTGCTATTTCCTTTTCAAGTAATTGTTTCCTAGTTCTAGAAGGGCCATACACCAAAACACCTTTGGGAGGACTGAGGAACTTGCACTGCCCAAACAAATTATGCCTCTATAATGGAAGAATAACCAACTCATAAAGTTCTTATTGAACTTATTCTAACCCTCCAAGTTGGTCAAAGGTTACATCAATATCATCTATATGTATAACATCAAAAGGTATCACAACATGTAAGAGAAATGAATTGTAATCCAAAAAACACAGTTGTAACAATCAAACTAGAATAAAAAGAAGGATACAATTATTACAAAAATACCATACGTGTAATAGCATTGGGATGTGTAACAAAACAAATATTGATAAGTCTACATGGAGATAAAAAATGTTCAACCTTACAAATGTTTGTCATCCATACATAGAATTTAAAATTGGAATGGGACGAACAGTTTGGATTCACACATTTACAAACATCTAAATTTTTTCATAATGAAAGATATAGCTAAAATCCCATCAAAGCACATCTGTAGCAGTAATATAGAGTGGTGTGATCAATGACTTGCAAGGTATAAATTAAAATTTAAGGGGCCAAAATATATAGTTCTTACACAAATTTGAAAATTAAGAATTTGTTAGGAAATAATTCATCCATGAAGGAGCATAATCTTTTATGTTCTCGGAGGTGGGGTTTGGGATTTGGAATGTTACTCACAAAATCCACAATAGCAACCCTAGGAAAACAATTTCAAGAGGATAAACTATTCCCATATTCATGGTTTGGTTCATGGGGATATATTTCATTGGAAAATTAATATGGTGATGTGGTAGGCCACCTACCAAGGTCCAATTCCACAAAGACACAAAGAAGTAGTTGGGGACATATTTTGACAGAAGAGTACCCCTCACATGAATATGAAGGAAGTGCATGATGTGAGTATTGATTCATCTTTTGAGGGCCCTCATGCCCATGTAAATATGTTGCTTGTGGTGCTTGAATTATTTAGACCAATTGCAATGCTTACAGAGTATAGGGGGGGAACTTTCAAATAGAAAGGTTTGGGACCTAAAGTTTTGAAACAAAACTTAATGAATTTAAGGTTACATATCCAACGACAGTAATACTAAGTGAGCAAAATTACTAGCAATGACCCTGGAGCTAGAAATAAAGACAAAAAGGTAAATGACAAATTAATTCGAAGTTTGAAATCAAAATAAATGTATGAGAAGAAATAAACAAAAAAGTTGTGGCCTAAATATTAGGTAAATTGTCGAGATAACCAATGATTCATCCATCTAGGATTTAAGGAAAAATATAATATATTTCTAGTCTAGAAGTTGAAATAAAAGTTCACATTTTTAAAGTATAAATAATTAGTAATTTTTGTGTACATCCCTCAATCACTTTTCAAGGGTTGATGTAATAAACATAGATTTGACCATTCAAAATTGTGTATCTTCTTTGAGTTTGAGTGGGGAACAATAATTTTCAAATATTGATAAACACCTCACAAGGGTTTCCTAGGAATACCTTATAAGGATTTGGGAGTATCTCAGGCTGATGAAACCATTTTTTCATTTCCTCCTTTTATTGTGTTGTCTCTGTTGAGGCATTCTTGTTAGGATCGAGATGCTTGAGACCTGCAACTACAACCAGAAAACTTATGGAAATGTTGTTGGTCTATAATATTAATTCCTTTGCAGATGAATCCTCCTTGCGTGTCATGTTGGAAAACTAGTGATAAGAACTGATGCAATAAAATATGAATAGACACACCACACAACCTCGAATGTAGTTTAGGCATATATTTTGCTTGGCGGAAAAGTAAATTACTATATCTTCAAGGTAGGGAATTTCTCTTTGGTTTCCTGCATGAAGAAGATAAAGAGTAATTTTCAAAATTTCCACACAATTAAGGGAGTACTCTTCAACTGATAATTGATTAACAACTTTACTGGTTCACTTTTATGGGTAGTTGAGGTAAAGGGCTCTTTGGTTTGGTGCTTAAAGAAGGTAAAGAGTAATTTTTAAATTTTCCACACAACTAAGGTATTACTCTTGAAAACTAAGGTATTACTCTTGAATTGATAGTTGATTAGCAACTTTATCAACTCACTTTGATGGTTAGTTGGAGTAAAGGCCTTTTTAGAAAATGTTTTTTTTTTTTGCTTTTAATAGTCAACCATGGTCATCAAAATTAATGTGGGGAAGAAATTATAGATACATTTATATATTTATTTTAAATTTTTCATAATTATTAGAGAGTAAAGAAGGTATAAATATATTTATAGATGGTGTGTTGTTTTTTTTTTTGCAATGTTAAATTAGGCGTTAATCTAATATTCAAGAAGATGGTTTGTTTTACTATTCTCCATAATGTATTCTTCTCTTTGCAGGTATTCTTCATAATGTCTTTGACTTAGTTGTAAGAATTTGAATTTAATTCCTTCTGAATGTGATCAAAGGATATAACCTTGAAGGTTCTAATCAACTCCATAACTGATCTGGAATTTATCCATGATAAAGAATTAAAGGTATTACAGTCTCATGTGCATGGATGTGGCTATGTTACTTTATGTAACAAATCGATAAGGTTGCGAAATACATAGACATTGAAGCAGTTAGAGAAAACATAACAGGAAAACATGTAAATATAACAAGTTTAATAAGTAGCTCACCCAATTCTCTTGGGCTACGTCTTCTGGTCCAATTTTCAGTGGGGGCCTCTCTACTATGTTTTCAAAACAGAGTTTTTACAATAGTGAGCTCAATTTGAGTCTCACTCAACATATATGAATCAGTAGGACTAGAGTACATACACTCTCCTTACTGAAACATGACCTCTACTGGTCACAGTAGTATGAGCCCAATCTAAGACTCATACATGACAGGAATATACAGAGGAGTTCGCTTGAACCTCTCAAGCCTTCTCTAGAGTGCACAGACTCTCTGAATCTCTCTGGCTGTGTCTCGATACTGCATTTTCTCTTCAGGTCAGCTCGACTTACTTTCTATGTTCTATTCTCTTAGCTTTCTTACTCTAGTTTCTTGCTGGTTGCTTCTATTAGTTTGTGGCTTTAAAGCCAATCTACTTTCTGTCGGTTCGTTTCCACTTCCCAGTGTTCTGGTTCTTCTACCTCTGTCCATCTGAATGCCCCTGTTCTACATCATCATCACGGTGCAATGCTTCACAGGGAGTTGGCCACCTATTCTGCAACAGGTGAGTGTGTCAAGTTCCTTGGATCCATTTGAGTGGTTGTTATTTCCATTTGCACCAAGATTGCCCGCAAAACACGAATCTTTTGTCAGCTCATTGTCCACGTCAGACTTAAAATCCCATGTAATATTGCTTTATAACCTTTTCAGATCTGGTCATTTATCGGGATGCACCTCCATCGTTGATCTGGGCCCCCCAAATCCTACGGTCTTCATTCATATCGGGTGGGTAAATAACATGACGTTTACCCGTTTGATGTGAGTAGTTTTCTCTCTCTTCCATAAGATGAATGTCACTTAATGTGTGGCATCGAGCGAGACTCAGTTAAAAATGCTTACCGCCTCAAGTCCTTCCGATATCCTACAAGTTTTGCGGAATCCCGCTCTACGGAACGAAATTAATTACTTTTCCACATTTCATAGTCATTTCGGGTTCGGGCACTTGGGGATTTTCTTCACTGAGGGGGAGGCCCTGCAATACGTGACTAGTGCTTTAGCACTAATTGCGTATCAGAAACTATCCCATTTCTTGAATTAGCCTCTGGTTTTGCCAATTTGTGCCAGCGCATGTTACCATGGGCCAATGGTCTGCGTGCTTGACTAAGGGTCCTCGTTGCTCCGCGTTGATCACAAATTGCAACTATCACGTGGATTCCTTCTGATAGCTTGATCTTTCTAAGACTTGAATCTTTTGGCATAACTTTAAAGAGTTTATGAAAACTTAGAGAGTGTTTAGGATCCAATTCGGATCACGGCCTTCCCACTGAAAAATATTTTGGACCACCAAAAGTTGGTTTTTAAGCATCCATCAAGTGAGGGTACTGATTCTTCGCTTGCCCAATTTCTATCTATTTTGCACTGCTTGGTTTCAAACCTTTGACTCCAATCCTAAGGTAATCAACATCCCCTCTGCCTGTAGTTCTCACCTTCTGGTCCAGAACTATATCTTCCTGGAATTCATTAAGATATTTAGGCAATAGATCATCAATAGAAGGCAATTGACTCTGCACTTCGGGATCTTCAATCAATGAAGGTTCAAATAGTCTCAAGTTGTCTACATTAACAACTGAGTAGATGTGCATGTAAGCTGGCAAATCAAGGCGAAAAGCATTCTCACCAATTTTCTCAAGTATCTTGAAAGATCCATACATTATCAGCTTCAACTTCTTACCTTCACTTTGCATTCTGTCTTTGCTAATATATAGCTAGACTTGATCACCAACTTGGAAAATATGCTCCATCTGATGCTTATCATGCCTTGCCTTGTACTTGGCTTGGATCTCTTCTAGTTGTTCCTGTACTGCCTGGTGAATCTCTTGGATTTGTTCGATGAACTTGGTTGCCTTGTCCACATCACTGTGTCCATCAACCGCAATGTCTTTACCAAAGACAAAATCCAAGGGAGACCTTGGTTTGAAACCAAAGTAGGTCTCAAAAGGAGATCTCTATGTAGAAGAATGTTTAGCTTGGTTGTAAGCATGATGCATATAACATAAATGTTCATCCCAAAGTTTGGGATGCTTGCTGCAATAGCCCCTAAGCAAATATATCACTTTCCTATTGACCACTTCTGTTTGGCCATCTCTTTGCAGATGAAAGGTTGTGCTCGTTTTCAGTATGGTGTCCATCAATTCCCACAAATTTGACCAAAATTTCCCAACAAATCGGGTATCTCGATCAGATATAATGGAAGTGGGTAATACAAAATGAGCCCATACATGCTAGAAGAACAACTTTGCAGTTTGTTTAGCTGTAATCTGTCTGTTACAAGGTATTAAAATACACATTTTGCTGAACCTATCCACAAAAACATATAAATAGTCATGACATTTTCTAGATTTAGGCAGTCCCCCAACGAAGTCCATGGAAACACTTTCCCAAGGATGAGAAGGAACTAGTAGTGGATTGTACAAGCCTAGTTTTCTATTGCTGGGCTTACTTTTAGCACACATGGTACACCCTCTTAAACATATAGAAATTGTCTCATTCCTTTTTGTTAAATAACAAAACCTTTGCAGCTGTGCAACTATTTTACTTACACCAAAGTGACCTTATATTAGAGAAGTGTGTGCTTCTCGAATTATCTCTACTCTTTCTGTTTATGGAATGCATAACTTTCCAAATTGATACAAGAGTTGGTCTTTAACATGATAATCCAATTCTTCTACTTGTTTGCCATGACTTCAAGTTGCATATACATCTTTAAAATCTATATCCTGAGCATATTGTTCAATGTAGCTTTCATGCAATACTGAATTATTCTTAAGTATAGTGGATGCATTTATGATTGGCCTGGACAACATATCTACAACTTTATTGTGTATGCCCTTTTTATATCAGATGACTAGATGAAACTGTTGTAGAAAATCCATCCATCTATAGTGTCTTGATTGTTGCAACTTAGTTTGGGAGTGTAAATATTGAAGTGGCTGATGATCATTATGTATAACTATCTCTTTGCCCATTAAATAATGTTTCCACTTTTTCACACTCTGTACTAATGCATACAATTCTTTACCATATGTGGGATAGTTAACTACTCTAGAATTAAATGTCTCATAATGATAACATATGGGTTTACCATGCTGCATCAACACTGCTCCCATGGCATAGTCACTGACATCCGTTTCAATCTCAAATGTTCTTTGAAGATCGGGCAGTGCTAGTACTGGTGTTGCACTAATCTTTTATTTTAAGGTGTTGAATGCTTTCTGCTATTTGCCTCCCCACTGAAACACCTTGTCCAATCCTGCTAAAGCATGTAAGGGAGCTGCAATTAAGGAAAAGTTAGAAATAAACTTTCTCTAATACTATGATTCTCCTAAGAAGCTTCTAACTTCTGTAGCAGATTTCGGTTCAGGCCAGTTTACAATGACTGCAACCTTAGAGGGATCTATATTCAATTCACCACCCCTTACAATATGATCCAAATAATTCAAATATTTTTTTCCAAATTCACATTTTGAGAGTTTAACATAAAGATTTTCTCTTTTCAAAACATCTAGAGTCTGCTTGACATGCTTTAAATGTTCTTCCCATGTTTTACTGAATATAAGAATGTCATCCAAATATACAATGACAAAATCATCAAGAAAAGTTATGAGTACATCATTTATTACTCTCATGAAAGTGGCAGGAGCATTAGTTAAGCCAAAAGGCATAACCAACCACTCATACAATCCCTGCTTTGTTGTGAAAGAAGTCTTCCATGCATATTACTCTGTAACTCTGACCTGATGATAGCCACTATGCAAGTCCAACTTGGAAAAATAAACAACTTCTTTAAACTGATCTAATAGATCATCTATGAGAGGAAGGGGATAACGATTTTTTATCTTTATCTTATTCAGTGCTCGGTAATCAACGTCCATTCTCCATGAGCCATGTTTCTTTCTCACCAAGACAATTGGAGACCCACATGGTGATGTGCTAGGTCTAATGAACCCCGTCTCAAGTAGCTCCTATACATGCTTCATGATTTCTGCATTCTCTAAAGCGGACAACCTGTAAATTCTGATGTTAGGCAATGGAGCATCTTGCCACAAATTAATATCATGTACTATTTACTTTTTGGGTGGTAGACCTTTAGGTTCATGAAATAGTATATCATATTCTGAAACAACTTTTTCTAAATCAGCTTGTTGTTTAGCATCACAACCCTCAAATACATTGGTTTTATCAGGTTTCTTTTCCTTTACAACCACCAGTAAAAATTGTTTGCATGAATTTACGATTATTTTCATCTGCCCTAAGTTTATGAGAGTATAATTATTCTTGAGCTTATGAGCTCTTACAATATATTTGATTCCATCTTTAACGAGTTGATACTTGTTCTCAGCTCTATGGAAAATAGCTTTCCTATCATACAAGTAAGGACTTCGTAAAACAATTCCACATATATCCAAAGGAACTACATCTAACTCAACCTCATCTACAAATGTTGACCCAAAAGAAAACCTAAGTTTACATTTTCTAGTCACTTGTAGTTGTGCTTTATCACATAACCAACCTAATGGATATGGATTTTTGTGAGGTGTGGTTAGTAATCCCAACTTCTTTACAGTTGCTTCAGAAATTAAATTTACTTGTGAGCCACTATCAAATAAAGTATCAATCTTTTGATGCTTGGAAATAACTCGAATATGAAAAAGTTCATGTCTTTTCCTCTCATTTTCTTCATTATCAGTAGATTGTGCAGAATTACTAGTAGATGCTTCAGAATTTTTACCTTTTATTCCTATGGCTACGATTATTGTTTCATCTCCTGAGTCTAACCCCAAATCCTTTTGAATAGCTGTAGCAGTATTCTTCTTTTTTCCCTCAAACTTCTTGGGTTTCAGCTCTGGATGTAGGATCTAGTAGTGTTCATCACCAAGCCCATCCTTCTTACAATGAGTGCATGAAGACTTGGTCTTTTGTACAATATTTTCCTTCCTCTCTTTCCATTTATGTTTTCTCTTTTCCTTGCTTTTGCTTATAGTCGGTTTTGATGATCTCCAACTTTTGGGTTCACATTCTTGCTTCTAGCCTCTAGATGTGTAGCCTAAACAGATACCTCATCTATGTTAGTGGGATTAAACATGAGAATAGTGTGCCTTAAGTAGTTGTGTAGACCACCTATATACTTTAGAAAAGTTTCAGGTTTGTCTAAGAAAATTCCTAGAATCGAAGCTCTTTTCCTAAATTCTTGAGTGTAGCCTTGTACACTTTTCCCTTTCAATTGGTGAAGAGTTAGCCAGCTCATCATGGCTTTCTGCATATAGGCTAGTGGATAGAACTGCTTTTTAATTGTAGAAACAAATTCGCTCCAGATAGAAAGAATTTTACCATGTTTCTTCATGTCAGCTTTTGTCCTACCTTCCCACCATACCAAGTTAGTGCCTTCAAGGCGTAGGCTGGCCAGCTGAATCTTACTCTTGTCTGAATCGATGCTCTACACTTCGCAATAAACATCAATCTATCCAATCCAATTATCCAACTTTTCTGCATTCGACTCTCCATCATATATCGGCAAATCAAATTTAACATCTAATTTAATCAAATATGTTTTCTTTTTGTTTTCAGGGCTACTAGGAGGTGTGGGAATTTTTTCTTCTTTCCCTTTGCCTTTAGAGTGGTCATGGAGGAGAGATTCTTCTGTTCCTTTATCTTGTTTGGAGTTTGATGGATCTCATTCTCTACCTTTCTTAAATTCTCTATACATTTCCTCCATCATGGCTTTCATGGTCAAAAAACCATCCATGAAATGGGAATCTGATTCCAAGGGGTTTTCCTATGATATTTTCCTGTTAGGATAGACTCTTCCAATTTCATGGTTAGCTTCAACCAATTCTTCTTCTCCTAATTGAAGCTTTGATCTAGTTAGCATTCAACAACAAAACCAGCACAAGCTTGTCTAACCTTAGTAACCTAGAGCTCTAATACCATTTGATCTGGAATTTATCCAGGATAAAGAATTAAAGGTATTATAGATTCATGTGTGTGGATGTGCCTATGTTACTTTATGCAACGGATCGATAAGATTGTGAAATACATAGACATTGAAGCAGTTAGAGAAAACATAATAAGAAAACATGTAAATACAACAATTTTAATAAGGATTTCACCCAATGCTCCTGGGCTACGTCTCCTGGTCCAGCTTTCAGTGGGGGCCAATCTATTATGTTTTCAAAGCAAGTATTTTACAACAGTGAGCTCAATTTGAGTCTCACTCAACAGATATGAATCAATA
Source organism: Pinus tabuliformis (assembly GCA_031772625.1). Classification (NCBI taxonomy): domain Eukaryota; kingdom Viridiplantae; phylum Streptophyta; class Pinopsida; order Pinales; family Pinaceae; genus Pinus; species Pinus tabuliformis. The sequence goes on along the minus strand of CM062817.1, from coordinate 1,195,454,693 downwards.
GGACTAGAGTACACAGACTCTCCCTACTAAAACATGACCTCTATTGGTCACAGTAGTACGAGCCCAATCTAACACTCATACATGATAGGCATATACAGAGGAGTTCACTTGAACCTCTCAAGCCTTCTCTAGAGTGCATAGACTCTCTCACTCTCTCTGGCTCTGTCCTGATGCTACCTTTTCTCTACAGGTTAGATCAACTTACTTTCTTTGTTCTCTGCTCTTAGCTTTCTTACTCTAGCTGCTTGCTTGTTGCTTCTGTCAGTTTGTGGCTTTAAATCCAATCTACTTTCTGTCAGTTCATTTTCACTTCCTGGTATTCTTGTTCTTCTTCCTCTGTCTGTTTGAATTCCCCTGTTCTACCTCATCATCATGGTGTAATGCTTCACAGGGAGGTGGTCACCGATTTTGCAAGGGGTGAGTGTGTCAGGTTCCTTAGATCCATTTCAATGGCTATTATTTCCATTTGCTCGAAGATTGCCAGTGAAACACGAATCTTTTGTCAACTCATCATCCACGTTGAACTTCAAATCCCATGTAATCTTTCTTTATAAGCTTGTCAAATACAGTCATTTGTCAGGACGCGCCTCCGCCATTGATCTGGGCCCCCCAATTCCTATAGTCGTCATTCATATCAGGCGGGTAAATAGCATGACATTTGCCCATTCGATGTGAGCATTTTTCTCTCTCTTCCATTGGATGCGTGTCACTCAATGTGTTGCATCAGGCGAGACTCAGTTAAAACTACTTACCACCTTGAGGCCTTCTGATATCTTGTCAGTTTTATGGAATCCCGCTCTACGGAACCAAATTAATTACTTTTCCGCATTTCATAGTCATTTCAGGTCCGGGTGCTTGGGGGTTTTCTTCACTGAGGGGGATGCCCTGCAATATGTGATTAGCACTTTAGCACTAATATCGTATCAGAAACTACCCCCGTTTCTTGAATTAGCCTCTAGTTTTGCCAATTTGCACCAGCGTACGTTACCATGGGCCAATGGTCTACACACTCGACTGAGGGTCCTCGTTGCTCTGCACTGATCACAAATTAAAAAGGTCACGACGATTCCTTCTGATAACTTGATCTTTCTAAGACTTGAATCTTTTGGCATAACTTGAAAGAGTTTATGAAAACTTAGAGAGTGTTTAGGATCTAATTCAGATCAATAACTCTAATCATCTATTGATCCAATAAAGAAATTTTCATTGAAGTATAACCTTTCATCCAATTTATAACAACCTTTGAATCCCTTATGACTTGTAAGTTCAAATTGTCGAAGTGACATAATTAAAGTGACTAACATAAATGACTAATTTGTATTATTGTAATACCTTTTAAGTAGTCTTATTTTTGTTCTTAAACTAAATTAATCATTCAAGTTAGTCATGTTTAGTTCCATTACTTATTATCTAGCCATATATTTTAATCTGAGACGAAATTAGTCATTTATGTTAGTCATTTTTATCTGGGTCACTCAAGATTGCTCATTTTTGGTAGTATTTCACCTAGAAAAGTTGTGGTGACTAACGTTTTTAGTCACCTCGTCACTCATTACATGTTCATGATGTGTTTGATAGAACGTCTGTCATGGCTGGGCCTTGTCAAGTCAGGTCCTTGTTTAAGTTTTTCATTGGAGGCCTTTTCATCTTATTATTTATAATTTATGGAAGTTTCATGAAGTTTTGCGCAGGTGCCTGAGTCTTGGCCCTAAAAAAGTGGCTCAAAAATCTGAGGTTACTGGGACAAAACTACTAGAAAAAGGCCACATTTGCATGGATTCCTTGTCATGGGAGAAACTAAATGGTTTTTATTGCATGTAGCACTTATCGTGGGAGCAATTGGGAGTCTAGTTTAGTTAAGAAGCAAGTTCTCTTAGGGGTTGGACACCTAGAGGGTATGGTTGGCTCCTAAAGGTTCTGTAGCTCTTGAGGAAGGTCAATTTGGTTTTGGTTTGTGGATTCCACTTTTTTAAATGTTCTTGGGGATTTGAAGCATATCGTAGTAACTCTTTGTCACATGTTTACCCCAGTGGACCGATTAGCTTGGGTAAATGTGGGAGGAGGGTGCTACAAAGTGGTATGAGATCATGGTTCAACCCTTGTACTGGATGGGAAGAATGTGATTGTCATTCATGCATGTAGGTTGTCTATGTGCTCTTTATGTATGCATGGTGATGGTCATTATTACAGTTGTGTTTTCATGGAGAAGTTGAAAATGTTGTTCTTGGGATGTGTTTTTCATGAATGCATGTCAGTTGTATATGCATTTGTTATGCATGTTAGTGTCTAAAGGTTGTTCTCCATACATTGTTATGGTTATGGCTATGCATGCATAGTGGGCTAGATATGCATCATGAGCTTATTATATGTATTTATGTCATCATGATGTTGTTGATAAGATATGATGTCGATATACTGGATACGATAGAGAACGAGATGAAGATTATTAGAGTGAAGTTGTAGCAATAGATCTCGGGGTAAGAGAATATCGTCATACACGTTTGTATGTTGGGGAGACAAGTATCATGGTTAATGGTTGTTATAAGCATTATGGTTATTTACATGTTTGTCATTCTATTATTGTTTTGGTTACATGCATGATAGATGTTAGTGAATCAATGTGGTCATATGGACATGCATCAAATAGTGATGAGTGATAGTAACTTTTTGTTATATGAATTGTGGTCATATCCATGATGGTTATGGTCATTCCAGTTAAGATATTGATGTTGTGTGTATCATGCTAATATGGATTGGCCTGTGAAGATGGTTATGGTTATGGTATTTAGGTATGAGTCGATATATTTTTGATTTTCTGTCCTATTAATATGGATTGACTTGTGCAGATGTGATAGCGTCCCCTAAGATACATTGAGGTATGAGTTTGATTATGTCATATATTTGGCTTATCTCACATGTTATGTTTACAAGTTGTTTGAATGTTTGATTTATTTCATGACACGAGTGTGTGTCTATGAGATTGCTTGAAGAAATCATATTGTTTTAAGATTGTTATACTAACACATATGTGTTGAGATAGTTGATGTGCACTTGAGTGTAAGTGGGTGCTAGTTGTAGTTTTATGATTAAGGACTTTGAGTTTACTATTGATTATGACATGGCTGATAGTCTTGGTAAAGATTGATTTCAAGTTAATAAACATGATTTCCTAACCTTTGGAACATATGATTGGCATGTGTGAACGACAACATGGAAACATGCCTGGTAATAACATGACATGGTAGCAATTGATTTGTTTATATAAGTAACCATTGGGTTATGTGATAGCACATAGTACAATTCAATTGTAGCAAGGTAGAACTAAAAGAAAGGAATCAGTTGAGAATTCCTTTGGCAATGGTTGGAAACCACAATTCCAAATGAATGAATTCTTTGCATGTAGGAAGCCTTCTTAACCTTCATTTTCTTTGTGATTATATGAATATGTGCAGGACTCCTGAACATGTATTTGATAGGTATAACATTTGGCTTCAAGTTATAGCTAGATTCATCAAGGAATTAGAATTCCTTGATAAGTGTTTGTGTTAAGTCACAAGGAAAAATTCTTGGCACAAGAAGGTAAGTTAACCAACGTATTGTTATGTTTATTTATGCATTGACAATTATGTGTTGATGGTAGTATGATGTAGGAATTGCATGACAAAAGAGACTTCCATGAAATCTTGAAGAAGGTTAGGGTTGAGCTTTCCCTTGAAAGCATTGGGAACCCATGGGGAATTGAGCCATGGTGTATGCTGCTGGTTCGTGCTTTTTTTATTAGTTTTTTCTTGGTTTTCAGTTTCATTTTTTTTCATGTCTAGTGTATGCCCATACTAATTTGTTTTTGTTTTTGTATTGTTATTGGTTTTTCATGGTTTCCTTATTGTTTGTTTCTTTTTCTTTCCTTTTATGTTTTGAGGGTCATGGAAATTAGTTCGGAAAGAGGAAAGTTAATGGAGCTCCGGGGGAGCTAGATGAAACTCAATAGGTAATGTAAGACCTAGATGAAGCTTGTTGCATAAGTAAATGGCAATGGAAGGTAAGAATATAATAGCCAATTGGATTGGTTGAGTCCATTCGGGTAAATGGACGGTGGTAGGATAGTCATGAGGAAGGTAATCAGGAAAGGTAAACTAAATGGGCTTACAATAATAGATTCCTTAGCTATGTTGGGAACTATTGTTCTCAATGTCGTGCATGTCTTCCATGGATAAAGGGAGTTCTATTAACCTAGACCTTATGATATATGGTAATTATGTTGTGATTATGATTATGATGATGTCTGTACATGTATATATGTATGTACATATGATGTTTTCTGACAGGTTTGTCAGCGATCATGATTTTTTTATGTTGATGTTTATATGTAGATATGTATTTATGTATGTCGTTGTCTAATAGGGTCGTTAGGAATCATTCTTGTCAAGGAATGATTGCTTATGTAGGCGAATGGCGTGAAGAGGTTCCTGGTTATGAGGGGTCAAGTGGGAAGAGTATTCCTGGAATATATATGAAGTTAGTATCATGTGGATATGATTGGATATTATGTACTATGTCTATGTTTATGTTATAAATAGGTAATGCTGAGGGACACATTAGTGGAATGAATGCAGTGTAATCTGCGACATGCCGGGACAAGCATGGAAAGTTGCTAAGACACTAGAAGTAAGGTTACTTGGTAAAGTTAATGCGGTTTCTAGATGTGTGACACTGATGTTGTGTATATGTTGTACATATTATACATGTTTTACATATGATGTTATATACATGAGGTGTTGTGTATATATGGTGTTGTGTAGATTGTGTTTATGCACTACTCTGTATAGATGGTGTTGTGTGCATGATTATATATGTGGTGTTGTGTACATGTTTTACATCGGGTGTTTTGCACAGGTGGTATTGTGTATGTGTCATGCATGTGGTGTTGTGTACACATCGTGCATGTAGTGTTGTGTACACATCATGCATGTACTATTGTGTACATGTGGTGTTGTGTACACGTTGTTCAAGTGGTGCTTTGTACATGTCGTGTTGCGTACACACCATGTAGGTGGTGTTGTGTACATGTGGTGTTGTATACACATTATGTAGGTGGTGTCGTTTATAGGTAGTGTCGTGTACATGTTGTACAAATGATGTTTATGTGCATATGGTATTGTGTACATATCATACATTATTTTGTTGTATACATGTGGTACTATGTTATGTGTAGTCCATGTATCCTGACATGTGAATTTGTTGTGTTGTACTTTGTGTACGTATATGTATGGTGTTGTACACTAGGTGCTTGCTTGGTGTCGCAATCAATATGGTCTGTGTATGGAAAGAACAAAGGATAAAGGTAGAAAAAAAGGACCGATTCAAGGATAAGTATTAGTATTTTATTTTAATTTTATTATGTATGTGATCTATGATTATGATTTATGATGGTTACATGTGATCTATGATGTTGGTTTATGATGATTGCATGTGATTCATGATTTTAAATATGATGTTTGTGTTTTGAGCTAACTAGATGTGATAATTTTATACATGATGAGTTAATGAACCAACTAATTTGACTTTTTGTCACAGGATGTAAATAGAATTGCAAGTGTACCTTATTGATACGCCACCAATGAGGTATGATTTAAAATTATTTAAATTTATTTTGAAACTAATGTAAGTCATGGGCTTGGTATAGGAACACAATGAAATTCCCAATTGGGTGTTTGAAGCTAACTGCATGAATTACCAACAAAAACAAAAGGAATTGGAATAGGCGTCAATATGTTGGTAAAGGACTTGAAGAGAAGGGCCATTGTGGGACACTAGTAGCCAATAGTCTCCATTGATTTGCATGAGCATTTTATGACATCTATGATGGTTTTGAGGAAAGGATATGCCTTGGCTTTTGGAATTTTCGATGTGATAAAACCTTTCCAAGGGATGGATCACCAGGGGCAAGGGATGTCTAGAAACATGGAAGGGGATGACTAGATTTCTCAAGGGACTATATAGTATAGAAGGGAAGGTTAGGTGATGGATTTTTTTGGGTCATTGGCATTTCCAGATTGAATCATATGCACGTTGGGAGTGTGCCCTGGAACAATGAGTCGGTAATTGTTTGCTGAGAGGACAAGTGGTGTAGGATTGTAGCATTAGACAATAGATGAACACTTTGATTTCGGCATTGGATCCTGGACTTCCTAGGATGGATGTGAATATTTATATTACATTTGAGGGTGGAGGTGTGAGCGCCTAGATTCCATTGTTGTAGTTGTAGGCATCGTATCATTTTATTTTTTCATGAAGAAAATGTGTATATGTGTATGAATATATTATTGTAGATGTTGTATCAAGCTGGATTTATAAAGCTCCATAGGTTGTACCATTATTTGGTGGTTGAAGAAAATGACTATGGTTATATATGTGCTTGTTATTGTAGATATCATAATGAGTTGTTTTATAAAGCTCCAATAAATTATCTGATTGTCATGTTTTAGCAGCATGTTATTGTAAATATTTCAATGAGTTATGTTATAAAGCTCCATGGGGAGTATGTTTTTATCCATTGGTTTGCTAGTTTATAGGTGTCATTGAACACCAAAATTGGTGTTCCCCTTGGGGGGGGGGGGGGGGTTTGTGGGGGCACGTTTCTAATAGCCCTAGGTTAAAAATCTATGTATAAAGATAATAAAGGAAAAATAAGACAAAGGTCATGGAACATGTATTTCAAGATGAATGTTGGGAAAAATATCCCAGTGTGGGTGTTCATTTGGTTTATTATGGCTAAAGGAATTTGGCAAAGGTAATGGAAAAGGCTTTGGGAAGGCAAGAGGAAATTATTGGCATTTTAGTTATGAAAATAAGGGAAATTAGGAGGAAAGGAAGGTGAAAGGTCATTGGTGGCATGTAGGGGGGAAATGAAGGAAAATAATAGAAATTGAAGGAAATAGAGGTCTCTTTAATAAATAGGCTTCTGAGTATTAGTTCATGGATTTTGATAGTTTTTAGGTGGATATCTCACTCCATTCTCTCTCACGCATAGTTAGAGTATTCTTAGAACACTCTATCATCGAGGAAACAAAGGCAACGAAAGGACATGAAAATAAAGGGAAGAAAAGATCAAGCAAGGAAGAGCGACATAAATTGGCTACAACAAGATTACTTGTAGGTATAGAGTTGCATGTATGATTTCCTTGCTAATTTTTTCATGCATGATAAATGCATGTCTGTATTTGGTTCTCTTATTATCATTATCATGGGCTTTGCTAAGTGTGACAGTGGTTTTCAGCCTTCCCATGCCATTTTAGGATGGCTCCCTAGAAATCCCGAAAGTCAATCTCTTCTAGACTGAGTAATGACTCATCATTATACCGACGGTAGTGAAGAGGGATGGTTGCTCCCCCAATGCTGTGATGGGGTTTCTCATATTTGGTTGATGTGGATTTTCGGATGGTTTCAAAACTAAGTGGGGTTGTTTTAAGGAGGAAACACAAGTCCTAGGAATCCCTCGACCACTGAAGGTGGGATTGCGGTAAAACTTGATTGTGTATTCCCTCGTTGGGCCTAGGAATCCTTGACTCTTGAATGGTGGGATATACAATAAAGCTTACAGGGTGGAGCCTCATTGGGCCTAGGAATCCCTTAATTAGTAATGGAGGGATACACAGTAAATCCTAGAGGTGGATATAAACAAATTCCTCATGGTTTAGGTGGATAGGTCTAGAGGCACCCATGCTTGTATAGCCTTACTCATCCCTAGATCGATATGTGGTGGGATTGTGGTAAAGCATGGTAGTCTATGTTTCTTGTTTAGGGCTAGGAATCCCTTAGCGGGAGTGTGATACAACCTGATTGTATAGATGAGGGCTTGGGCCTAGGAATTGCTTGGGGGATTGTGGTAAATATTGAGGAAACCCCATTTTTTTGTAAGTTCCACATTCATGCTTGGAATATGAAACGAGGGTGATAAAAGGAAGGAAAGATTTGGTTCAACCCAATATATGGTTGGGTGGTACATGGAAGTCCCTAACTTGGTTGTCTTTTGCATATGTTAATAAGAGCTCTTTTCCTCTTGTGTTCTATTTGTAAATATACTTGTTAAAATGTGGTTTTAATGGTTTTTCTATCATTGTTATTCTAATAGTTATATGTTGGTCATAAGCATGGTTTATGATAGAATTTGGTTATGGCTCTCATTATGTTTTGATTAGTAAATGAAATGTTGGTGAATGTGTGACCTAATAGATGATAATGTAACTATTATGAGAGGGCATCAGACCTTCTTGACAAATATCAAATAATTATGAAGTCCCTATGATAAAATGTGTTTATATGACCTACAGATTACATTTTCATGATGTGTTATACAAAATGTCTGTCATGACTAGGCCTTGTCATGTCTGGTCCTTATTAAAGTTTTGCATTAGAGGCCTTGTCATCATATTATTTATTATTTCTGGAAGTTTCAAGAAGTTATGGGAAGAGGATTGATTCTTAGCCATGAAAAAGTGGCTTAGAATTCAGGGTCGTGTTGAGGCCTGGAAAATCATTGCTTCAACACAAGGGAAAAACCACCCGGTCCGAACTTTAAGACAACTCCTTTTACATTTAGGTAGTGGCTCTGACTAAGGATAATGGGACGAGTTTCCCAATGAAAGGTGTTTGACTGAATGTGTAATTCTTTTAGTGGAGAGAAATATATGGATTTGTAGCAATGAATAAAATGAAAAGTATATGCATTAATCTACTCCATAACTCAGGATTATTTAACCTTTTTCTAGATGCGATCTACAATGATTTTCCTTACAAATTACAATATAGATTGATCAAACACCAATGGAAATGAAAATATTTCAAGATTATTATGTTGATTAAATAGTTAATACCAATAATTTATATAAATCATATCACATTTAGAATATCAAAGAAAATTTCTTAGCATGTACTTAAAAATATCAATGGCGGCATGATCAGAAATGAATACATGTAACATTGTTCTTTAAATGACATGTAATAAGAAATCTAAAATAGGTAAATTCACTATTTATTCATGAAAAAAATAGAGGTAACAAGATATAAATACAAAATGTACTTTTCTCAGCTCATAAAAAAAATAACAACAATTTATTTCTTCCCACAAAAATGATTCCAGGAGTACAATAATGTAACTTCTCAAAATTCATTATGAAAATTCCTAAACAATGTTTTAGTTGCTCTATTGAGGAAAGGATGAAAGTACAATAGTTCGAGCATTCGTAAGCCTTTTTTCATCAAAATTCAGGACCTTTATTTCACACAACAAGCATAAATAGTAGAAAATAACTAAATCTATTGTGCAAAGCATTGGGAGCATTTAAACAGATCCCTTCAATATTCTTAAAGAAAAACATTTTTTTGGTAGCAATGTTCTGAAAGTGATTTGTTGTCTTCATCAATTTTGTTTGTTCCATCAGATTGTCTGGATGTTTGTCTGTCTGTTTGAATTGAATTGTCACTTCTCAGCACAATTGTCTTCCCCTCTCATTAACCTAAACAAGGAAAATAGGAATCGATTAGATAGAAATAAATGAGACTGACAAGCGAGTATTATTTGAAACAAATCAGTTTTGGAGGAAATTAGATAAAATGTAGAGTCGTAATAAATTTAGAACAAAAACATCAAGGAGAGTACTGTAGAGTGAGGTCTGTGGTAAGATAAGTTGGACTTTTATGCTCTTATCAAAAAATCGCAATCCCTTTTAGACCAAGGGTTGAATTATCGTCATATTTAAAGAAAGGAGAATCCAGATTAAAATAGATGAAAATCTGGACAAGACAAAATTGCAATCGGAATGAGAAGAGGAGCAATGTCTTAAGGTTTGTGAATTTTTTGACTGTGTGGATGCTATAATTTATGGATTTCATTGTATAATCCTGTTGGGTCCGGCCATATTGCATATCACAATAACAGAGCGGTGCAACACCAACAGTCTTAAAAGATTTGTGATTTGTGATCTATGGGAAGATGTCATGGTGATGTCACTATGATGTGGCATTTGACATGGAGAATAACGTCAATGATGACGATAGGGGTGATGTGGCAGATGCCTTGGGCCTGATCGCATATCATAATCGCATTTGGTAGGAGTCTTTGGAATAAGCAGCATGGCTAAAAGAACTGCGATTGCTGCGGAGAAGATATTTTTATGAATTGACATATAATTTTTATCGGGTCTGGGGCTTATCAGAAATCACAATCAGAAGGAGGCAGGACCCTTTGGACTTAAGCTTTGAAACTTTTGTGATAGCCTACAGATGCAGGATTTTATGGATTGGAGTGAATAATCATGTCGGGTACGAGGCTTTATCACAATCGCAATTGACATGAAGCAAGACCCTCTGGTAACTCGGATAGCTTCGGATTTAGGATTTTTGTGGAATGGATTTTATAATCCTCTCGGGTCTAGGCTTTCTTTCAAATCACAATTGACATGAGGCAGGACACTTTGCATTTAATCTTTCAAACTTTTGCGGTAGCCTACGGACACCGGATTTTATGGATTTGCATGTATAATCCTGTCGAGTATGAGCTTTATCGCGCATCACAATTGTTGAAGGTATGAGACTTAAGTTCTGTTCTTTATTTTGATAGCCAAGGACGTGGGGGAATCATAAAGCTTCATTAATCTTGCCGTTGGGTCTAGTCTAATTGCAATCACAATGGATAATGGCATAGGGGTCTTGAGCCTTTTGAAACATTGCGATGTGGGAAGAGGGATGAGTAAGATTTTATGAAGAATAAAACCTTTGGATATTAAAAGTTTAATTATTTTGTATTTTTTTAATTGAATAACCCGTATTTTCTAATACTTGAGGTTTTATAAAGCCTAAGTATAGTCTTGGTCTTGGGGGCTATCAGAATTTGGTTTTTTTTGGATAATCAATGTTTAATACATGTGTTTTCATTAGAAAACCTAAGTATTAAACTTTGTTTATAGTTCTTTATTAACAAATTTTATCTTGATTTTATAAAACTAAAGGGCCCCTATTTTAATATAATAAATTTCATAGGAAATTTAATATATTAAAATGGGGGTTGTTGAACACTACAATAATTGGTGACTCACTGGAAGAACCATTTAGCTATGATAAATAAAATTTTCCAGAAATTTAGTAAAAATAATCTAATACGTGAAAACTACTTTTCAAAATATTTAGATAAATAAAATTACTCTGACTATAAATCGCATTGAATTACAATTTCTTTTAAAAAAGTTTTTTGAATGAAAAACACCTATTTAATTGAATTAGTCATTAATCAGTTTATAAAAATAAAGTAGGGGGCCTTTTACAACTTAGTTTGTACTATACTCGTTTGTCAAAGGTAGAGCCACTGCTTCCAGCAGACATTCACAACCTCATCAAGGTTACCTTTTAACCAACAACAATCCAGTGTCCCATCCATTTAATAGTGCAATAATTAGACATAATTTTTATTTATTTATTTATTTATTTTGATGCTAAAAATCCATTGTCTTGGTTTGGTGGCCAGATAATGACAATGCCATTCACCGGTAATAATTAAACTTAACAAGCTCGCTCTTGATTAGACCCCTTGTCTTACAATTTAAAATTGTAGGCCATTACCCTGATTTGGTGTTTAGAATGATAATTTTAGTTTAATTGGTTCCCTATGAACATGCTAAGCAGGCTCGTGATGAGACCTCTTATCTTTTTAGATTTATTATATTTTAAAATTACACTCTAAAAATTCTATTTTTAATGGATGCAGAGGATCATTGACTCCTTAAGACTTTTGGAAGAGAAATTTGAGTTGAAAGTGATTAAGTTGTAAAATGGTCTTTACTTTTTAAGGATAACCTTTTTTTGATTGAAAATAGAGTAAAAGGATATCATTTTTAAGGTTTTTGTTTTTAAAGATTTTAGAACTTAATGGAAAATATTTTTAGAGTTCTATAATTTTTATCTAATTTTCAATTTAGATAACCGCTTCTTAAAAATTACTATCTTCAAAATCAAAAAATAAAATTAACTTCAAGAGATGTTTGAAAAGTCAATAGAGTAGTATTTAACATTTTATTAACAAAATTCGTAAAAGGAAAAATAAATTGCAGCAGGACGTACAATGGATGTGATCTTTTAGATGTTTTATTCTTTATTCTATTTTTTTTTAAGAAATTAAGAAAATAATTTCTTTAAGATGAGCCCATTTACAGGAAGAGAATCTCTCTTTCTCGATAAATCTTGAAGTATACATGTAGATTGATTTATTTTTCCAACAATCTGAAATGGACCAAGCCATAATTTTTGGAATTTGGTATGTTTCCCTTTTTCTTCATGTGCTTTGTACCACTTGAGAGCTAGATCTCCAACTTGGAAACACCTTTCTATGATTTAACTTGCATCAAAATAATTTTTCACCATCTTTTGATGTTTGGTTTGTATGTGTTTTTCCTCTTCCCTTTCTTCTTCTAGTTTTAGGATTTGTGAATTTCTTAATTTTGAGGAAGAAAAAGGTGTTTCTTCAATAAATTGAACTAGGGCTAATGAAGGACGAGCTAAATGTGATGGAATGATGGCTTCCTTCCCATAGACTAGGTTAAATGGAGAAGTTCCTATAGAGGCCTTCTAAGTTATGCTATTAGCCCATAGATCAGATATTAAAGATTTGATCCAGGTTCTTTGATTTTGATATACAATTCTTTTGATTATTCTAAGGATATTTTTATTAGTGGATTATGCCAAACCGTTTCCCTAGGGATAGTAATTAGCAGAACATTTGAGTTTAAAACCTCTTCTAATTGCAAAATTTAATCATACTGGTACCCGAACAAAAAAGATGCATCATCAAATATAAGTGCAAAAGGCAAACCAAACCTTGTAATGATAAACTGATCAATAAACTCAATAACAGAATTAGAATTTACTACATTTAGAGGAATTGCTTCCACACACTTAGTGAAGTAATCTGTAGTAGTCAGAATATATCTATGTTGTTCAGAAGAGTGAGGAACGATCTCACCTTTGATATCTAGTCCCCATTCTTCAAAAGTTGTTTGATGTTGATTGGCTACAGAGGCAATGCTAGTTTAATTTGTCTTCTAGAAGCAGTTTGGCATGTTTTGCATTTCCTCACATATGCATGGGTATCTCTGAAGAGAGTGGGCTAGTAGTATCCAACATGTAAGATTTTTTGTGCAATAGTATCTCCTCCAAAGTGTCCACCTGCTGGTCGATCATGAAGTCCTTGCAAAACTATTTGTGCTTCAGACTTTTCTAAGCATATTAACGATATGGAATCATACTTTCTCCCAATTAACACATTATCAACAATCTCATAACGACTTTATTTTAATTATAAATCTCTTTTTCTTTTATATCTTAGTTCGGGAGGAGCATATCCATTTTTCAAGTAAAAAAATAAATCAGCGTATTGGGAATCAACACCAATTAAACTTACCTCGAAAATTTGTTCATTGTTATCTATGTCCTCTTCGGCTGGTATGTTGGATTCTCCTATAAGAAGCTTGTAGAAACCTTGCCCTCTCACAATCTTGGCTGGTTTTATTTCAATATCGTACTCCTTTTAATAGAAAAAAGGTCTAAAATTATTTACAAATTTGTATACAACAAATGCTTGTTTTTCTACTTCTGAATAATTCAATTCAGCACCCTAAAAATTTGAGATGAAAAAGATATGGTTTCTTCCATTTTCTAATTATTAATTTGTGTCAAAACAAAGACATAAGATGTTGAAGAACAAAAGGTATATAAGATGAAATTACTAGAGAAATTCAAAGTATTTAAAGAAGAGGCATTGAAAATTTCTTGTTTGATTAAATCAAATGCCTGCTTTTCATGATGTCCCCATTTAAAAACTACGTCTTTCTTAATTATTTTTTCCCCTAGGAAAATTCGTAATTTTATTAATAATAAAATAATCACATTTTGTATATGCAAAAGTGCATATCCATAAGCATGTCAATCACTGTTGTTCAATAGAAATAACCAGAAAAAAATAATGTACATATGGGGAGAAAATTATACTTTTCTCCCCTTTTTCTTCTCGACCTTTCGTCACTCCCCTTGAGTCGGCAAGGACGAAACAAGTGCGAGTGAGGTGTCCTCTGTAAGGTGAGGATTATCCTTGTCTGAACTTGAGTGGTTTGAAGTATGGTGTCTTTTGGCTCCACTGGTATCCATTGTGTCTGGTATCTTCTCCAGCAAAGAGTCCATCAGATCATGTGATATAAATTCCTCAGTTTCTGGTTCCTCGTATGTCTGATTGTTCTCTTTGGGAATGGGGAGTTCCTTTTCCTTATCTTCCTCCTCAACACTGACATCATCAGGGGCTGGTGGAGGGAATTTCCATCCCTTGGGATTTTTTCCCTACGTTCTTCTTCCTGTGCGTATCTTTTTTGGCTTTTGGGCATGTATTTTGAAGTTTCCCTATTTGGCAGTAAATTCTGCATTCGAATGTAGTATTTTCATAATCTAGAGTTTGTGTCCAACACCTCTATTTATACTTTAGTTGTATTTTTTCTAGAAGTCCTTTGCTGAGATCTACTTCCACACACATGCATGCAAATGTGTAAATTCCTTCCTCTGTTCTTTCTATGTCCATTTTGATGAAATGCCCAATGGTATTGCCTATACCAAACAGGACTTGTTGGCTCCAGAAATGTAGTGGTAGGTTGTGAAGATGAACCAAAACCATCATCCAAGATACAACCATTGTATTTGGATCAAATTCTAGGAACCATGGAGTAATGAATAGACGCATGGATCCCATGAACCATGGGACTTCTTGCATAATGATGTACCTTTCCTCTACTGTGCAAAATCTACAATGAAAAACCCTTTGGAACAAAGATCAATGACATATTTATTGTTCTAGGTTCTGAATACCCAAAGGAAAAGATCCATAGATTTGGGCAAAAAATAGTTGAATCTACAAATTATTGCTTGTTTATCAAATGTAGAACAGTACTCATCTGTTTCTGTTGTATCCATATTTAATTCTAGGGTGAAACTTAGTTGTTCCACAATATATGGGGTGGGTGCCATGCCAGCTTGTTTTATTGTTGCAGCAGGTTTATTTCCTTCAAGAATGTTCTTGAAGGATAACCCTACAACTTTTTTGTTTTGATGTGTTTCTGGGATTTTGTTGTGTTGCTTCCTATGCCACTACCCAGAGGATTTGTTTTACGATGGTCTGCCACTCCTCCCCTTAACCTAAGGTAAGATTTTGTAGTCCTTAAGAGATTTGTAGTCCTGGAGTACTCTTGCTTCGAAAATCAAAACCTGTGATCCTGTGGGATAACTAGTATGCTGGAAGATGTTGTTCTTCAAAATCTGTACAGATTTGGTTACGTGTACCCAAGCCAAATGTGTCCTCCCAGGAGGGGTTTTAATAAAAATTTGAAAGGGGAGAGGGTTTATCAATGATTCAGGTTCTGGTTCGGTTTGAGAGTGGTAGGCATTATTCCCCAACTTCTCTACACTTTTCCCCATCAGAATGACCAGATTTGGCCTCAACCCAGCATAAATGCCCTGCAACTTCTTAGATCCCACATTGTCTGCAACGTAGTCCAACATTTGTGCATATTGCTCCAGTAGATCACATACTCTCTTGTCGTAGATGAACTTATTCTCGGCCTTGGTTTCTTCAACTACTTCTTCTGGAAATTCTTGAAGGTTGTCCTCTTCAATTTCTTCAACAATGTCATCGGCAGAAGGAAGCGCGGGGTGACTGTTCTAGAAGACTGAAGAAGGCCATTTAATGACACCTTGAGTCATCAAATGGGAGTCTGGATCTACGATCCTCAAGAACCAGGTATTGCTGCTCCTTTTATTGTCAGCAGTGGCCGCTGCCACCCTGACTGTGGTAGGTGCATGGCGTCCAGTTTGCGGGCAGTCATATGGGGTGTTGTTCTTGTGGTCCAAGTAGGAGGTGCGAAGCTTGTCGCCTGCACCACTGCCTTCGTATGGCCGTCGATCCTCCTCCTTTGCCATGTGACCCTGCAAAAATCCAAGAAACCCTAGGGTAGTCTCCATCTCCGCAGCTCTGTGAATGGCTTCAACTAGGTTTTCTCTTGTAATCAAAAATCAATAAAGTCTTTCTTAATTATTTGTCGTAATGGAAAAATAATTGGTGAGAAATTGGGGACAAACTTTTTGACAAAATTAATCTGTCCAAAAAATGATTGCATGCATTTTTTGTTATATGGTGGAGAAATTTCTGAAATTTCTTTTATTCTATCGGGGTCAATGTAAATTCCATTTTTTGACACAATGAATCCTAAAGGTTTCCCTTCACTAAGAGCAAAAAAATACTTTTTAGGATTTAATGAAATACCATAATTTCTACAACGTTCAAAAATTTGTTTTAAGTCTTGCAAATGACTATTTCTATTCTTTCAATAAATAGTAATGTCATCCAGATAAATAACAACCATTTTATTTAGCAGACCTTTGAAAACTATATCCATGGCTTGTTGGAAAGTGGCCCCTGCATTTATTAAACCGAATGGACCATGATTTGATTGTATCTTGGGAAACCATCAAGGAAAGACATAAGTTTGGAACCAACATCTGATCCTAAAATTTGTTCCATAATGTATAGCGGGGAAATTATCCTTTTGACTCACTTTATTAAGATTCCTAAAATCTATACAAATTTGATATCACTATTTTCGTTACTGGTAGGTACCATTTTGGAAATCCATCTTGAATACCTAACAGGAAAAATGGTTTTAAACTTAAGGAGTTTATTCAATATGTTTTGATTTGATTTTCTAGGTTCGGATGAATTTTCCTTAATTTTTGTTGGACATCTTTATCATTATATGTCATTGGAATTGGGTGTTGAATGATGGAAGTGTTAAATGTTTTGAGATCTTCATAACTCCAAGCAAATACATCTTTATATTTATTCAACAAATGGATGAACAATAATATTTCTTTATATGAGAGACCAAGTCCTAAATTGATGTTCTGAGGTTTAAGATCTATCCCAAGATTTATTAATTCAAATTTCAAATTTCAACTCTGTAGTTTTGAATTAGTAACTCTTTTAAATCTGTCTTTTGAATCATAGAGATCCTTAAGTTTAACAATAGATTTGGGTATAGAATTATCCTCGATTTTCTATTTTAATCGATTGCCTTGTTCATTTTCATCAATTATTTTGTCATTGTATGATTTTTCAAAAGTTAAGAAGATTAAAATATCTTCATCATGATTAAATACCTGACAATTGCTGATATTATTAGGAATGGATGGCCTAAACATTAATTCTACATAAAATCTATCAGGACTGTAATCTTCGGATGGGATTAATTTTGATGCAATGTTATAAAGAAGGTTAGCACTAGCATTTTGAATCCTAGGAATCGAAAGAATATAAAACGCTAAAAAATGTGAAGTGAGAGACTAAACCAAAGGTCGGTAATGCTTCAAGTGTGTAGAGATACAATGCATCACGTTTCTTACTTCTTTAACTACAACTTTTGAATCTCCAAAACTTTGAAGGTATTTAGCGTCAAGGCTATTGCTTTGTACATTCTCCAGCACCATCACTTGATTTCGACCCATCAAAATATAATGTACATAATAAAGAATTAACTAATGATTTTTCTAACATATTTAGAAATCTGGAAAATTATGTCTATGAAAAATTTTCAATTTGAAAAGTTACAAAATTACTTAGAAATGGAGACGTTTGTGCATTTAAATTGTCAAAAAATGATTGAGGAGAGTAGTTTCCAAGAATGTTGTTATTAAATGTCACTGCCCTATTTTTACCTTTGAAATCTGTTACTGAATGTTTCATGTGTTTTCTTAATTGATTCTTATTTGATTCAGATTTCCACTAAATGGGACTATAAGTGAGACTAATCAGTGAAAAAATAACTGTGTAGTTTTTCTAACCAATCTCTACTAAGAATTAAACCGTAGAAATAAGGGATATCAACAAAAATTAAATCAATTATTTGGAAAAATTTAGGATTCAAAGATAATGTAATAATAATTGAATTCATTTCTGCTATGAATTTTTCTTTTGTCGTATCGAATTGCATAATGTGAACTGTAGTTTTTTGGGGTTCATTTTTATGAAATATTTCAAAATTCAAAAGAAAAGGATGTGTATGTGAGTTAGGTGATCCAGGTGGATGTTGGTGGCCACCCACCTATCCCATTTGGACCCCCACAACTGTCTCTTTTAGCTCTTTCGGTTTCCTAAATTGTAGCACGGTTTACTATTTTTAGCAGTTTTTCGGGTCCTGAACTTCCAGAGCCGTTTTCAGGCCCTAAACGATGTTTTTTTGGGAATCTGGGCCAACATGGGTCCATGGACCCATGTTGCCTCCCAAAGTGGTAGTACTCGGATAGATCTTTCTAACGAGATATCGTGCGCGTCAAACGGAGATCGTATGCCAAAGTTACGACCCCGGGAAATTGATG
This sequence comes from Pinus tabuliformis, assembly GCA_031772625.1. Classification (NCBI taxonomy): domain Eukaryota; kingdom Viridiplantae; phylum Streptophyta; class Pinopsida; order Pinales; family Pinaceae; genus Pinus; species Pinus tabuliformis. Next base: position 1,195,436,240 of record CM062817.1, on the reverse strand, counting down.
TACCAATTTACCCAAACGGGGCCAACAATTTGGCATTTCATCTTCTAGGGATAGGTTTTGGAATGTGAAGGGTTTTCCATTGTTTCTCGACAATAAATAGGCCTTCAAACCTCATTGTAACTCAGTTCAGAACAGTTCAGAGGCATGTAGCCACCACATCTCTTCTCAGAGATAAGCTACCATCGCCCTAGCTGATTTATTTCTATTTCTGTTTGTAAGCACAGTTCAATATTTTACAGTAATGAAATGAAGTATTATTTCCACTGCATCTCAGTATTTATGGTTATCACATCTCTGTATTTATGGTTATCTCTGTAATTTGTTACATTCCTATTTAAATCCAGATCAATGGTATCAGAGCGGTCTGCATTTTCTCTGTTTTTCTTTGCATGTCCCCAACGAGGTCAGGATATAAGGAGTTAGGGCTTGAACTGGTCGAACCTTTGCAAGACCAGCCTCACAAATCCCGATGGCCTCCCATGGCGGATGAGATGAAAGAGGAGGGGGCAGGAGATCCTATCAAAATATTGCTCGAAGAAGCGCTCGAGCGGCAAAGGAACGCGATGATGGATAGCTTTGAGCAGATCCTTTAGCGGCTACCCAGAGGTGACGCATCGGCTTCCAACAGCGACTCTGGAAATGCCACATCGTTTAAGGTACAAGTTAATTTTGAAATCCCCATATTCGAGGGTCAAATAGATGCAGATGCCGTAGATAAATGGTTAAATCTGCTAGATGGGTATTTTTCTGTTCACGAATTTTCAAGTCGGGAAAAGATTATTTTCGCTCTTCTCAAAGCAGCCCCCCACGTCAAGGACTGGTGGGAAACCTACTGTGAGCAGAAGGATGAAAGTACAGGCTCACTATTTTCAGCCGCAACCACTTGGAATGACTTCCAGGATGCCATCAAGGAGCAGTACTACCCTATCGGAACCTATGAGGACAAATACATCAAATGGACCACACTGCGGCAGGGACGAGACCAAGATGTGCCGAAGTTCACAAACATTTTTCATACCCTTCGCACACAGTTGGGTATCAAAGATTCTGAGCTGCATCTGGTACTCAAATACCGCGGCTGCCTACACAAATACATCCAGGAAGAGATGGGGTTCTTGAACATCCCCTCACTCGGCACAGCATACCGATACGCTGTCAAAATCGAGCAAAAGTTCAAACAGAAGAAGCGAGACTTTGGATCTGCAAATCCAAAGCCCAAAGGACAAAGCCAAGGCGGGGTGACCCAAGACAACCCCTCGAAGCCGCAAGAAAATAACAACACCACGAAGCCAAAGAAGGACACAGGGAAGTGGTGTGAGTTCCACAAGAGTCCCACTCATAACACAAGTGAGTGCCGAACCAAGCAGTCGCTGGTGGCCGAATTGAAGGCTTCCGAATCAGGTGCATGTTCCGACCCTGAGCCAGAATCTGACAAGGGGAATGGCAAAGGGAAGCAGATCATTGATGCGGATCCCAGTGCCATTGTTGCCACCGCCAAGATCAAGAAAAATGAGCCCAAAGATCCAGAGGAAGGGGAGCGTCTTTTCCACTCACAGATGTGGGTGGAGGGTTCACCGCTGTGACTCATTATCGACAGTGGTAGCCAAAAGAACCTGGTTTCAGCAGAGGTCGTGAAGCGGTTGGGCCTACCAACTACACCACACCCGCAGCCATACAATATCGGGTGGCTTCATGAAGGACGAGATCTCAAAGTTCGCCAGCAGTGCCGCCTTCCCTACAACATCAAGCCCTTCACCGACGAGGTATTATGTGATGTTACACCTCTGGATGTTTGTGATGTATTATTAGGCCAGCCATACTGGTGGAGGCGACATGCTGTGTATGAGTCCAGGCCTCGTGCTGTCATTATTTCTTTGAATAATTCATTATACAGGATACCGGAGGTAGCCCCACCTACCGCCACATCTTTGATTACTACCAAGAAAGGCAGCAAGCTCATATCACAGACCAGGAAATTCATCTGTCTGGTTCACTCCCAAAGTAAGGGGAAGATCGTTGCTACATCCATGACCACCGCAAAGGGTTCCTCCACGCAACAGCAGCAGCAAAGGGATACGGTCATGACAGAACACAGGAACAACTTCTCCTCACCCACAGGGGTACCACACAAGTTTCAGGTGGGCGACAAAGTTTGGTTACATCTGCAGAGAGAACGCCTTACCAGAACCCATCAGAAACTCAGGAAACTCTGACATGGTCCTTACAGCAGTACCAAGGCTACGGACAACAATGCTTTGAAGCACAGCATTCCTCCATTCCTTGGCTTGCACCGAGTGTTCAATGTGGACCGTCGTCGACCATGCTTCCCACCATTTCTGGTCACATCAGAGAGTGCAGAACAGCTCACCAGAGACCCAGCTTAGCAGAAGCTTCCTCATCTCAAGGAGGAACTCAATGCAATGGGGACCATTGCTTCCTAAGGGGGGAGGAATGATCCAGGTGGATGTTGGTGGCCACCCACCTATCCCATTTGGACCCCCACAACTGTCTCTTTCAGCTCTTTCAGTTTCCTAAATTGTAGCACAGTTTACTATTTTTAGCAGTTTTTCGGGTCCTGAACTTCCGGAGCCGTTTTGAGGCCCTAAACGACGTTTTTTTGGGAATCTGGGGCAACATGGGTCATGTTGCCTCCCAAAGTGGTAGTACTCGGATAGATCTTTCTAACGAGATATCGTGCGCGTCAAACGGAGATCGTATGCCAAAGTTACGACCCCGGGAAATTGATGTACCAATTTACCCAAACGGGGCCCACAATTTGGCATTTCATCTTCTAGGGTTAGGTTTTGGAATGTGAAGGGTTTTCCATTGTTTCTCAACAATAAATAGGCCTTTGAACCTCATTGTAACTCAGTTCAGAACAGTTCAGAGGCATGTAGCCACCACATCTCTTCTCAGAGATAAGCTACCATCGCCCTAGCTGATTTATTTCTATTTCTGTTTGTAAGCATAGTTCAATATTTTACAATAATGAAATGAAGTATTATTTCCGTTGTATCTCAGTATTTATGGTTATCTCATCTCTGTATTTATGGTTATCTCTATAATTTGTTGCGTTCCTATTTAATTATCAGAATATCTTCATAGGAATCTGATAATGAATGACCAGGAGGTTTACCCATTCTGTTAGAAGCTTTGGATACCACAGTAGCAGGAAGAGGAGAAGTAGGTACTGCATTCAATTCTTTCAGTAGACATTTCTACTGTTGTTTGAGTTTAGTGAGTTTGCGAAGTAAATGTTTTATTTTATTTTCTTCATATCCACAACTATATTGTACTCAATAGTATCTAAAACTACTAAGGTTCTGGGTGAAGGTGGAGAATTGGATAAAGAAGGAATTACTTGGGGGGAAGTGGAAGTGAATTTTTTAACAACAACTTTATCTTTAGTAGTGTAAGTTCAAGGTTTTTTTTTTGAATTGGTTATATAGGATTAACAGGACCTTTACATCTTATGCTAATAGGAAATGCTTGATAATCATTTTCACTAACAGAAATAGGAAGAATAAAATCCCAAATTCCATTTAACTCAACTATTTGTTCATCTTCAGATTCGTCAACAGAAAATTTTTCTTCCTCCTAATCTTCATCATCAATTTCTGCATTAGAGATCGTGTTTGGAGGTTGTGGATTAGGTGGTTGATTTCTTCTGAATGGTATAAAACGTCTTTTGGAAGAAGATTCAACTACTTGTTTTTTTATCTCTACCATCTCGTTAGATAAAGTTTTAAGGACTTGTTGTAAGCCTTCAATATCAAAGGGATCTTTAGGTGTTTTTTTTTTAGCTTCATCCTTTATGTGACTCTTTTTAATTTTATGTCTTCCTAATCTCTTTTATTTTCTAGTGAATTTATCCCCTTTTTACCGACACAACTTCTTTCATGTTTTCTACCAAGGTATTTTGATTAGCTCAATATACAAAAATTTCTATGTTAGAAGGAAGGGATGAAATATAACATTCAATTTGTACATCGACACCAGTGTAGAAGTAGTTGGGATTTTATTTAACAATTTGTTAGATCTGGAATTGAAATCTGTTATATTTTCCCCTGAATTTGTTTTTAAATTGGAAAGGTCATTGATAAGATATGTTGTCGAATGTTCATCACCAGAATTGGTTGGTAATGAAAAGTACCAAGACCCTACTGATCATGTAAGAGTGATGGGAATAATCTAACAATAACATCTTCTTCATCTACCTTATTAAGACCGATGGCTAACATATAATTATGAAGGTTCTCTTCATCATGTAACCCATCATCAAGATTGAATTTGGGAAGCCATCGTTCAGGATGTTTTGGTAGAGGATGAAGTGGTGTTGGCATTTGAACAGCTCTCAGATTGGACCATGGTCTAGCTACCATTGTAACAATTGGGGAGGTGGATGTGATGAAAGAAGAAATTGTAGTTGTAATAGTAATGCTTGAGGCAGAACTGGTTGTTTGTGTAGAGGAAATGGAAACAGATGAAGTGATTGGTAGAGAGAAAGGAAATGAAAAAGGAAGAAATGGAGATGTTGGTGAATGAGAGAATGAGGTAATGTCACTATTAGATGTTTGGGAATCAGATGTAGCAGTTTTAGTTCAACGGGATTGAAGTGGAAATTCAAATGGTGAGATGCCAAGGTTTTCACTTCAAGACCAAGTTAAAACACCAATTCCTTGAAAAATATAAGTTATAGTTCATAAAGTTCTGATGATTCAGGCTTTTTTTCTGAAATGGCGATGTCTTCCAATTTATGGAGTATAATCTGTAGGGATTACCTCATGAATTATTCTACGAGACTTGTTAAGTGATTGTACAACTCTTGATCTAAAAGTAGGAGATTTTGGAGGAGATTTGGAAGTTGTAGGATATTTTGAGGTAGAATGACTCTTAGAATGACCTTTTGTTTTTAGATTGGACTTAGTTTCCATGCAGAGTCTACATTCCCTCCTTCTAGAACCAAAAAGTATTGAGGCCTCGAAAATCGTTGCTTCAACAATAGGAAGAAGACCACCCGGTCCGGTCTTTAAGATAACTCCTTTTCCATTTAGGTAGTGGCTCCGACTGGGGATAATGGGACCAGTTACCCAATGAAACGTGATTAGGTGACTGTGTAATTCTTATACTGGAGTGAAATAGATGGATTTGTAGCAATGAATCAAATGAAAAACATATGCATTAATCTAATCTATAACTCGGGATTATTTAACATTTCTCTAGATGTGATCTACAATCATTTTCCCTAGTAAATGATAATATATATTGATCAAACACCAATGGAAATGAGAATATTTCCAATTGATTACGTTGATTAAATAGTTAATAAAAATAATGTGTATAACTCATATCACATTTAGAATATCAAAACAACTTTCTTAACATGTATTTTAAAATATCAATGGCAGCATGATTAGAAATGAATACATGTAACATTGTTCTTTAAATAACATGTAATAAGAAATCTAAAAAATATAAATTCACTATTTATTCAAGAATAAATAGAGGTACAACAATAGAAATACCAAATGTAATTTTCTCAGCTCATAAAAGAAATAGCAGCAGTTTATTCCTGCCCACGAACATGATTCGAGGAGTACAGTAATGCAACTTCTCAAATTTTTTTATGAAAATTCATAAACAATGTCCCAGTCTTTCTATTGAGAAAAGGATGAAAGTATAATAGTAAAATATTTCGTAAGCCTTTTTTCATAAAATTTAGGAACTTTATTTCATACAATAAGTAAGCTTAAATAGCAGAAAATAGTTGAATCTATTGTGGAGAGTGTTGACGGGATTTTAAAAAATCCCTTCAATACACTTAACGAAAAATAAAAAATTGGTAGGAATGTTCTAAAAGTGATTTTCTATATTCATCAGCTTTGTTTGTTCCATCGGATTCTCTGGATGTTTGTTTATCTGTTTGAACTGGACATCCACTTATCAACATAATTGTCTCCGCCTGTGATGAACCTGAACAAGGAAAAGAGGAATTGATAAGCTAGAAATAAATGAGATTGATAAGCGTGTTTTATTTGAAACAAATCACTTTTGCAGGAAATCATGAAAAACATAGAGGTGTAATAAATTTTAAACACAACCATCATCGAGAGTAATGTAGGGTGAGGTCTATGGTAATGCAAGTCGGACTATTGCAATATTATCCTAAAATCAGAGTCGCTTTCAGACTGGGTGTTGAATTATCATCATCTTTCAAGAAAGGAGAATCCCTATTGAAATAGACAAAAATCTGAATAAGGCCAAATCTCAATCGAAATGGGTAGATGAGGAATGGCTTAAGGTTTGTGACTTTTGTGATTTCGCAGACACGAGAATTGATGGATTGCATTGTATAATCCCATCGGGTCTAACTATATCACATATCGTAATAACAGAGCGGTACAACACCAACAGTATTGAAAGATTTGCGATTTGCGATCTGCGTAATGACGTAAGGAATGACATCACGGTGATGTCACTATGACCTTGCATCTGTGTGGAGAATGATGTCATGAATGACGATAGCGATGATGTGGGAGATGGCTTGGTCCTGTTCGCATATCACAATCTCATTTGGCAGGAGTCTTTGGAATAAGTGGCATGGGTAAAAGAACTGTGACAGCCAGAGACAATATATTTTTATGAATTGACTTATAATCTTTATCAGGTCTAAGGCTTATCATAAATCAGAATCGGCATGAGTTACGACCCTTTAGACATAAGCTTTCAAACTTTTGCGATAGCCTACGGATGCGGGATTTTATGTATTGGAGTGAATAACACCTTCTGCTCTGAGGGTTTTCCACAATAACAATCAACACGAGACAGGACACTTTGGTAACTGCGATAGCTCCTGACACGAGATTTTTCAGGAATGGATTTTATAATCACGTCGGGTCCTGGATTTATCACAAATCACAATAGGCATGAGGCAAAACCTCTTTGGACTTAATCATTGAAACTTTTACGATAGCCCGTGGATGTGGGATTTTATGAATTGGCATATATAATCCCGTTAGGTCTAGGCTTTATCGCATCTCCCAACTATTTAAGGTATGATACTTAAGCTCTATGGTTTATTATGATAGCCACAGATGTGGGGGAATCATAGAATTGTATTAATCTTGTCGTCAGGTCTAGTCTCATCACAATCACAATGGATAGTGGCGGAGGGGTCTTGAGCCTTTGGAAACTTTGTGATGCAGAAAGCGGGATGAGTCAAATTTTATGAAGAATAAAACCTTTGGGAATTAAAGATGAGATTATTATTATTATTTTTAATTGAATAACCCATATTTTCTAATACTTGAGGTTTTATAAAGCCTAAGTATAGTCTTGGTCTCGGGGGCTATTAAAATTTGGTTTCTTTTGGATAAACAAGGTTTAATACGTGGGTTTTAATTAAAAATCCTAAGTATTAAAGTTTGGTTATAGCTCTTTCTTAACAATTTTTTGTTAATTTTCTAAAAATAAAGGGTCCCTATTTTAATATAATAAATTTTGTAGGAAATTTATAATATATTAAAATAGAGATTGTTGAACAATACAAAAAGTCACTGGCACAAGAAGGCATGAAAAAGTCCATAGTCACATGGATTCCTTGTTGTGGGAGTGACTAGAGGGTCTGAGTCCCATGGAAAGCTTGTCATAGGAGCAACTAGGGGTCTAGTTCAATCAAGAAACAATTTCTCTCATGGCTTGGACACCTGGAGGGGTTTGTTGGCTCCTAAAGGTTATGTGGGTCCCAAGGAAAGTGAGTTGGGTTTTGGTTTGTTGATTCCCTTTCCTTAATTGTACTTGAGGAGTTGAATCATATCATAGTAACTCTTAGACACATTTTTACCCTATTGGACTGGTTAGCTTGGGTAAATGTGGGAGGAGGGTGTTACATTGAGTATGTTTCAAAATATTTTCATCTTTTATATGAAGCATCAGATTAATAGACAATTCAAAACAAGGTGATCACCATATAAAAATGGCGTAGATTAAAGGAATAGCATAACCATTAACAATATAGGTAGAAGCATGTTCAAATAAAAATATTTTTCAAATGATTTCTCAGAAGAAGCAATAACTTTTTCAATTTATGTTTTGAATACATATCCCATTAAAAACTTGAAGGAAAAAGTTCTGCATGATGTATGGATGGGTATGAGTTGTAGTGTAATGTATCTAAGAATATTTGGTTGTCTGGCATATGCTTATGTGCTTAAATGTTTGAGAAGGGAGCTAGACAACTAAGTCAAAACTGCAGTTTTATTTGTTACAATCATTACTCCAAGATGTACCTATTATATAACTTAGTGACAAAGAAGTTGATAATTATTTGGAAAGTTGAAGTATACTAATGGAATGGAAGCATTAAGAAATATGTAATTGTTTGAGAAATAATACCTTAATTAGAATATGAATAAAAGGGAAATATTAAAAGAGAACAACAATAAGGTTTTCAAACGTAGTCATCAATCAAACGTACTCCAACAAGAACTATTATTATTTATATTCAAGGTGAGTCATCTACTCCATCTAATCATTCTACTACTATTCAATGAAGTACTGAATTTGATCCTATAATTTATTCCTTATGATGTAGAAGGATCATAAGTTTGAGAGAAACTTATGAATATTTAGATGTGAGTTCAAATTTTGTATTGCTTGTTTTTCAACCTACTTGTTTTGAAAAGGAAAATTGAAGAAGAAAATTAACTCAAAACAATAGATCCAGAGATGGATTTCATAGAGAAGAATGATACATGGAATCTATTAAAATTACAAGACGGTAAATATTACATGGTTTTAAATGGGTTTATAGGAAAAATATTAGTGACAAAGGGGAAGCTAAAAAGTACAGGGTTATACTAGTAAGAAAAGGTTTTTCAAAATACCCTATAGTGTATTATGGTGAAACTGTTGCATGATTTATAAGGTTAGATACATTAGGATATCTTCGACAAAACATCTCATAACATGTGGAAATCTTATTAGTTGGATATAACGTTGGCATTATTAAGTGGTATCTTAGAAGAAGAAGTTGATCTAGAGAAAATATTGGGGTATGTGATAAAAGGACATGAATATAAGGTGTACTAGTTGAAAAAATATCTCTATGTTGCTAATCAAGATCCAAAAAGTAGGTATAATATAATCAATTCATATATATTTAGCAAGAGAAACAATGAGGTGACGATGTATACAAAGGTGAATGAGCAAGGTTAAATTATAATTGTTTGTCTGTATGTTGATGACATGATATCCATATGAGATATATTAGTTAACAATTTTAATGAGAATGTTTCTTGGCCTTGAATTCATTCAATCATATAATATTGTGTTTCAAGAAAAATTATGCCATGGATGTTCTAAAAATGTTCTGGACAATGAATTTCAAACAAAGACCAATTGGAGAAACTACCATAGGAACAATTCCCAACATAGAAGATATAGGATGAAACATAGATCCAACTCTATTCAAGAGATTCGTTAGTAGAGTCATGTATTTAACTGCCTTTATGAAAATCACTATGCACAATATCATTTTGTTTTTTGGATTAAGGGAGTTTTGAAAAGATTTACATTGGCATGTTGTAAGAATAATTTTGAGATATATTGATAAAGAAATAGGATATGGTATATTGTACTCAAAAATTATTTTTTATATTTTGATTGGACACATTGACATTGATATTGTAGGTAGCATGGACGCTGAGGAAAAAAAAATTAGGATATGTTTTCCATATTAGCTACACTGATTTCATGGGCAGTCAAGAGGCAACCTAATGTCACAATTTTAATCATTAAAGAAATGTATGCAGTACAAACAACAAGAATTTGTCATGTAGTTTTGTTATTTAGAGTGTTAGGTTATCTACAACAAGACTAAGAGGGAACACTACACTATATTGCAACAACAACTTACTAGTAGCTCTACGAAAGAACCATGTTTTCTATTAGAAAATAAATCATATTGATATGGGATATCACTCCATTATAAACCTTATAAATAATAGATAAATCTACTTGTAATATTGTAAATCAAAAGACAATTTTGATGACACATTTACATAGCCATCTACAGAGATGTCTTTGAGTTTTGTTAACAAAATCTAGATATTGTAAGCCTAGCTAAAATTTAGACCATCATGAAATAATGATTGTAATTAAGTGGGAGGGTTATATATATAATTACTCACAATTTTCATGTAGATGAACTGACCCTGAATTTAGGAAATAATTTAGTATGCATTTACGAGCTAAAATTATCTAGGGTGGCTATTATTAGCATACTAGGACCATTCCAGAGGATCTCTCCATAAGACTTTTTGTCTACTTATACCTTTGTTTTAAACCAATTGAAGCAATTTTAGTATGTGAACCACAACTCTATTCGATGGTTTTTATGAGTTAGCTAATTTGGGTTTATCATAATTGTAGTTATTATGGTTTTCTCCTCCCTCCATTAGTTATGCTTTAACATATTCCAACAAATGTAAATTGATAATTCCAATTTGAAATCCATTTCCTTTAGAATTACTATTAATAAAATAGAAAAGTGACCAATTACACTTTTCTTACTTTTTCAATATTGAATTTCTTTCTATCCCTCACATCCTTAGAAGAAAGGTACTAAAGAAATATTTTTTCAACTGTACTCATAATACCTGGCTAAAAGAAAATTGTGTCAATAGTGACTTTTGTTCCATCCATTACATATTTTTGGGGACGGTACTCAAGAAACATTCCCAGATTAACCATGAGTATATTTCCCCCTCCCTTGTGATGGGGATAATCCATTAGCAATAATGAAGTCTTCTTTTTATACCCTAAATTACCAACGCTAAGATGAAAAGAGAAAATGGTAAATAAAAAACTTTTAATGTAGGAAAATAAAGAAACTCTCTTAAATATAATGACATATTCAATGAAAATAAGGACTTCATAACTAAAGTGAAATAATAAAGACTGAGTCTTTTCTTTATTTGGATGATGTGTTAAGAGTGATATTTACATTTTTACTTGAATGATGTGTTATGAGTAATAATATACACTTAACCATTAAATACACTCTAATTACACCAAAAGGCATTCTCTCTGTGGCCTTGGGGTGAGAAAACACTATTTTCCCCAGCCAATCACAACACTCTAATTTCTTCCTCCTTCAATGAATTAAAAACTGTCACATGTGTTATGCCACCTATACTATCCAACCTGTCTACATGTGCTATGCATCATGCTTTGTATCATTTAATGACCGAAGGTTGGTAAAGAGCTCAATAGGTAATCAAGATGAACAGGGGAATATGCATTAAAGCGCCAAGATAGAGACCCAATAATGGCTCCTAGAAATTGGCATGAAATATTGTACCATGTCACTTGGGTTGATTCAACCAGAGCAAGTAGAAAGCATAAATTGATTAGTGGGTGGTGTTAAGTGCGATTTAAACATCATCAATAGGTGGTGTTAACTACAGTGAACAAAGCTCTACTGGTGAATAGTTTTTGTGTATGTTGAATTGTAGGTGTTACTAGTGTGGTGTTTGATAGGTGAAGTGCAGGGTTATATCTGGAACTTGGTGCTAAATAATGACATTCATTGCAGGGTTATATCTCGAACCTATGTTTGGGCTAGAGAATGGAATTCAGAACAAGGGGATGCTTGCCATGTTACCTGTTTAGCCTGTTGATCACAACAAAAACCTAGTGTTGTATCCCACCACAGGTCCACATATTCATAGCTCGTACTTGGTATCTGCCATGTAGAATAATAGATTATCTCATTCATTTGGCTCATCCATTCATTTATTGTATTTTCATCCAATATTCCTCCTACCAATTGTTCCCACATTGAATAGCCTTAGCCATTGTATACCTATTCCCATGGAATAACTGCCATTGTATACCTATGCCCATGGAATAGCTGCCATTGTATTCATATGCCCATGGAATAGCTATCGAACCAATAAATGAAATGAAATATAGAAATACAATTAAACAACCTGTCAAATCTCAATCAACCACTGTTCTATGAATCATCTTAACATGCATCATGAAATTACTCAGCTTGGAAGAAGACATACCTATTATTGAACCACCAAAGGAGATCAAATGCATCAATTTTTCAACCAATGAGCTGTGAATGAAATAGTAACAATATTAGTGCCCTGGTTGGTTTCTAACTTGATACCGCGGTAGGAATAGAAAAAATAAACAATCAATGTTTCGATTGTTTCTATCTCCTCATTTTCTTTCCACGTTAATAAAAAATCTTAGCCTCGGTCCTGAAATAAGTCGAAATATGAGTTGCATTAACTATTGGATTGGATTGGCATGCCCTCCATCCAATTTCCCCATTTAATTCTCCCTGTGTTAGCTTTGCTGCGTTGGGTGGAGTTTAAGGTGATTGTCCCAACTTCCAACACCAATATATGGTGCAGAGGGGACCTTTTTTTTTACAGAATAGAGATATTCCAAAACATTTAGCTAGCAAGTGGTGAGTTCATTCAACTAGCAAGGAAATTCCATAATATCCATCCAGACGCTTAAGCGGCTTTCCTTTTGAACTTGAGATACAACATGTAGGATAGCCATTGGGCATATGCTCATATTATATATCTGTTCACTTTAGAAATTCATTCACCTTGTAACACATTGTCAAATCTCTTTCATACCAAAATTATGCTACTTCTACCACTTTTCTATCGTTTTTCTTCTAGAGTAATTCATAAAGCCCTTCCACTTGTGTCTTGTAACTTTCGGCATGGGTTGTTTCCAAAAAATTCCCTCGTAACTACCATTATTGTCTCAATATTATTCTTCACGAATTCAAAAATCCCTTGCATCTGTGTCCTGTAACTTGCGGCATGGGTTGTTTCAGGAAAATGCCCTCGTATGTTACTAACTACATGTATATTGTTGATCACCCTCCAGTCCCGGCATGAATGTGCTTTGTTTCGCTTGGAACCACTAGAAAACGACATATGTTTCAATATAGATGTCGCGTGCTATGAAATGTATATCGTTTTATTTTTTCCACGCCTCTCAATCTACAAACATTTTCCCAACTTTTTCGATATTTCTCACCGGTTCTTGCGCCAACTATCTATGGTAATCCAGATGTTTTCTTTCTAGAAAAAAAATAAAAACCATCCCAGTTAAGGGAAATCTAAAGTTCTCGTAGACATGGTTGGTGTTTATTGTCACATTCAAATTCTTTGCACTAGATGTGTTGGGTAGCAGAGGTCCCGCGTGACAGTTTCAGGTCTTAGAGCTTATAAGATAGGATGAAAATATTGTAAAACTCCAAAATATGTGGAGCGCGAAATGTAATAGGTCAAGTCAAAGGGTTGTCCACCGAAGAAATAATATAGAATAATAGGAAGTAAGTTGGCTTGCCCAAGGTCCACGGACCATGGGAATGTATAAATAGAGTGAGCTTCTAAGGGTAGAAAGTAGATTTTTGGAGTTTGGAATGGATCTTAGTGCTATGAGTCTATAGGACATTTTGCGTCTATAAGTTGGAGTCAAGGGTGTTGGAAGGTAGATAGAGGCTCTGTAGCTGTGTGTGTAGAGACCTAGTAGACTCCGCAGCTGTGTGCACAGACCCCTGCAGCTGAGTGCGCAGGGCGAGTCTAGATGTATTGGTAAAAGAATTGAATAAAGATAAGTTGGTTGTGAAATACTGTGTTTAATTTGAAATCTTGTGGATTTGGTTAATTTATGGTTGATATATCTGTTTGATCTATGCGCTTATGCTTATGCTATGATTTTATGCAAATTTATACCTTTCCTAGGTGCGTGAATTGGTTATATTTATTAAATGTTTTCTTAAAGACCAAATCTGATCTATAATAGCTCATTAATAATAAGTATTAAGGATTTTCCTGGGTCCGGATCTACACAGAGCAAAGTGGCGCGAAGCCACAGAACGGTGCGCAAACCTTCTAGACCACATCAAGAGATCCTAATGGTGCAGAAACCTAGTTCCAGCACCCTCCCCTGCTACCTTGAGTGAGACCTTAGTCCATGCTCTGCGGGCTATTACCGAAAGGGCTAGTAGCTACGGGATTTGTTTAGCTAAATAACTCTTTCGAACCTGGGTCAGGCCCCCATAAGCCAACAAATGGTTCCGTTGTCGGCACCGGGATATACCTAAGGAATGTTTGATGTTAGAATGTGGGAACCTTGTAGAGAAAGAGTTTGAAGATTGATTGGATGAGAAGTAGTACGAGTTCATAGTACACCGACGCACAAACTAAGGTTAAAAATGACAAGTGCGATCCAGTTACTGGTATTCAAAGTAGCATGAAGCGAAGATCCAGAACAATTTTGGTTCATGGCAATGGCGGTATGGGAAGCACACAGAGTTATGGACGATAACATCAAAAAGGCTACCTTGTTAGAGTGTTGCAGGACCGAGTGCTGACATGGTATATAATGTACTCAAGTGATCACCCAAATGTGGGAACATCAGAGATCCAGACTGAATAAAAAAAATAATTTAGCGGCCGAAATTAGAAACACAATGGATCATAGGGTTCAAGGAGATCGCGATGATCCCTGGGGAAACTCCATGGGATCTAGATCAGAGATTGAAAAGTACAATCCGTGAGGTGAACATGACATTCTCGGATGCACAACACTAGGCGTGGTTTGTGGTGTTACTGATGCCACATGTGTGGATGGCTTTGTCACAACAAAAGATTTCAACCCAGGCTGAAGAATTAGAGACAGCGATGAGGTTGCACGAAACTCCGATACAGGATATAGGGTTGTGAGTTCAGTAAATGCACGTGAAAATACAAAACCTGTGTTTAGAAATGCAGAAGTTAAAAGAAGAATAGGCACCCTGCCCAGGAGCTTGGGAGGAGGTGTGGTGTATAAAGTGTAGAAGCCAGGGTCATGATAAAGATCATTGTCTGGTCTTTGCGAACTATGTGGCAATGGGGGGACCAACACCATTGCGACCAGAGGCATAGGCAGGGCCAAGCACAACACCCTCGCTCTGCTGCGCAATCTGCTAGGTGGGAGGAAAGCACAATACGAACAACTGTCATCTACTGCCAAAATTTAACCAGACCCCCCAACAGCTATTTTGCAACTTTTGCATATCGGTGGGCCATGAGGAACAAGATTTTCGTAGTTATCAATTATTGATGGACCAGTCACGTGCTTACAGAATGCAGACTGAAGTGCGAGGTCCGGATCCAACCACGACGATAGTGCGCAGTGGGTTCCAGGGATGTGGGCGAGGACGGTGAGGAATGGGGCCAGGAAGGGGTTATGGGTAGCTCATTTGTTACAACTACGGAGGACCAGGACACTACGCGCGAGACTGTACCAACCCAACTAGAATATCATGCCCTTACTACAAGCAATTCGATCATGAACTGATAGATTTCCCAACACTAATAGCACATATTCGTGAGAAAAGGGTAGGACAACCTACAGTGACACAGAACATACAGATGATGAGGTCTGAACCACGTGAAGAAGATCCCAACGTAAACATGGTGCTTAAAAGTGGCATGGTCACATGAGAGGATAAGGAGAAACCAAGCAAGGAGGACGTAGGGCTTCGCAAGGAGACATGTCTAGAAGGTAGGGAGAGCTTTATGGAGGTCTCTACCCCGGGTAGTAGGGATCAACCCAGGCCGGATCCCTCGATATTGATTACCTTTTTAGAGACATGCATGAAATTGCTTCATGACAATAGGGCGGTTAAGGGCTTGCAAGAATTGATAAGTAGGTGTGCAGGGTCGAGTGAACCTCACATGGTCTGAAAATTGGGAAAACATGCGTCACGGACTAGGCAGGAAATGCGGTTAATGGCATAGATTGGTGGCTATGAGATGGATCAGATCATTTTGGACTTGGGCTCAAATGCAAATGTACTACCTAAATAGACTTGGGAGCGCATGGGCAAGCCCACATTGCAATGGTCTCCTATTCAATTGTGGATGGCGAATCAACAGAAGATCCTGCCTATGGGAAGACTACAAGGAATTATGGTAGATATAGAAGGTGCGAGCACCCGAACGGACTTTGAGGTAATCGAAATCATGGATGAAAGTAGCCCTTACCCTGTGTTATTAGGAATATACTGGGCCACCGATATGAATGGAGTTATCAATTTAAAGAAGCGGAAAATGATATTTGAGAAGAAGTCACTCCATGTAGTCATTCCGCTAGACCTGGCTGAAGGACCGCATTACACTGAACCTGTACGTGATGAAGGAAGTGATGATGAATTAGATTTTATCTACAAAATTACTGCACAACATCAAGAGTGGGACAATCCGACAGTGGAAGGGAGAATATCGTGGGGGCATGCAGAGTCCTGCACCAAAGATTCAGATGAAGAAGATGAGTGGTGGCATAACCGGTTGAATGGAGTAACCACGTTAAACTGCAATATGGTGACTAAATCGCTGTATTGCATTAGAGCTCAGGATCATGAACTACTGATGTATGATGGGCTAACAGTAGTAGATGAATTCTTGATCAAGTTTGAAAGCACGGTACCAGAGCACCAACAGTTTGATGCATTGAAATGGGCATTGAACATGACACCTGCGCATTGGTGGGGCACACATGAATGATCCTTTGACAATTAGTGAGGTTGTAGGCGCATGATGCAGAAAAGATTTGGGAGGTTGAAACTACGCATAATGGAGAAATACAATTGACGTAATGACCCGTGCATGCACCTGACCAGATGAGTCCAGGCCTATGGAGAAGAGCCTCAACTAGAGTGGCTACACTTATTTTATCATACCCTGGATGTCATTCCAAAGAACTAGTATACTGAAACCAAGCTCCGACAGGGCATAGGCGAATGGGATATCTTGCGCAAAGGGTTTCTATCAACATTCCTCTTTGAATATCAATAGATGGATACTATGGACGATGCGTTATAGGTGATGAAGGTTGCTATTTTCAAAATACCATTGGAACCAAAAGAAATCATCCAGACAGACTGGTGGCGACAGCTGAGCCAAGCCCTGGAATGTTACAATGTGCAGGTAGAAGATGATGAGGACGACCCTAGAAACATTAATATTCCAGAAATAGAGGGTAGTTGCGAGGTGTGTGAGCTAGCAATCGAGGATCCAGACATCACTACGCCACTGAAAACAAAACAAGTAAACATCATAACATAGGAAGAGCTGAAGTATGCAACGCTAGGGGACTATTGGGACGATGCCACAGTGGAAAAGGTAGTCGAGTTGCTTCGAGAATATCAATATTTATTCCCAAAAAAAGACATGGAGTTAAAAGGGATTCTCGGTGACCTAGGAATGATGAACATAACCCTTAATCCAGATGCAAAGCTAGTTAAGCAGCGCACTTACTGGTTGAATCCAAAATACAAAGCAAAGATCTACGAAGAGTTGGACAAGATGCTTGCAACACGAATAATTGAACTAGTCGAGGAGTGCCACTGGGTAAGTGCTATGGTTGTGCAGGAAAAGAAACAGAAGGCTGAAATTCACATCTGTGTGGATCTCAGAAAGCTCAAAGATGCATGTGTCAATGATCCATTTCCGACGCCATTTATAGACAAGGTACTGGAAAATGTGGGAGGAGAGGAAGCCTACTGCTTCATGGATGGTTTCTCGGGACACCACTAGATCAAGATCACGCCAGAGGATAGGAGTAAAACAAAGTTTTCCACCGAATGGGGTTGTTTTCAGTATACAGTGATGCCCTTTGGACTAAAGAATGCGCCGGCGATATTCTCCTGCATTGTGGCAACTGCATTCAAAGAAATTATACACAAGTTCTTAGAGGTATAACTTGATGATTGGACTGTATTCGAGCTAGTTAAGAAACATACCGTGAGCTTACGGTTAATGTTGGATACTTGCCAATGGCACCAGATTGCACTAAACCTAAAGAAGTATACTTTCCTCATCCGTTTTGAGAACTTGCTTGGCCATGTGGTTTGTAAGCAAGGTCTGATGGTGGATGCAGTGAAGATTGCTATCATACTCAATCTGCAAGCACCGTGAAGTGTCAAACAACTGCGCACCACACTGGGACACACTGGTTGCTATCAAAAGTTCATAAAAAGATATGTGCAGATCACGGAAAAAAAGGAACAATTGCCTAAGAAGGATGCTACTTATTGCTGGCATGAGGAATGCAACAAAAGTCTGGAAATGCTTAAGGAAAATATGGCATCATCCCCTATCTTTGTCTTTCCAAAATGGGACATCGAATTTCATTTGCAAGTTGACGCGTTGTGTATCACGTTGGGTGCGGTACTCACTCAAGGAGTGGAGGGAGTTGATCATCCAATTGTGTTTGGAAGTCAACGAATGTCAAAAGCTGAGAAGAACTACTCCACTACTGAGTGAGAAAGATTGGCAGAGGACATTTTAAGATGTATACTGACCACTCTGTGTTAAAATACCTAGTGAGTAAGCCTATGTTGGGGGGCTGCATTTGTAGGTGGCTGCTATTATTTCAAGAATATGACTTCGAAGTCATCATAAAGCTAGGACATTTGAACACAGGCCCAGACCACCTGTCTCGAATTGAGAATGACGAAGAGCCCACAAACTTAGAGGAAGGACTACCGGATGGATAATTGTATGTAATATGGGTCGCGGATGGAAATTTTGAGGATATAATCCACTTTTTAGCCACATGAACCATGCCACAGGGATATTCTATTCAGCAAAAGAACGAATTGGTGATACGCGCAACAGACTTTACTGTTATTGCAGGACACCTCTAGAAAATGGGTAACAATGAAATATTACACAGATATGTACCTGAATTTGAGAGAGGACAGATCCTGGCCGAAGCACATGGGAGGGTTGCTGGAGGACATTATGTGGGCCGCGATATAGCACAGAAGATTCTTTGCGCAAGACTATGGTGGGTAACTCTACATCAAGACTTGAAAGTGTACTGTCGGGTTTGTGATGTATGTCAATGGACTGGGAAACCCTCGCGTAGGGATGAAATGCTGCTCAACCCATAGATGATGCTGCAACCATTCGAGAAGTGGGCAATTGACTTCATGGGACCTATCGAACCTCAAGGGAAGACGGGCACTGGCTATATCATCACCGCGACAGAATATTTGACTTGATGGGAAAAATCACAGCCGTTTAAAGACTGCACGACTACTACAACTACGAAATTTTTGTTCGAAAACATGTTGGCATGGTTTGGATGTCCCAAAATTTTGATGAGTGACTGGGGAATGTACTTTATGAATGAAATGATCACTGCGCTCACTGAGGAATTCCAGATTTATCATAAACAAAGCATGCCATACCATCCACAAGCGAATGGGACCATCGAAGCGTTCAAGAAAATTTTGGAGATTGTGTTGATGAAGGTCTGTCATGCAAAATGAAACGATTGGGACTTGCGCATCCCTGCTGTGCTATGGGCCTTCCGAACCACATGTAAGAAGTTGACAGGAAAAACCCCTTTCCAATTAGTCTATGGCAAGGAAGCCGTCATGCCCATGGAATACATCACACCTAGTTTGCAAATCACAACAATAACAGGCACGTCAGACCACGGGGCTCTATAGGAACGGCTCGCGCAACTAGAGGAACTTGAGGAGCAACAGTTTTTGGCTAGATTCCATCAGAAAGTACAGAAATAGCGCGAGAAAGCGTGGCATGATCGCCATATCAAGGTGTGCACTCTCAAGGAGAATGATCTAGTATTACTATATGATAGTAAGTTCAAGAATTTCCCTGGCAAGCTCCGAATGCATTGGTTGGGTCCCTATGTAGTCAAAGAAGCTACAAATGGAGGCATGGTCCAGCATGCCAAGCTCAATGGAGACCCCTTCCCGGGAAGAGTAAGTGGCAGTGGCCTGAAGCTCTACATGGGTGGGCTGACTGCCTGACCAACTGACTGAAGGATAGTCTCACCACTACAGCCATTTGAAAGAGAGTGCAGGACGATAAAGCAGTCTGGGGGGAAGCTGTGTGACCAACAGGGTGTGCGTAGATGTGGTCTGTCACAAAGATCGCGGTTGCACCGAAAGGAATGCACTGCTGCATTGACAAGCATAGAGGTGACCATTGTTGTCACTATTGATGACAAGATGTCTGAGTTATGGCAAAAGGGAACGAGCGGCAGGCAATTAAGAGATGGGGTACGAGCTAGATCTGGAACGATCTACTGCAGGCTTAACATGAGGGCACCAGAAAAGGTGGGAGCCAATGAATTTGAATTTTGAAACACTTATAAATCATAGGGGGGCCTCCACAGAATGAGTTGCGCTTCTGAGAACCATAAGCTATTGTGTTTTCCCACCGCTATGGAACTCTTCATTATCTACGCTCAAGGAGTAAGCCCAAGGGTTGTGATATGGCCAATGATGCAGGGCTTTCTAAAGAATATGGTGTTGACAGCTGTGGGCACCGTGCAAAGTTTAGCATCGACGGGAGGGGATGTGATGGAAATTTGTGGACACGAAACAAAACTGGTCCAGATACCATAGCCTCACCCATGGGCTGATTGGTGAATCATAAAGCATAAGGGAAACACTGTAAATACAGAGACAAATGGTGGAATTGTAGTTAAAATGTTGTCTTTAATGTATCTTGAAGATTGGGATCTCGCGGACAATAGCAATGGTCTTGAAAAATTGTAACACAAGCTGTAGCAGATAGTGCAATGAGAAGATACGAAATTGGAAATTGGTTGTGTTGATATGAGGAGGTCCCGTATGTGGCACCCTAGCTAGAGCTAAAATCCTATGAGGGGGTGTTCTGTGTTAACCGAGCAGAGCAGAAGGGGCATTATCGGTTGCGAGAATTGGTAGAAACAATGAAGCAGGAGTTGGAAGAAGCATTGCAGGAGATGAAGAAGGAGCAGCAGAATGAAGGACGTCACTCACAGGGAGGTGAACCACTGAGCCTAGGCAGCACGTCTTGCTGCACCG
This sequence comes from Pinus tabuliformis, assembly GCA_031772625.1. Classification (NCBI taxonomy): domain Eukaryota; kingdom Viridiplantae; phylum Streptophyta; class Pinopsida; order Pinales; family Pinaceae; genus Pinus; species Pinus tabuliformis. The sequence goes on along the minus strand of CM062817.1, from coordinate 1,195,415,320 downwards.
ACGACTGACTCGGGATGAGTCACGCTGATTGTGTTGGGGTCTTGTTGGGTAGCGGACATCTGACGTAATAGTTTTAGGGCTTAGAGCCTATAATTTAGGATGAAAATATTGTAAAACTCTGAATATGCGGAGCGCGAAATGTAATAGCTCGAATCAAAGGGTTGTCTGCCCAATAAATAATATAGAATAATAGGAAGTAAGTCGGCTCGCCCATGGTCTATGGACCATGGAAATGTATAAATAGAGCAAGGCTCTAAGGGTAGAAAGTAGCTTTTTTGAGTTTGGAAAGGATCTTAGTGCTATGAGTCTATAGAACATTCTGTGTCTGTAAGTTGGAGTGAAGAGCGTTGAAGGGTAGATAGAGGCTCTGTAGCTGTGTGCGCAGAGGGCTGGTAGAATTCATAGCTGTGTGCACGGATCCCTATATCTAAGTGTGCAGGGCAGATCTGGATGTATTGGTAAAAGAATTGAACAAAGATAAGTTGGTTCTGAAATACTATGTTGAATCTGAAATCTTGTGGATCTAGTTAATTTATGGTTGATATATCTGTTTGATCTATGCACTTATGCTTATGCTATGATTTTATGCAAATTTATACCCTTCTTGGGTGCGCAAATTGGTTATCTTTATTAAATGTTTGCTTAAAGACCATATCTGATTTATAACAGCTCATTAATAATAAGTATTAAGGATTTTCCTGGGTCTGGATCTACGCGGAGCAAAGTGGCAAAAAGCCACAGAATAGTGCGCAAACCTTCCAGACCACATCAAGACATCCCAACGGTGCAGAAACCTAGTTCCTACACCCTCCCCTGCTACCTTGGGTAGCCTCAAGTGAAGTTACATGTGCCAGCCTGGATGTGGACATTTCCACGAAGCTTGAAGTGATCAAGTAAATTTGGGAGTCGCACAAGGTAAATAAGAAGAGTGCACTTCTCCGGTGTGAATACAATCTTGTAGTGTGAAATGTGGGGATCAATTTATGGTCAAACGCTCTTACTCATATAAGAGTGTGGATGCCTACATAATTTCCAACAGTAAGTTGTGTTTATCTCAATGAATTATTGTAGTGTGAGCATAAGTGTTAAATAAGGCAGAAGAGTTCAAATGTGAAATGTGTTGGATCATGTTTGGATGCAATTCGTGTGACATTTGTATTGTGGAATGAATTATGCTATAAGGTGAAACTTAACAATAAATTACATCCTTTGCATGACTCTTCGCATTTCAAATTATAAAGAGGTAAAGGAGTATTCTTACTTCATAATATGGCATCATTTTCACGACTCTTCCCATTTTAATTTATAAACAAACAAAGAACGAGCATTTTTACTTCATAATATATTACTACAAGAATTATGCAAGAAAATTAGTAGAATAATAGACATAAGGATTGTTATTTCTTATAGGGATTTGGAAGAAATGATAAACTTGGCATAGCTTTAAATACATGGAGCACAATGAAAGTGTGGTAAGTTTAATAGCATTTTGCATCTGAATTTTGTTGAAACATAATGTACCCTAAACATATTTGCAGGAAAATATAATGAATCTTTTTGTCTAAAGTCATGAGTTTTGGGGTCATAGTCATAATTGTGAAATCCAAAGGAGGTTATGAGTGATCAAATGGACAAAATTCCTTGCACAAGTTGAGTTCAAGTGAGAGAGTCTCTCAATGTAAAAATTTACGTCAAAGTATTTATTGATATCAAATGAAATAATATGGTCAAGTGAGTTTGTCAAGTCAAGCGGAAATGGTCAAAAGTCCATAGAATTAAAGTCACTCGATGTAAATACTGTATAGTTGAATTCGTAAAAGTCATTTGAACTTGTTAATGGGTGCATGATCGGTAGAGCCTGACACCCAAAATTTTGGTCAATGTATACTACAGTTGTTTATAGAAAAGGAAGCAGAGTACAAAAGACCTTATGCAATGGAAGAAGGAGATGAAAATGACTATGGATATTCATTTGTAAAATTCATAAAAAGGCCACACCGATGCCCTAGCAGTTGGAATACATGATGAAGAGTTCGAGAAAGAGATCATTGATTTGAAGGCACAATTTGATGTATTGATGGGGCTACTACAAAATCAGAAACATGGATGGATAATGAAGAATATAGTTAGATGCCCTATCATGAAGTTGATTGCAAGGATACATAAACACAAGTTGATAGTTTGGTTAAGGGAAGCGGAAAAAATCTAGATAACCAAAATGAATGTGTGCATTTGTCAAGTAGAACGGGGACTGATGCTTGGTAAGGATGACGATGATGCTGAAATGAAGTTCGCTAATGTAAATGTGCATTAGATTCCCACATATGGAACCACAAAATGTTTAAGATCCACATATGATGTTCGAATCATCGATGGAACATAAGAATTTGGCTGCTTTTAAATCCAACAATTGCCGTGTGGATGTAGGATGTATTGCAGATAATGGACAAGACATTGATTGTGTTTCATGTAGGCATCAATATTAATATCGTGAAATGCTTTCTGAAAATGATTGTAAAATGTTGATGAAATGTGAAGAAGAACTACAATTTCTAGAGAAGATGTCGATGGAACCTTAATCTAATCAAATTGTAGATAAGGAATAGAAATGTTCAAGTAGTAAAAATGTGGAATCTGAATTTAATGTTAATGATTGTGGATTGATATTCCAAGCTAGTAATGGTAAACTTGAGATGGAAACTATATTGGATAAGCAAATTGAAGAGTTAAGAAAATAGATGGGAAATACATTTAAGCCAAATATTGCGAGGTGAAGCAGAAGAACAACAACAGGATAAATTTAAGTGCACAATTATACATCAACAAAGCAGGAGGAGAATTACAACATAAATATTTGAAGCCTGGAAGACAAGAGAAGAGAACCATAAAACAAAAACAACATAACATAGCAATTGATTTATTGCAAGTGAAAGTTTTTGATCCAAGAGGAATTTTATCGACTTATGAAGATATGTGATCATGAGACCATGATTTTTCTCTTACTTGGGTTCTCTGATGTAGGTGCATCTAACGTAGGGTTGAATCTTTACTAAAGGATTTAGTTTCATAAGTTTGGATTTAATTATTTATTGGATTTTCCTATAGTTTTAGGACAGAATGAGAATTATTGTAAATAGGAGAAGGTTCCAGAGAATTTTGGAAGAGTTGAGAGATTTGTTAGTTAGTTAAATATTATCTAGAGATAAGGGATTAGGTGAGAGTTTTTATGGATCATGAGAGATAATTTGGGAGTTTGTTTAGGATCTAGAACCTACTTTGTGTTCAGATCCACTTGTATAAATATAGTTGAGCCCATGAGGCGTGTATGTAAGTAAGAGTATGTGAAGAATGAGAGGACAATGAGTAGTCTAAGAATTCTCTTGTAAATATTCTTTTTATTAATTATTTATTTATGAATATTTATGTGCATATGTATGGTGTGGATTTCAATTTTACGTTGTGTGTTATTTATTAAGTTGCAGTCCCTAGGGCCTGTGGCACTACAGTATAGACTAACTGCTTATCACAGAGTACCACCCTAATGGGAGACTTGACATTTCATTGACCTTAATAATCAAACAACACTGGGTTGGTGACTTAGTTAAATTTTTAAGGACATGAAAATGTTGCAATTATGTATTCCTTTAGCCTTCACTTAATAAATAGTTTTACCCTTTTCAAATTTTTAATGTCCTATTTCCCGTGAGAATTCATTCTTACTCGGTTCTAAAAATGTCATATTCTCGGTTTTCCAATTTTTAATTTTTAAGTATATTTCTTTTGCTTTTTCCTTAATTAGATGTCTGTATATGTGCCTCGTACGTGACTGGTGCTCTAATGTTTCGATTAAATCTATGTCCATCACATTATCTTGTGGGAATGTATATGAATTTAAGTTTTCAGTTCTCGATTTATATATGTGCCCGATAAAGTGATTAGAGATTTAATGTATTTTTTGCATCTATGCCCATAATAGTATTTGGTGGCATGTATTTGGATTTGAATTTTTTGGTTTGGATTTTGGTTGACAAGGCTATTTCACCATTTTGGTTTTGCAGCAGGTTTTACCCCACAATGATTTTTGATTTGGCTCTCATGGATTCACTTTATGAGTCAAATTGGCTCTGAAGAGTCTTTGTTTCTCGAGTAGATTTCATTTAGGCCCTTTTGTTCAAACTTTTATTGTTCTTCTCTTCCTTAGGAAAATAGTTGCATATATAAAACCCTTTTGTCTGTAAGGTAAGGATGACCATGATAACAACATATCTATTGGTGGGCTAAGATGCTGTAATATTAAGGATTTTAAGTTACATTCATTTCTATGCGTGTTCTATTCTTATCAATCATCAAGGTCTTAAAGAAAGAAAGGCAGGTGCTAAGAATTCCATGGACTATTACCAACATCAATTTTCGTAGTGTTGGACACTGATATTTTAAGATTTTTGGTGAGCATACTGACAACAATGCTTATCTGCATTTCAAAGTCTCTTTAAATAGGCAAGCACACACCCAGGATTTTTGAAAATTTCTCGATATTTTTTATGATGGTGATAACGTTTCTCTACAGATGTGTTTGTTACTATGTTCTTGCCCTTAATTTCTTTGTTGGGGGAAAGTTTGTTCATCTGTGAGAACATTTATACTTTGAAATAACCTCTCCCATGTTTCTAGAGTTGCATCCTATCGATTGGGAGGATTTTCAGGTTCTGTTAGGGCAGGGCTTTTTTTGGGTAGTGATATTAGTTTAAGAGTATTTGTACTTAATTTTTCATATATCTTTTGAAAAGTGTCACCTCTAAGAATGTTGATGTTCACCTCTAAGAATGTTGATGTTCTGCTATACCATAAGACATATGGTAATTAATGTTGATTTTTTATTATGCCATAAGACATGTGATAATACTTTTCTTCAATAGTTATTTACACTATAAAATGTTGCATGTGGCTCTCTCAAATTAGTCTGTTGGGAAAAAATTGTCACGTGTAGGATTACTGATGTGCTATTATGGAAACGGTCTATTATATGTAATGTTATTATTTTAATATTTACTTCTGCTTAATGTTTCTTTTGGGTCTTGTAAATTAGTTTTCTATGAAATAATTAGAAGCTACGTGTGGAAAGGTATGTTGAAAGTTACCAGATTATTTTACTACTTATGTGTATTGGTTTTCATGGTTTTTTACTGACATTGAATGTGTGTTAGGTAGGTAATGGTTTTGCTTCAATATTTATTTCTGGTTAATATTGCTTGTGGTCCTTGCAAATTAGTTTACTGGGAAATGATTACGAGCTGCAATTGCTTTTCATCTTTGATTGTTTCTAATCCACAAGAAAATTTACCATTGCATGTGGATAGGAAAAGGTATGTTGCAAGCTATCGACTTATTTTTCTATTGACATGAACTAGTATTCATTCAAGCGAAGTGTTGCCAAATTTTTAGGCACCAAAATGTAGCTAGGGTGTGAGGAGTTGTTAAACAACTTTGTAGTTTTATTTCATATAATATAGAAGAAATTATAGGAATGTTATGGATATTTATCTCCATTTCCTGAATGTTGTCTATGGTTTCTAAATATATAAATACAATGAAACATCCTGCTTCCACATGTAGGGGACTATCTATTTTGTAAAATCATATGGATAATATTATTTAGAAATTATAGAAAGACAATGAAACTGCCTGCTGCCCCATATAGGGGATTATCTATTTTTCAGGAACATAGTGATCACATGCTTTAGTAAATGCCTTTTGCCAATATCAATCTTTAAATTTGAAAGTATTATAATTTCAAGTCTCCATACTTAACATGTTTCTAAATTTTAAATAAAATATGGTCTTTTTAGAATATATGGTTAATGTTTTCTGTTATCTCTCTCTATGTCTATATATATTATTTATTTTAAAAACATATCAATTTGTAATACTTTCAAGTCTCCACACTTAACATGTTTCTAAATTTTAAATAAAATATGGTCTTTTTGGAATATATGGTTAATGTTTTCTGTTATCTCTCTATGTCTATATATTATTTATTTTAAAAACATATCAATTTGATTACAATTTCAAATTTATGTTATTGTATTTGAAATTTTTTGGATCATATAATTTCTCCAATTTAACATCGAATCTTTTATAAACAGTTTTTTTTAAGCAACATTTCTCATTTTACATGTTTTTTTACCGCTGAAATTTTTGTTAAACTTCATGGTGACTGAAGTTAGGCTAAATGACTTCATTATATCGAAGATTTCAAGAGTTTTTAGTTTCAAATTTTAATTCGAAGTTCCCAATGCAAGCTACAATCCTTGAACAACTTATTTGGTTGATAATAATCATCTTCTTTTTCCTACCCATAGTTATAATGTTTTAAGTATATGTTTCTTTGCATTTAGTACTATATCTTCTCTCTCTAAAAAAGTGATGGAACTATAAATTTAAAACGGTACATGTAGGGCTAATCACAAATTGCAGACAAAAACAGTTTATGAGCATTAAGAAACTCTTCCTCACATACCCTCCAAATTTCGAAGAGGAACCCTGAAGGAGTGATGGAATCAAGGTAGATATGTTCGATGAAAAGAGGTGATTTTCTTTATAAAATGTGAATAATTAATGGAGGATTTGTTTGATAGGTCGACCATATTGGGAAGGTAGGAAGATAATTTTCCAAGGGAGCCAAAGGGAAGGGAAATGTCTAGAGAGTCAAGGTGTACATGATTTATGAAGATAAATAGTATGTTTTTTAATAGTTCGTGAAAAGTTGACGAAGAATTCATTTGATAGGTATAATATATTTTTTATTCAAGGATGTTAGTCATGTATGTGGTGTTATTTTAAAGATTTTTTAATAGATTAATTGTTAGTGGACATTTGGTGAGAGTATTTGATAAAGGAAGTCTTGAGATATATGTTTTTATTATTAAAAAAACAATAGTATTAACCAGGAGAATTAGTTTTTTTAATAATTATGAGTTTTTTATAATTTAAAGGAATGAAATATTTAATGGACTCCTAAATATTATAAAGAATAATTCAACATAATTTTTTACTTTGGAGCTTAGTAATTCATTTGATTTAAAAAGGAAATATTTGAAATATCTATGGTAATGGTGTCATGCAAACATTATTCTTAGACTCTTTATTTTGTTTTAAAATGAAAGCATGCAAGTATCAAGGGTACATGTGTTATTTGTCACTGACGTATCTCTACACATGCATTGATTAGTCATGATTTGTTAATGTAATCATGCACACTTGGAAAGATCTTGTTGGCTATTACTGACAAGACATATCATGTGTCACCTCTCCCAATTGATTTTTTTAATATATCCTGCATATTGTGAAGTGGATTCTTGTGTGAAATTCTACTTTTAGCACAAAAAAATGATTTTTTCTTTCCCTTTAATGCTTAGCATTGTAAATTGTTGTTAGTTTCATGGAATCTTTACCAAAAAAATGTTGCCACACCTAGTAAAAATTGCTAATAGAGGAGTATTTTTCCAAATGTTCAAGTGAAAATAATGTGTGATTAGTTATGTTTGAGAAACCTAATTGTTTGAGAATTTATTCCTTCTCGCCTTACTTTTCCAATGTGATGGATGGAAATAATACCATCTTGCATCAAAGGATTTGGGGAAACCATTTTCTCAAATATAATATTTAAAACTAAGAAGCACGAGATTTATCATTCCATTCATAAAATCTATGATGAAGATGAGAATCATCGGAGTGAACGATGCCTGGGTCTGTGTTGCACTAGTTTCCATCAAATTCCACCTATAAAAATAGATTTAATTTATTTACATAGCAATCACAAGTTATATTAAAAGCACATATCTAGTCGAGTCTCTTTTCTTCACCAAAACTTTGAGGTTTACTAAATACATCAATAAACCTTTTTAGCCCTTTCTCTCTTCCCCTCAAACCTATCCTTCACCGAAAGAAAATCATTTCGTAATAGGAAATGTAGTTCTTGTTTGTGTTCACACCAGAAACATTTTCCTTCTCATTTCAGAAGAGGAAATGTACTTCTTGTTTTTTGGTTCACACCAAAAACATTTTCCTTTCCACTTACATTCGCAAGAATCAGAAAACATATATGTCTATGAATTTGATTGCTTCTACTACCACCTCCATTCTTTCCCACTACAAAATCTACTTATGCTTCTATATTCTTACATTTCAAATGTTCTTGCATTTCCACTCTCATCTATAAATTATGCACCCACTCCTAGGTAACACATTTCATAAGAAAAATAACATCTTAAATAATATTAGAACCTTCAAGCAAAACAAAAAACTACGCATGCTACTCTAGAAACACATACTACTTACAATTTGAACAACAAATACTTATATTCATGCTCTCAAATAAATTCAAGTTTAGTAAGCACATCAAAAAACCTCCCTAACCCTTCCTCTCTTCCCTCAAAACCTATCCTTCACTATAATAAACCCATCCTAGAATAGGAACTATATTAATTTTTTCCTTTTTTTTACACATAAAACATTTTTCTTTCCACTTACATTTTCATATTGACAAAACATATTTGTATAGGAATCTCTTCACTTCTAATATCACCTCCAATATTGTCCACTTTATTTCCCCATGATTTCATATATTCCACACTTCTTGCTTCAAAATAATTGTTCCTTCATGCCTTTTATGTTTCATATTATAGGCTTCTCATACACCTTTCTGCAACAATTTCTCATGTTCATGTAGACTTACATTTCAAATATTCTTGCAGTTCCTCTTTGCCAATGAAAAGTCGTAGAAGAATGGATCCAACCTTGACTAGTAATGCATTTTCACTATTGATGGGTTGTTCTAATAAGTTACTCCCAATCCTCCAAGTTTTTCCTATCGAGATAATTGATTCCTTGGATATGTTGGGAACTATTGTTCTCAATGTTGTGCATGTCTTCCATGGATAAAGGAAGTTCTCTTAACCTAGACCTTATGATATATGGTAATTATGTTTTGATTATGATTATGATGATGTCTATATATGTATATATGTATGTTCATATGATGTTTTCTGACAGGGTTGTCAGGGATCATGATTTTTTTCTATTTATGTTTATATCTAGATATGTATTTATGTATGTCGTTTTCTGACAGGGACGTTAGAAATCATTCTTGTGGAGGAATGATTGCTTATGCAGGTGAATGGCATGAAGAGGTTCCTAGTTATGAGGGATCATGTGGGAATAGTATTCTTGAAAAATATATGAAGTTAGTATCATGTGGATATGATTTGATATTATATACTATGTCAATGTTTATGTTATAAATATGTAATGCTAAGGGATACATTAGTGGAATGAATGTAGTAAATTTGCAACTTGCTGGGACAAGCATGGAAAGTTGATAAGACACTAGAAATAAGGTCACTTGGTAAAGTTAGTGCGGTTTCTAGATGTGCAGAACTAATGTTGTGTTAATGTTGTACATATTATACATGTTTTACCTATGATGTTGTATACATGAGGTGTTTTATATATATGGTGCTATGTAGATTGTGTTTATGCACTACTCTACATAGATGGTGTTGCGAGCATGTTGGATATTCGTTGTTGTGTAGATATGGTGCTTTGTGCATGCTGCATATGTGTTACTTTATACATATGGCATGGTCTACATGTTGTGCATATGGTGCTAGGTACATGTGGTGTTCAGTGCATGATTGTACATGTGGTGTTGTATGCATGATTGTACATGTGGTGTTGCGTACATGTTTTACATCGGGTGTTGTGCACAGGTGGTGTTGTGTACATGTCGCGCATGTAGTGCTGTGTACATGTGGTGTTGTGTACACGTCATGCATATAGTGTTGTGTACACATTGTGCATGTAGTGTTGTGTACATGTGGTGTTGTGTACACGTTGTGTAGGTGGTGCTTTGTACATGTCATGTTGTGTACACACCATGTAGGTGGTGTTGTGTACATGTGGTGTTGTATACACATTATGCAAGTGGTATCGTTTATAGGTGGTGTCGTGTACATGTTGTACAAATTATTTTTATGTACATATGGTATTGTGTACATATCATACATTATTTTTTTGTATACATGTGGTACTATGTTATGTGTAGTCCTTGTATTGTGACATGTGAATTTTCTGTGTTGTACTCTGTATACGTATATGTATGTTGTTGTACACTAGGTTTCGGTATGTGTGTTGTGTTGTACACCGGGCATAAATGTATGTATTGTGTGGTGTTGTACATTGTGTGTGGGTGTAGGTTTTGTATCCTACACTATGTATCTGTATGTTATGGAAGAGGAGTGGAGGCACTAGGTGCCTGCTGGGTGTGGCAATCAATTTGGTCTGTCTATGGAAAGAACAAAGGACAAAGGTAGAAGAAAAGGATCTATTCAAGGATAAGTATTTGTATTTGTATTTTATTTTATTTTTATTATGTATGTGATGTATGATCATGATTTATGATGGTTACATCCGATCAATGATGCTAGCTTATGATGGTTGCATGCGATTCATGATTTTGACTATGATGTTTATGTTTTGAGCTAACTAGATGTGATAATTTTATACATGATGATTTGATGAACCATATAATTTGACTTGTTGTCACAGGAATTAAATAGCATTGCAAGTGTACCTTATTGACAGGCCGCCAATGAGGTATGATTTGAAATTATTTAAATTTATTTTGAATCTAATGGAAATCATGGGCTTGGTATAGGAACACATGGAAATGCCCAATTGAGTGTTTGAAGCTAACTGCAGGAATTAGCAAAAAAAAACAAAAGGAATTGGAATAGGCATCAGTATGTTGGTAAAGGACTTGAAGAGAATGACCATTATGGGACACTAGTACCCAATAGTGTCCATTGATTTGCATGAAGAATTCTGTGACAGGTATGATGGTTTTGAGGCAAGGATGTGCCTTGGATTTTGGAATTTTCGATGTGATAAAACCTTTCCAAAAGATGTATCACCAGGGACAAGGGATGTCTAGAAACATGGAAAGGGAGTGACTACATGGAAGGGGATGACCAAATTTATCAAGGGACTATATAGTATAGAAGGGAAGGTTAGGGGATGGTTTTGTTTTGGATAATTGGCATTGCCAGATCGAATCATATGCATGTTGGGAGTGTGCCTTGGAACAATGAGTCGACAATTGTTTGTTGAGAGGACAGGGGTGCAAGATTGTAGCATTGGACAATAGATGAAGAATTTGATTTTGGCATTGGATCCTGGACTTGCTAGGATGGATGTGAATATTTATATTACATCTGAGGGTGGAGGTGTGAACCGTTGGATTCCATTTTTGTGGATGTAGGCATCGTATTATTTTATTTTCTCATGAAGAAAATGTGTATGTGTATGAATATATTATTGTAAATGTTGTATCAATTTGGATTTATAAAGCTCCATAGTTTGTACCATTATTTGTTGGTTGAATAAAATGAGTATGATTATATATGTGTGTGTTATTGTAGATATCATAATGAGTTGTTTTATAAAGCTCTAATAAATGATATGATTGTTGTGTTTTTAGCAGCATGTTATTGTAAATATTTCAATGAGTTATGTTATAAAGCTCCATGGGGAGTATGTTTTTTTCCATTGGTTTGCTAGTTTATTGGTGTCATTGAACACAAAAGTTGGTGTTCCCCTAAGGGGGAGGGGTTTCTAATAGCCCTAGGTTAAAAATCCATGTATAAAGATAATAAAGGAAAAATAAGACAAAGGTCATGGAACATGTATTCGAAGATTAATGTCGGGAAAAACGTCCCTGTGTGGGTGTTCATTTGTTTAATTATGGCTAAAGGAAATCGACAAAGGTAATGGAAAAGGCTTTGGAAAGGCAAGAGGAAATTATTGGCATTTTATTTATCAAAATAAGGGAAATTAGGAGGAAAGGAAGGTGAAAGGTCATTGATGGCATGTAGGGGGAAAAATGAAGGAAAATAATAGAAACTGAAGGAAATAGAGGTGTATTTAATAAATAGGCTTTTGAGTATTAATTCATGGATTTTGATAGTTTTTGGGTGGATATCTCACTCCCTTCTCTCTCACGCCGAGTATTATTAGAATACTATAGCATTGAGGAAATAAAGGCAATGGAAGGACAAGAAAATAAAGGGAAGAAAAGATCAAGCAAGGAAGAGTGACATAAAGAAGTGACAACAAGATTACTTGCAGGTATAGAGTTGCATGTATGATTTCCTTGCTAATTTTTTCATGCATGGTAAATGTATGTATGTATTTGGTTCTCTTATTGTCAATGGCATGGGCCTTTCCAAGTGTGACAGTGGCTTTCATCCTTGCCATGCCATTTCAGGATGGCTCTCCGAAAATCCTGAAATCTGGTCTCTTCCACGCTAAGTAATGACTCATCATTATATTGACGGTAGTGAAGAGGGATGGTTGCTTCCCCATGGTGTGATGAGTTTTCTCATATTTGGTTGATGTGGATTTTCAGATGGTTTCAAACTGAGTGGGGTAGTCTCAAGGAGGAAACATAAGTCCTAGGAATCCCTCAACCGTTGAAGGTGGGATTACGGTAAAACTTGATTGTGTATTCCCTCATTGGGCCTAGGAATCCCTGACCCTTGAATGGTGGGATATACAATAAGCTTATAGGGTGGAGCCTCATTGGGCCTAGGAATCCATTGATTGGTAATGGAGGGATACATGGTAAATCCTAGAGGTGGATATAAACAAATTCCTCATGGTATAGGTGGATAGATCTAGAGGCATCCATGCGTTTATAACATTACTCATCCCTGGATTGATATGTGATGGAATTGCGATAAAGCATGGTAGTGTATGTTTCTTGTTTTGGGCTAGGAATCCCTTGGCGGGAATGTAATACAACCTGATTGTATAGATGAGGGCTTGGGCCTAGGAATCCCTTGGTGGATTATGGTAAATATTGAGGAAAGCCCAGTTTTTTTTGTAAGTCCCACATTCATGCTTGGAATATGCAATGAGGGTGATAAGAGGGAAGAAATATTTGGTTTAGCCCAATATATGGTTGGGTGGTACTTGGAAGACCCTAACTTGGTTTTCTTTTGCATATGTTAATAAGAGCTCTTTTCCTCTTGTATTCTATTTGTAAATATACTTGTTAAAATGTGGTTTTAATGGTTTTTATATCATTGTTATTCTAATAGTTATATGTTGGTTATAAGCATGGTTTATGATAGAAATTGGTTATGGCTCTCATTATGTTCTGATTAGTAAATGAAATGTTGGTGAATGTGTGACCTAATAGATGATAATGTAATTATTATGAGAGGGCATCAGACCTTCTTGACAAATATCAAATAATTATGAAGTATCTATGCTAAAATGTGTTTATATGACCTGCAGATTACATTTTCATGATGTGTTATACAAAATGTCTATCATGACTAGGCCTTGTCAGGTCCAGTCCTTTTTCAAGTTTTGCATTAGAGGCCTTGTCATCATATTATTTATTATTTCTGCAAGTTTCAAGAAGTTTGGGGAAGAGGCTTGAGTCTTAGCCATGAAAAAGTGGCTTAGAATCAAGGGTCGTGTTGAGGCCTGGAAAATCATTGCTTCAACACAAGGGTAAAGCAACCCGGTCTAGACTTTAAGACAACTCCTTTTCCATTGAGGTAGTGGCTCCGACTGAGGATAATGGGACCAGTTTCCCAATGAAACGTATTTGAGTGAATAATTCTTTTAGTGGAGTGAAATATATGGATTTGTAGCAATGAATCAAATCAAAAACATATGCATTAATATGCTCTATAACTCAAGATTATTTAACCTTTATCTAGATGCGATCCACAATGATTTTCTTGAGTAAATGACAATATAGATTGATCAAACACCAATGGAAATGAAAATATTTCAAGATGATTATGTTGATTAAATATTTAGTACCAATAATTTATATAAGTCATATGACATTTAGAATATCAAAGCAAATTGCTTAGCATGCATTTAAAAATATCAATAGCGGTACGATAAAAAATGAATACATGTAACATTTTTCTTTAAACAACATTGAATAAGCAATCTAAAAATGGTAAATTCATTATTTATTCATGAAAAAATAGAGGTACCAAGATAGAAATATCAAATGTACTTTTCTCAGCTCATAAAATAAATAACAATAGTTTATTCCTTCCCACAAAAATGATTTTAGAAGTACAATAATGTAACTTCTCAAAATTCTTTATGAAATTTCCTAAACAATGTTGGAGTCATTCTATTGAGAAAAGGATGAAAGTACAATAGTGTGAGTATTCATAAGCCTTTCTTCATCAAAATTTAGGACCTTTATTTCATAGAAGAAGTAAGCTTAAATAGTAGAAAATAAATGAATCTATTGTGTAGAGCCTTGAGGGAATTTAAACAGATCCCTTCAATATGATTAAAGAAAAACAATTTTTTGGTAGCAATGTTCTGAAAGTGATTTGTTGTCTTCATCAATTTTGTTTGTTCTGTCAAATTCTCTCGATGTTTGTCTATCTGTTTGAACTCAATTGTTTCTTCTCATCACAATTGTCTTCCCCTCCTAGGAACCTGAACAAGGAATGCAAGAATCGATTAGCTAGAAATAAATGAGACTGATAAGCGAGTTTTATTTGAAACAAACCACTTTTGCAGAAAATTAGGAAAAATGTAGAGTCGTAATAAATTTCAAACAAAAACATCATGGAGATTAATGTAGAGTGAGGTTTGTGGTAATATAAGTCAGACTTTTATGCTCTTATCACAAAATCGCAATTTCTTTTGAACCAAGGGTTGAATTATCGTCATATTTCAAGCAAGGAGAATCCCTATTGAAATAGATGAAAATCTAGATAAGACCAAATTGCAATCGGAATGGGCAGAGAAGGAATGCCTTAAGGTCTATGAATTTTTTGATCGCATGGATGCAAGAATTTAGGGATTGCATTGTATAATCCTACTGGGTCTGGCTATATTGCATATCACAATAATAGAGTGGTACAACACCAACAGTCTTAAAATATTTGCGATTTGTGATATGTGTGAAGATGTCATGGTGACGTCACTATGACGTCGCATCTGAAGTGGAGAATGACATCAATGATGATGATAGGGATGATGTTGTAGATGCCTTGGGCTTGATCGCATATCGCAATCGCATTTGGTAGGAGTCTTTGTAATAAGCAGCATGGCTAAAAGAACTGTGATTGCTGCAGAAAATATATTTTTATGAATTGACATATAATTTTTATCGAGTATGGGGCATATTGAAAATCACAATCGGCATGAGGCAAGACCCTTTGGACTTAAGCTTTGAAACTTTTGTGATAGCCTACAGATGCAGGAGTTTATGGATTGGAGTGAATAATCCTGTCGGGTATGGGGCATTGTCGCAATCGCAATTGGTATGAGGCAAGACCCTCTGGTAACTTGGATAGCTTCGGACGTGGGATTTTTATGGAATGGATTTTATAATCCTCTCGGGTCTGGGCTTTATTGCAAATCAAAATCGACACGAGGTAGGACCCTTTGCACTTAAACTTTGAAACTTTTGCGGTAGCCTATGGATGCAGGATTTTATGGATTGGCATGTATAATCCCATCGGGTACGAGCTTTATCGCATATTGCAATTGTTGAAGGTATGAGACTTAAGTTCTGTTATTTATTGTGATAGCCACAGATGCGGGAGAATCATAGAATTGCATTAATCTTGCCGTTGGGTCCGGTCTAATTGTAATCACAATGGATAATGGCGTAGGGGTCTTGAGCCTTTTGAAACTTTAAAATGCGGGAAGCAGGATGAGTTAGATTTTATGAAGAATAAAACCTTTGGGAATTAAAACTTTGATTGTTTTATTTTTTCAATTGAATAACCCATATTTTCTAATACTTGAGGTTTTATAAAGCCTAAGTATAGTCTTGGTCTCGGGGCCTATCAAAATTTGGTTTTTTTGAATAAGCAATGTTTAATACTTGGGTTTTCATTAAAAAAACTAAGTATTAAACTTTGGTTATAGTTCTTTATTAACAAATTTTATCTTAATTTGCTAAAACTAAAGGGTCCCTATTTTAATATAATAAATTTCATAGGAAATTTAATATATTAAAATGGGGGTTGTTGAACACTACAAAAATTGGTAATTCACTAGAAGAACCATTTATCTATGATAAATCAAATTTTCAAGAAATTTAGTAGAAATAATCTAATATGTGAAAACTACTTTTTGAAATATTTAGATAAATAAAATTACTCTGACTATAAAACACATTAAATTACAATTTCTTTTAAAAACCTTTTGTGAACGAAAAAAACCTATTTACTTGAATCAGTCATTAATCAATTTATGAAAATAAAGTAGGGGGCCTTTTACCACTCAGTTTGTACTGTACTCATTTGTCACAGGAAGAGCCACTACTTCCAGCAGATGTTCATAGCCTCGTCAAGGTTACCTTTTAACCAACAACAATCCAGTGTACCAGCCATTTAATAGTGCACCAATTAGACGTAATTTTTATTTATTTATTTTGATGCTACAAAGCCATTGTCCTAGTTTGGTGGCCAGATAATGACAATGCCATTCACCAGTAATAATTAAACTGAACAAGCTAGATCATGATGAGACCCCTTGTCTTACAATTTAAAATTGTAAGCCATTACCCTGATTTGGTGTTCAAAATGGTAATGTTAGTTTAACTGGTTCCCTATGAACATGTTAAGTAGGCTCGTGATGAGACCTCTTATCTTATTAGATTTATTGTATTTTAGAATTACACTCTAAATTTTTTATTTTTAATGGATGCAGAGGATCATTGACTCCTTAAGAGTTGTGGATGACAAATTCAAGTTGAAAGTGCTTAAGTCATAAAATGGTCTTTACTTTTTAAGGATAACCTTTTTTTGATTGAAAATAGAGTAAAAGGATATAATTTTTAAGGTTTTTGTTTTAAGGATTTTACAACTGAATGGAAAATATTTTTAGAGTTCTATAATTTTTATCTAATTTTCAATTTTGAGAACCGCTTCTTAAAAATTCCTATCTTCAAAATGAAAAAATAAAAATAACTTCACGAGATGTTTGAAAAGTCAATAGATTAGTATTTAACATTTTATTAACAAAATTTGTAAAAGGAAAAATAAATTACAGCGGGATGTACAATGGAAGTGATCTTTTACATATTTTATTCTTTTTATTCTATTTTTTTTTAAGAAATTAAGAAAATAATTTCTTTAAGATGAGCCCATTTATAGGAATAAAATCTGTCTTTTCTAATAAATCTTGAGGTATACAGGTAGATCAGCTTATCTATTCAACAATCTAAAATGGACCAAGCCATAATTTTTGGAATTTGGTATGTTTCATTTTTTCTTCATGTGCTCTGTCCCACTTGAGAACTAGATCTCCAACTTGGAAGGACCTTTGTGTGATTGAAATTGCATAAAAATAAGATTTCACCATCTTTTGATGTTTGGTGTGTGTGTGTTTTTCCTCTTCCCTTTCTTCTTCTAGTTTTAGGATTTGTGAATTTCTCAATTGCGAAGAAGAAAAAGGTGTTTCTTCAATAAATTGAACTAGTGCTAATGAAGGATGAGCTGAATGTGATGGAATCATGACTTCCTTCCCATAGACTAGGCTAAATGGAGAAGTGCCTATAGAGGCCTTTTGAGTTATCCTATCAGCCCATAGCGCAGATACTAAAGATTTGTTCTAGGTTCTTTGATTTTGATATACAACTCTTTTGATCATTCTAAGGATATTTTTGTTAGTGGACTATGCCAAACCCTTTCCCTGTGGATAGTAATTAGCATAATATTTGAGTTTAAAACCTCTCCTAATTGCAAAATTAATCATATTGGTAACCAAAAAGTAAGATTCATCATCAAATATAAGTGCAAGAGGCAAACCAAACCTTGTAATGATAAATTGATCAATAAATTCAATAACAAATTTAGAATTCACTACATTTAGAGGAATTGCTTCCACCCGCTTAGTGAAGTAATCTATAGTAGTCAGAATATATCTATGTTGTTTAGAAGAGTGAGGAACGATCTCACCTATGATATCTAGTCCCCATTGTTCGAAAGTTGTTCGATGTTGATTGGCTGCAGAGGCAAGGCTGGTTTCCTTTGTCTTCCAGAAGTAGTTTGGCATGTTTTTCATTTCTTGACATATGCATGGGCATCTCTGAAGAGAGTGGGCCAGTATTATCCAACATGAAATATCTTGTGTGCGGTTGTATCTCCTCTAAAGTGTCCACCTATTGGTCCATCATGAAGTTACTACAAAACTATTTGTGCTTCAGACTTTTATAAGTATTGAAAAATGAAATTAACTCAGAAAAATATATAAAGCACATATAATAAACCAGACATAAAATATTGGCAGAGGAGGCTTTAGCCTCATGGCTTCCTCAGGTACCCTCTCTCATTAAAATAATTGAATGTAGTGTTACAAATAAATAGATGAGAGATAGTGTCTCAAGATAGTGTGTGCTATCTTAGACACCTTTGGTTGAGATAATTTCTCACCAGACACACACCAATATAGGAGTTACCTAAACTAACTCCTATCTTAGAGGAACAACCCAAGAGTTAGACACAAATTCCTAACTTGTAATATTTAATTTATTTTTGGATTTATTATTGTTTTGTGAGAGAGGCTAACATTCCCCCCTTCAATGATAAATCCAAAATAAGAATGAGGAACCATGTTCCAAGTTCTCATGTTTATCCTAAAAAACATTTCCTGAAAAAACTGCCAAATCTTGATGCTGAAGAAACTGCAATATGAAGAGACTGATTCAGATGCATGAATGATTCATCTCTGAATTATGCTTGAAAACTCCATCATGTGCCAAGCCACAAAAGGATCCAACTATCCTTGCTTGAAAACAGCATCCGGTGTCCACTGACACAATTTGATGAACGCCCACTAGCGTATTTTGTGATGATGATCGCCCACTGGCCGATGATGTTGAAAAACAAGTCAATGCTGATTTTTCTATGATGAAAGATGCTCACTTTTGCTTTTGCTATCAATCGTCCACTGGTGAATTTTCTGATGCTCATTGCTGAAGAAAAATGCCCATTGGCTGATGAATATGCCCATTGGTTGCTTCGCTGATGTTGTCGAGACTTTCAGTCTGACAACCACTTGTCAATTTCATTAACTTTTTCCCCCCTTTGTCAGCTAAAAGGAGAGACAATATTCTCCAAAATATATCTGATCTCCCCCCCTTCAGGTGTAGGAGAGTTTCATGGTTGTACTCCCTCGTTCAACAACATGAGAGTACCATCATCATTTCACTGTTAGTTGCACTATGTGTGATTGTAGTTGGCTGTAGATCTGAGACAATCTTTTGACTATGGATGACCATTCCCAAGGATCGATCCATTCATAATGTACATCTTTAATCTGGTTGATTTTTGTTGGTTGCAACATTTTTCTAAGGAATGATTCTGCTTGCCACAATCGTGACAAGGATGGAGATCAAAACATTGATCTTCCATATGACCGGTTCTTTGACAATGAGAACATTTCGGTTGGACTTCAAATTCAGGTTGCGTGTAATTCTGTTTGTCTGCAACTTTCTCAGAACCTCCTGAGGTAAGTTGCGCAATAAATACTGCATCAACGAACTTAATTGGCTTGGAGTAATCTGGGATATGTAAGTTGGTGTCATCAGTGACATATCCTAAGGCTTGTCGATTCTTGTTATTTTGAATTTCTTCCCAGGGCTTAATGATGGGTTTGGAAGAAATTTTAGCTGGAAAAACTTCGATACTTGAAGCTGTTGGGATGAATGACTTATCATCTGGATGGTTCAAAGACTTGAAAGTATCACCCCTTTCTTGCAATTCATTCCTTTGAAGTTGGGACTCAAGTTGAAGAAACTCAATCGTTTCATGTGTTTGTCGTAGATGCCGTGAAAGATCAACAAGAGTTTCTTTGCTGATGTGCACCATGTCTTCATCATTGGAGATGATCAAACTATGAAGAATGTTTAACAACTAAATATGTTGTACCATCTAAACTTGCTCACTTGAAATCAAGCTCTCTTGTCAATGATGTCGTGCTTTGATTTGTTTCACTTGATTTTGTTACTTGCATGACAGGCTCACTTTCTATGGGACTTGAAAGGCACACTCGCTTGATTTCTTGCTTATTGTACTTGCTGGGAACACTTGCTATAGTTGTAGAACTTTCTTGCTTAAACTCTGGAATTCACGCTCGCTTGGAGGAAATGTGAACTTGTTGTTTGTTTCATTTAGAGTTAAAATTCATCCATTCACTTGATTTTGCTTAAAGGAAGGGTGTCGAACACTATCAAAAATGCACCCAAAAAATGCTTAATGATTTAATGACTCACTACAATGAATTCAATCTGAATCAATTCAAGACTTGGGTGTCGGTTTTAACCGAGGATGCACCCTTACAATTCAATGTAATTTTAGTTTGATTACAAGTTCAATAATGTTGATGTAGACTATGCTCTCTGAAACATGGAAGTTTACAGATTCATTAACTTGATTGTAGTGATGTAGACTTTGCTTTGAAATGCTGGATTTTGCAAATTCATGAACTTGATTATATTGAGTGAATTTGTTTGTTGAGGTAGCATGCCAATGTTGAAAACTTTGATTAGTTGTTGTAGTGATGCAAATGCATGTGTTGAGTTTAATTATCCTTCCTTGAAACTATTTGATTACAAGTGTTTTGCTTGCTTGCATTGAACTTTATGTGTGTTAAAAGAGATCATTTATGTGTCAAAACTAGACACAAATAAAAAAGAAACAACATGAAGCATGCACCATCATCAACAGACTCTTCGTGTACCTAAGATCCACTTATTCAATTTTGGGTGGATCTAGGACACAATCACCACAAAAATGATATTTTTATTAAACTTTGGAGTACATAATCGCTCAGCTTCAGAACATCTTCATGGAATCGGAATTCCAGAACTTTTTTGAAAGAAAAATGTCTTCAAAAAATTGACTCAACCTTCTGGAAGTAAAAATATTCACTTATCTCTCCAAATTTACAAAACACTTATTGCTCCAAAATTACAAAAAAATCACCTTATCACTCCACACCATCACTTCAAAAATCTCAAAATTCACTTATCACTCAAAAAATAAATTACATTAAAAAACACATCTCCCCAAAATATATTAAAGCACTTTTACATAACACCCTTTTAAAACTTTCCATAAAATATTTTTTTACAATATTTTTAAAATATTCAATTACACCTCTTTTTTTCAAGCATGAATTAATATATTCTAAAAAATGTGCCCACTTAAATCTTCAAACCATTCGTTTATACCTTCTTCTTTATTTTCAAGCATATTCTAATATAAAATGTGCCCACTTAAATCTTCAAACCATGAACTTCATGCCTAGAAAACAAAACCATATATGCAATTTTCACCTTTGACTTCCACACAGGCAAGTATTCCACGTTGTAGATTTTTACGGTGAAAGCTCCGCCATGGTGGCTACATCACGGCTCTTCCGTACGGTTGACTTTCAACTCAACTTCACTTAGCCTCCTCTCTGAAAAAGAATGAAACTAATTTGCATTGCCCAACGCCTCGATCACCAATTCCTAGAAATGGATATTCATGCCAAGTACTCCAACTACAACAATGGCACAGTTGAGAAAAAGGGTCTCTGAAAGACTTCTACCATTCACATTTGTTTGATTCTGATTCTCTGGAAAATGGATGTGCTATTAAATTAGTGTTTTTGCTTGTTTCCATATCAGGATCTCTTGTTCCACTTTCCCACTTCAACAGCATGCAACAACCGACAAGCAACTGACGCTAAAAGGTAATCTGCGAAAGGAGCGATGACAGGATCCTTTGAATTCAACAACACTTTATCTGAAGTAATAATGGCCTTTATATGCTCTATATTTATGAAAATGGCACGCTCTCACCTGAGAATTGTAGAAGGACAGGAAAGCACAGGATTAAGAATGTGTAAATCTCGAGCAGGTTCTGGATTTCATGTTGGTTCCTAGCAGATTTGAGCCTTGCGGTCTCATCCAGTTATACATCATGCGATATGGCACGGTACTTATAGTTGCATCTACAGGTGGATTAGTGGATACAGTGCAAGATGGAATGTAAACATGTGGATCTATATGTTTGTGATGCTGGGTTACTTGAACAGATGTAGTGATGAGTTGGCAAAACTCGCATATGAAATATTAGAAGCAGAAAATAAATATCACGAGTGGCATCAAGAAAATGGGTTTCAAATTCGAAACCGACTGCAACCAGACCTGGACAATTTTCACCAACTTTGGCGAGCCTGGAGGGCGTAAACAGAAAAATTCCCTTTCATCTTAACAATATGAAATCATAGTTTCTCCCAAATAACACGTTATCAACAATGTCATAATGACTTTCTTTTTATTATAAATCTATTTTTCTTTTATATCTAGGTTTGGGAGGAGCATATCCATTTTTCAAGTAAAAAAATGAATCAGTGTATTGGGAATCAACATCAATTAAACTTACCTCAAAAATGTGTTCATTTTTATCTATGTCCTCTTTGGCTGGTATGTTGGATTCTCCTGTAAGAAGCTTGCAGAAACATTGCCCTCTGACAATTTTGGCTAGTTTTATTTCAATATTGTACTCCTACAGAGTTGTTACCCAATTTTCTCTCTTTTCTCCTAATTATTTCTACACTAGTAATTACCTCACTTTTGGGAATGGGACTATTACTTTCGTGTGTGTTTTTAACAGAAAAAAAGGGACTAAAATTATCTACAAATTTATATACAACAAATGCTTGTTTTTCTACTTCTAAATAATTCAACTAAACACCCTGAAAATTTGAAATGAAAAAAGATATGGTTGCTTCCATTTTCTGATTATTAATTTGTGTCAAAACAATGACATAAGATGTTGAAGAAGCAAAGGTATATAAGATGAAATGATTAGAGAAATTTAGGGTATTTAAAGAAGAGGCATTGATAATTTCCTTTTTGATTAAATTGAATGCCTACTTTTCATGACGTCCCCATTAAAAAACTATGTCTTTCTTAATTATTTGTTGTAATTGAAAAATAATTTGTGAGAAATTAGGGACAACTT
Organism: Pinus tabuliformis; assembly: GCA_031772625.1. Classification (NCBI taxonomy): domain Eukaryota; kingdom Viridiplantae; phylum Streptophyta; class Pinopsida; order Pinales; family Pinaceae; genus Pinus; species Pinus tabuliformis. Next base: position 1,195,392,239 of record CM062817.1, on the reverse strand, counting down.
TTTGACAAAATTGATTTGTCCAAAAAATGATTGCATGCATTTTTTGTTATATGGTGGAGAAATTTCTGAAATTGATTTTATTCTATCGAGGTCAATGTAAATTCCATTTTTTGACACAATGAATCCTAAAAGTTTCCCTTCACTAAGAGAAAAAAATACTTTTTAGGATTTAATGAAATGCCATATTTTCTACAACATTCAAAAATTTGTTTTAAGTCCTGCAAATGACTATTTCTATTCTTTCAATAAATAGTAATGTCATCTTGATAAAAATCAACCATTTTATTTAGCAGACCTTTGAAATCTATGTCCATGGCTTATTGGAAAGTGGCCCCTGTATTTATTAAACCAAATGGCATTTTTTGGTAGGCATAAGTTCCCCATATGTTAGAAAGTAGTCTCTAGCCTATCATCTGGGTGGACCATGATTTGATTATATCTTGGGAAACCATCAAGGAAAGACATAAGTTCGGAACCAACAAGTAATCCTAAAATTTGTTCCATAGTGGGTAGCAGGAAATTATCCTCTTGACTCGCTTTATTAAAATTCCTAAAATCTATAGAAATGCGATATCACTATTTTTCTTCCTAGCAGGTACCATGTTCGAAACCCATCTTGAATACTTAACAGGAAAAATGATTTTAACCTTAAGTATTTTATTCAATTATGTTTTGATTTGATTTTCTAAGTTCGTATGACTTTTCCTTAATTTTTGTTGGACATATTTATCACTAGATGTCATTGGAATTGTGTGTTGAATGATGGAAGTGTTTAATGTTTTGAGATCTTCATAACTCCAAGCAAATAAATCTTTATATTTATTTAACAAATGGATGAAGGATAATCTTTCTTTACATGAGAGACCAAGTCCTAAATTGATGTTCTGAGGTTTAAGATCTGTCCCAAGATTTATTAATTTAAATCTCAAATCTTAATTTTGTAGTTTTAAATTAGTAACTCTTTTAAATCTGTCTTTTGAATCATATAGATCCTTAAGTTTAACAATATATTTGGGTATAGAATTATCCTCAATTTTTTGTTTTAATCGATTGTCTTGTTCATCTTCATCAATTATTTTGTCATCGTATGATTTTTCAAAAGTTAAGAAGATTAAAATATCTTCATCATCATTAAATACCCACCAATTACTGATTTTATTAGGAATGGATGGCCTAAACATTAATTCTACATAAAATATATTGGGACTGTAATCTTTAGATGGGATTAATTTTGATGCAACGTGATAAAGGAGGTTAGCACTGGCATTCTGAATCCTAGGTATCGAAGAAATGTTAAACGCTAAAAAATGTGAAGTGAGAGACTAAACCAAAGGTCGATAATGCTTAAAGTGTGTAGAGATACAATGCATCATGTTTCTTACTTCTTTAACTACAATTTCTGAATCTCTAAAACTTTGAAGGTATTTAACGTCAAGGCTAATTGATTTGTACATACCTTGAACTAATGCCTCATATTCTGCAATATTATTTGTGCATTCAAATTCCAATCTGCAAGTCAACATTGTCTTCACACCTTCAGGATTAATCAATATGCAACATTCTCCAGCACCATCACTTGATTTTGACCCATCAAAATATAATGTATAGAATAAAGAATTAACCAATGATTTTTCTAACATATTTACACATTTGGAAAAGTTATAGAATTACTTAGAAATGGCGACGTTTGTGTGTTTAAATTCTGAAAAAAATGATTAAGGAGAGTAGTTTCCAAGAATATTGTTATTAAATGTTACTTCCTTATTTTCACCTTTGAAATCTGTTACTGAATGTTTCACATATTATTCTCTGTTGATTCTTATTTGATTCAAATTTCCACTAAATGGGACTATAAGTGAGACCAATCAGTGGAAAAATAACTGTGTAGTTTTTCTGACCAATCTCTACTAAGAATTAAACCGTAGAAATATGGGATATCAACAAAAAGTAAATCAATTATTTGAAAAAATTTAGGATTCATAGATAATCTAATAAAAATTGAATTCATTTCTCCTATGAATTTTTCTTTTGTCCTATCGAGTTGCATAATGTGAACTGCAGTTTTTTGGGGTACATTTTTATTAAATATTTCAAAATTCAAAAGAAAAGGATGGGTATGTGAGTTAGGTGTGTCACCTATTAGAATAGCTTCATAGGAATCTGATAATGAATGACCAGGAGGTTTACCCATTCTGTTAGAAGCTTTGGATACCATAGTAGCAGGAAGAAGAGAAGCAGGTACTGCGTTCAATTCTTTCAGTAGACATTTATGTTGTTGTTTGAGTTTAGTGAGTTCCTGAAGGTAAATGTTTTCTTTTATTTTCTTCATATCTTCAACTATATTGTACTCAATAGTATCTGAAACTACTAAGGTTCTAGGAGAATATGGAGAATTGGATAAAGAAGGAATTGCTTGGGGGGGAAGTGGAAGTGAATTTTTTAACAACAACATTATCTTCACCAGTCTAAGTTGAAGGTTTTTGTTTTTGAATTAGTTATATAGGATTAACTGGACCTTTCCATCTTATGCTAATAGGAAATGCTTCATATTCATTTTCACTATCAGAAATAAGAGGAAGAAAATCCCAAATTCCATTTAACTCAACTATTTGTTCATCTTCAGATTCATCAGTAGCAAATTTTGCTTCCTCCTCATCTTCGTCATCAGTTTCCGCATTAGAGATTGTGTTTGGAGGTTATGTATTAGGTGGTTGTTTTCTTCTTAATGGTCTAAAAGGTCTTTTGGAAGAAGATTCAACTACTTGTTCTTTTATCATTACCATCTTGTTAGATAAAGTTTTAAGGACTTGTTGTAAGCCTTCAATATCAAAGGGATATTTAGGTGCTTTCTTCTTAGCTTCATCCTTAAATGTAACTCTTCTTAATTTTTTGTCTTCCTAATATTTTTTATATTCTAGTGCATTTATCACCTTCTGTACTGACACAACTTCTTTCACGTTTTCTACCAACGTACTTTTATTAGCTCTATCTACAAAAATTTCTATGTTATAAGGAAGAGATGAAATATACCATTCATTTTGTACATCGACACCAATGTCGAAGTAGCTAGGATTTTATTTAAAAATTTGTTAGATCTGGAATTGAAATCTATTATCTTTTCCCCTAAATTCGTTTTTAAATTGGAAAGGTCATTGATAAGATATGTCGTTGAATGATCATCAACAAATTTAGTCAAAAATAGTTCTTCAAAAATATCACAACTAGTAATAGAATTAGTTGATAATGAAAAGTACCAAGACCCCACTGATCCTATAAGAGTGTATAGGAATAATCTAACAACAACATCTTCCTCATTAATATTGATGGCTAACATATAATTATGAAGTTTCTCTTCAGAATGTAGCCCATCATCAAGATTGAATTTGGGAAGCCATCGTTCAGGATGTTTTGGTAGAGGATGAAGTGGTGCTGGCATTTGGACAACTCCCGGATTGGACGATGGTCTAGCTACCATTGTAACAGTTCCGGAGGTGGATGTGATGAAATAAGAAATGGTACTTGTAATAGTAGTGCTTGAGGCAGAACTAGTTGTTTGTGTAGAGGAAATGGAAATAGATGAAGTGATCAGTAGAGAGAAAGGAAATGAGAAAGGAAGAGATGGAGACGTTGGTGAATGAGAGAATGAGGTAATATCACTAATATATGTTTGGGAATGAGATGTAGAAATTTTAGTTTTGCAGGATTGAAGTGGAAATTCAAATGGTGAGATGCCCCGTTTTTCACTTCGGGACGAAGTTAAAGCACCAGTTCCTTGAAAAATAGAAGTTATAGTTCATAAAGTTTGGATGATTCCACCTTTTTGCCTAAAATGGGGATGTCTTCCAATTTATGGAGTATAATCTGTAGGGATTACCTCATGAAGTATTCTACGAGACTTGTTAGGTGATTGTCCAACTCCTGATCTAAAAGTAGGAGATTTTCAAGGAGATCTAGAAGTTGAAGGAGATTTTGAGGTAGAATGATTCTTAGAATGGCCTTTTGTTTTTTGATTGGACTTAATTTCCATGCATAGTGTCACATGGAATAAGTCAATCTTGCGGACAAGATAGCCCTTCCTAGAATCTAAAGAAGACCTAATGACAAGCAAACCAACCAGACACTATCTTTCTCTAAATATGCTTTAATAAACAATAGCAAACAAGTGTTTTTAGGGCCTACCTTAGGTCCAAAGCAAGTTTGTGTATGCCCTCGCTCCTTTGATCCAAATGAGCTCCTTCGTCGCGAATCTGCAAACACAAACAAGCCAAACAAATTAAATAGCACCTGAAAAACCAATATCATAAAACATATTTAACATGAAAGTCAAGGAGTCCATGAAACAAATAACATGAGATACTTGTTGAGAAAAATGAGTTTGATTGTATTAATTCAAAAGAAGAAGAATTTTACAACCTGTGCCTTGACGTTGTACAAGCTCCTCCCAGGGTCCAGCAAGAAGTATCCTCTACTATGACAAGTTTCACTCACTCCCCAATGAAGCCAAAAAGGTATGTGATCTCTCCCCTTAAGCTCAACTAGGAAGTCTTGATTTCACCAGCATTTACCCTCAAAAATGTTCAGCTTCTAACCTCTCCAGCAACTAGCCCAATGCCTGTATCTATAGTGCAATGGAGGGAGGTTACTAGGTCCTCCTTCAAAGGGATAAAGCCCTCCTTCAAAGGGATAGCTCCTCTCATCAAGGGATTAGCTCATTCTCTTTTGGGATGCATGAACCACCTCAGAGCAAACAATCCACGTCAAAATTCCTTCTAGAGTCCTCTAGAATTAACCCAAAGTGAGTTTTTTAAGATAAAACTTGCACCTTTTGACTTTCACAGGGGTCCGCACCCACACCGTTAGGGACAGAGCGGGCAGGTCCGCATTTCTTGTATACAAAAGGTGCTGGACCGCAGGTGACAGTGAGAGAAAGTGCGGAACCCGAGTTTCATTGATTTTTAATGTCTTTCTCTCATTTCCAAATCTTGACTTGAAGAGCTGAGGTTTGAGACTTGCTTAGGAGGACAGTTCAAGTGATGATAGACTCATACTGACTGCAAATAATCATGGTGACGATATTTTTGTGTAACACATAGTCTGCATTCCCTCCTTCTAGCACCAAAAATTATTGAGGCCTCGAAAATCACTGCTTCAACAATAGGAAGAAGACCACCCGGTCTGGACTTTAAGATAGCTCCTTTTCCATTTAGGTAGTGGCTTCCACTGGGGATAATGGGACCAGTTACCCAATGAAAGGTGATTAGGTGACTATTTAATTCTTATACTGGAGTGAAATAGATGGATTTGAAGCAATGAATCAAATGAAAAACATATGCATTAATCTAATCTATAACCCAGGATTGTTTAACATTTCTCTAGATGCGATCTACAATCATTTTCCTTAGTAAATGATAATATATATTGATCAAACACCAATGAAAATGAAAATATTTCAAGTTGATTACGTTGATTAAATAGTTAATCAAAATAATGTGTATAACTCATATCACATTTAGAATATCAAAGCTACTTTCTTAACATGCATTTAAAAATGTCAATGGCAGCATGATCAGAAATGAATACATGTAACATTGTTCTTTAAATAACATGTAATAAGCAATCTAAAAAATATAAATTTGCTATTATTCATGAATAAATAGAGGTACAAAGATAAAAATACCAAATGTACTTTTCTCAGCTCATAAAAGAAATAGTAGCAGTTTATTCCTTCCCACAAAGATCATTCCAGAAGTACAGTAATGCAACTTCTCAAAATTCTGTATGAAAATCCATAACAATGTTCAAGTCATTCTATTGAGAAAAGGATGAAAGTATAATAGTAAGAGCTTTCATAAGCCTTTTTTCATAAAATTTAGGACCTTTATTTCATTCAACAAGTAAGGTTAAATAGTAGAAAATAGTTGAATCTATTGTGCAGAGTGTTGACGAGATTTAAACAGATCCCTTCAATATGGTTAAAGAAAAATAAAAAATTGGTAGCAATGTTCTAAAAGTGATTTGCTATCTTCATCAGCTTTTCTTGTTCCATTGGATTCTCTAGATGTTTGTTTGTCTATCTGAACTGAACTTCCACTTATCAACAAAATTGTCTTTCCCTCTCATGAACCTAAACAAGGAAAAGAGAAATGGATAAGCTAGAAATAAATGAGATTGATAAGCGAGTTTTATTTGAAACAAATCACTTTTGCAGAAAATCAAGAAAAACATAGAGGCGTAATAAATTTTAAACACAACTGTCATCAAGCGTAATGCAAAGTGAGGTATGTGGTAATACAAGTTAGAATGTTGCGATCTTATCCTAAAATAAGAATCACTTTTAGACTGGGTGTTGAATTATTGTCATATTTCAAGAAAGGAGAATCCCTATTGAAATAGACGAAAATCTGAATAAGACCAAATCACAATCGGAATGGGTAGATGAGGAATGGCTTAAGGTTTGTAACTTTTGCAATTGCGTGGATGTGAGAATTAATGGATTGTGTTGTATAATCCTGTCGGGTCTAACAATATCACATATCGTAATAATAGAGCCGTACAACACCAACGATCTTGAAAGATTTGCAATTTGCAATCTACGTAATGATGTAAGGGATGACATCATGGTGATGTCACTATGACCTAGAATCTGCATGGAGAATGATGTCACACATGACGATAGGGATGACATGGGAGATGGCTTGGGCCTATTTTCATATCGCAATCTCATTTGGTAGGATTCTTTGGAATAAGTGTCATGGGTAAAAGAACTGTGATAGCCATAGATAATATATTTTTATGAATGACATATAATCTTTATCAGGTCTAGGGCTTATCATAAATCAGAATTGGCATGAGTTAGGACCCTTTAGATTTAAGCTTTGAAACTTTTGCGATAGCATACAGATTCAGGATTTTATGGATTGGAGTGAATAACACCTTTTGGTCTGAGGTTTTGTCGCAATAACAATCGGCATGAGACATGACACTTTGGTAACTGTGATAGCTCCTAACATGAGATTTTTATGGAATTGATTTTATAATGATGTCGGGTCCTGGCTTTATCGCAAATCAAAATCGGCATGAGGCAAGACCCTTTGGACTTACTCTTTGAAACTTTTGTGATAGCCTGTGGACATTGGATTTTATGGATTGACATATATAATCCCATTGGGTCCAGGCTTTATCACATATCGCAATTATTTAAGGTATGAGACTTAAGCTCTATGGTTTATTGTGATAACCACAGACGTCAGGAAATCATAGAGTTGTATTAATCTTGCCACTGGGTCCGGTCTAATCACAATCACAATGGATAATGGAAGAAGGGTCTTGAGCCTTTCGAAACTTTGTGATGCGAGAAGTAGGATGAGTTAGAGTTTATGGAGAACAAAACAATTGGGAATTAAATCTCATATTATTATTATTATTTTTAATTGAATAACCCATATTTTCTAATACTTGAGGTTTTATAAAGCCTAATTATATTCTTGGTCTCAGGGGCTATTAACATTTGGTTCTTGTTGGATAATCAAGGTATAATACTTGGGTTTTAACTAAAAATCCTAAGTATTAAACAAAGATTGTGCTTGAGGATTCTCGATCATCTTGACCCCACTTGGCTCCTGGCTTTTATTATTTCTTTTGACTCCTGCTCCCTTCACTTGTGACCTCCATAGAAAGAGTTGTTGTACTCTATCATAGTCCTCTTTTGGCAGGGAGTCCACCCCTAGTTTTTTACCTTGTTCCAGAAATATCTCTAAATCTAGATTTTCCTTATCCATAATCTCCTGTAAGTCATGGTCCTCTGTTCTTGTTTCAATTGGAGTCATCTCCTAGTCCCTACTGATCTCCATCAGGCTTGATAGATCATCATTTTGCTGTTTATCTACTGAGATATCCTCCATGTCAGCTACCCCATTGTGTTCTTTTGTTACATTCTCCATGTCCTGGACTGTCTCCTTGTTCCCCTCTTCCTCCTCCAAGATCTTGAAGTTGTTTTCTCTTGAGTGTTTTTCCTCATTTGCCTTCTTGTTTGGACACTTTCCTCCTTTTCCTTTACTCCCAACTTTGGTGAAACCCTCGTGGTCTCTCACGAGAGTGGTTTTTTTATTATCTTCCCTATTTGTTGTAGGGCAGTCTCTATATAGATTCCCATGTTCATGGCATTTGTGCCATCTGAATGGTATGTGCTCATAGTCCACTTTCTACACCCATTCTTCATCATATACCTCTAAAATGATCACTTCCGATAGGGCTCCAGATAGTTCCATTTCCACACATATTCGGGAAACGAAGGTATATCTCCCTTTCAGAGTTGCCTCTGAGATTCTTAGAAAATGTCCCAGCTTGTTGCCTATGGTTTTCAAAGATTCTGGAAACCAATAATCCAGAGTAAGGGAATATAATCTAATCCAAACCAATACTAAAGTGAATGTTTCACATTCCGGGACAAAGTTCATCATCCATGGTTGCATGTAGAGTCCTGCCGCAACATAGAAATAGGGTCCCGCTTCAAACACTCTATCTTTGTCTTCTACACTTGCGAACACTACTATGAAAAAACCCTTAGATCCTAAAGGTAAATGTATTTCCCCCTTTGGCTTCCAATGGCTCCTTATCCAGACATGTAAAGCCCTTTCTTTTGGCCATAGCCCCATGAACTTGCATATAATTGCATGCTCCATCATCTGATCTCTATGAGCTTGTATCGCCAGGTTGCTTAATATGACCCGAGGAATAGTACCTGACTTGGGCTTGCAAACTCCCGCAGTCTTTCTGGAAGCTGGTTTTTCACTACTGCCTCCAATCTCTTTTTCTTTTCTCGTTTCGTGGTGATCCCCTTCCCGATCCTGATCGTCACTTCTTCCAGTTGTTCCCTAACTTCTGGTTTCTGAGCTCTTCTCTAGTGGTTTTTTGAAATGTTTCTTTCCCACGTTATGACTTCCTCCTGTGACTACCTGGCTATAGGAGGGAGCAGCACTCCCCCCTGCACTCCCCACCCTGGTACCCTGAATCCATACCCCTGTCTTCAACTCCAACCCTAGCTTCTCCGCTCCTTATTGCTCCTCTCTGTCTCCTTCACCTAAATTCATTTTCTTGGATACTGGAAAATTATTACATCCCTTAGGAAGGAATTCTTTTGGCTTGGAATGAAAGGAGTGGCCACTATATTTGGCAAAGTGCCAAGAATTCCAAAGAGGAATCAACATCCTGCCATATTATTGAATCTCATATCTATTCTGAAATTGAAATGGAAAATTATCTCATTATAATATATTTTGGGGATACCTAGAACTAGAATATAGAATGACTCAATAATGGTTGTAATGGATAAATTAAATAAAGCTTCCTGCTTTATACCATTTCAATCAAAATATACTGTTGTTCATGTGGTTGAAATTTTCTTGAAAGAAATATTTATACTACATGGAATACCAAAAACTATCATATCTAACAGTGATGCAAAATTTCCTTCCAATTTATACAAATAAATGTTTGCAAGAATGGGTACACATCTGAAATTCAAGACAACATATCATCCCTAGATAGAAAAATTGACTGAAATGACCAATCACATTCTCGAATACATGCTTCATGTGTTGTGATGAGAGAACCCACTGAGTGGGATCATTATTTACATCTAGTTTATTTTTATTATAATAAAAACTATCAAGAATCCTTCAAGATGAGTCCATTTGAATTACTCTATGGGAAAAAGTGCCATACTCTATTAATTTCGAGTCAACCAAAAGACAAAGTTGTATTCATACCTAATCTATTGGAGGAGATGGAAAATATAGCTGAAAATTTAAAGCGAAAGCTAAAGTTAGACCAAGATAAGAAAAGAGCTATGAAAATTTTAAAAGGACACAGAAATAATATAAAGTTGGAGAGAAAGTAGACATTAAAGTTAGGCCTAAGAAGAGTACTTTAAAACTCAGAAGTTGTGCTCAGATAGCACCCTAATTTTGTGGACCATTTGAAGTACTAGCAAGAGTAGGACCAGTGGCCAGTAGATAACACTACCAACCCATATCAAAATTCACAATGTACTTCATGTATCGCTATTAAATAAATGCATTCATGATCCAAATCATATTATTCATTGGAATGTTGTACAACTGAAATCAGAAGGTTAGTTTTAGGTCGAGCCTCTACAAATTTTAGTCAGGAGGGGATCTATACTCTCGTATTGAGCCATGGTCTAGGGTAAAGTGCAATGGAAGCACTTTTCACCAAAGGAGGCCACCTCGGAGATGGAAAATAAAAATGAGAGAAACATTTCCTCCACTTTTTCAAAAACGATGAATGTAGAGAAAACATTATAGAAAATGTTCATTTAAGGGGAGGGGAAATTTAGTAACCCTGATGTAATTAATTTCCTGTTAGACTTTTATGGTTTTATTTCCTTGCGAAAATTTAAATTTGAATTATAACTATGGGGCTAAGACTAAAGTTGGACATCTTGATGAAAGTTCATGAAGTGGGAGAGGAAAAAGGATTACAAGAGATAAAGGAAATTTTAAAATAAGTCCCAACAAAGAGAAAAGAATGGACCAAAAATAATATACAAAATTTCAATACGCTGATCTAGTGGAACGTTGGTAGGGCGTAACGAGAAAAAAACAAAAACACATATCAAGATTTTTTATACAAGGACATCCTGAAGTTGTGGGGGAATTATTTATTAATAGTTTATTGGGTCGAAGGAGCATTTTTTCTCCTGTTATATATTCAAATACTTGGATAACTAAACAAATTTTCATGTTTGAGATCTCCTAGAAAATTATTTTGCAAAAATATTATGAATTTATGTGCAAGGAAAAGAGAAAGTAGTGGAACACATAACTTGTTAATTGTATTTCTTGATAGATAACTAATTCTCAATCATGGATTTTGTTTTGTTTAACATTTTGAATAATGTAATGAGTTATTTATGGTTTACAATTGAATAAGGAAAATAGTAGGATTATGATAAGTAGTAGGACAGTACAAAGGCTAACCTTGTGTTATCAATTGACCAATGTAGTTCCTTATCAAAGTGAAAAAGTTAAAATCCATGTGAGTAGATGCAAAAATTGAATTCCAGGATTCTTGCACCTAATTGCTTTTGTACCAAGGACATTTATTAGAGTTAGTCTCATTAATAGGCCGAAGAATGGTTTCCAACATGTGGGGAGGTAATTATATATTCAAATAAATCAAATAAAAAAAACTATGTTCAAGGGATCAATAATCATTCTCTACTACAAAGTTAGGAATTAGAGATCTACTATAAAATAGACATACAGAGATAGAAATAAACGAAAAATTAAAGTATAACAAATAACATGACTGTGTGTATATTAGACATATATAAGACCAAAGAATTGTATATAGAATGAAACAAGAGAAACATCTAAGCAAAAAAGATATCATTTTTCTATATGAAATAACTTTCACTGTGAATTCCTTAAATATGTATATGCATAATTGAAGGAAGTCAAACATACAGGAAATAAGGAAATGTGAAAATAAATTTTATGTGTTCGACAAAAACAAAGGAAGGAGACTAAGAAAACTTTATAGACATGCATCAAGAAGAAATTTATTGCAAGAAATAGTGTTCTTAAAAACTAATCAGTTGAAATTAAAAGTTATTTATTTACACTGCCAATGGAAGTGAATGATTACACAAGAAATCTTGTCAGATAAAAAAAACATGTTGATGTAATATATGGTAGCAACGAAGGTGTTATAGTGACACAATAGTTACAATTACAACATAATAAGGGAGGTTTAATAAAACCAAGTACAAGAAGAACTATAATCAATATATTTGTTTTCAACATGAAATAATGGGAAGAACCCATTACATTCCAATGGAAAGTTGAGTGTCTTTGACTTAGTGTTGAAAGCTTAACTCTTCAATCTAGAACAGAAGAAAAAGTAGACAAATCATGGCTACAACTATAATAGGCTGGTAAGAAACCCTTTAGACTTAGACATAACTTGCAACAAGATAGGGAAAAAGTTTTAGTTTTTTTCTTGAGTACGTGGAATGCTAAGAATGTCAAGTTCAAAGACATCGAATCAACTTGAGAGTAATAGCTAACATGAAAGAACAATAGTGGATAACCTTGTTTAGTTGGGTATATATATCTCTGTGTGTGCGCGCACACCCAAGCATATATAATTATACTCAACTCTGAAAAAATAAGTAAAGGGTTTTTAAACTTTACCTCATGGGTTTCGGTAGAACACTAGAACTCCCATTTTCTACAGAAAGGGAAAACTCTCGATTAGTAATTTAGAAACAGAGAGTTTCCAACCATTTTTTTACTAAAAAAAATATGATGTAATGTAAATAACTGAGGGTTTAAAACCACAAGTGTTACCTGTGGCCCTTAGCTAGCCAATATCAGGTTGCACTAGAGGAATGAAAAGTAAAACCTATGTCACCACTATGAAAATGTTGGGGTGGATGTCCAAACAAGAGTACAATACAACATTAGTTAGAAAACAACTTGAGAGAGTAATTTTTGTGGAGAATATTTTAGAGAAAAGAAAAATTGTGGAGTAATAATCCCTTAACCACATGCATGGTAGCTTTAAAGTCTCACTATTGTGAACAATAGGGGAGGAAGCAATTGGGATTGCCATAGGAGCTTCACTCGAGCCTGAAAGGAAGAGAAAGAGTTTAGAAGATGGATAAAATTGATGAAATTAAAACCCTCACGTTGAATGTATTTTACAGTAAGAATTCAAAACCATAGTTGAATTATCAAGTGGCGACCTTGCTTGCTTGACCAAATTTGTTGCCATCTATACGGCTAGAAGGGAAATTACAACTCTTTGTACAAATTAGCTTAAATCACCCCCAAAAAAAAAAGTTTCCTAGCAAAAGTAAGAAGCAAAGAAACGTTGGTTCATTTAGTGGAAGGAACTAAGTTATCCATATTCCTCAAACCTACACAAAGGAACCAAGGAATGTAAACCTAAAATAACCTTAAGCCTAAGTAAGGAAACTCTAAAACATGAACCATAACCAAGAAAACAAAAAGAAAAACACATAGTTAGATGGTCTCTGTAATGCCAGAGTCACATTAAACAAATAAGGGGTTTGATACGTGAGAACCATTGTTCTCTCGAAGGGACTGAACCGGCTACACGATGGGTGACAAGAGCACCAGTGTAAAAACTACGTAGACTACATAGTGTTATGATAAACCTTAGCTGAACAAAAACCCTTACTGAGCTCTCAGCCACTTAAACCGACATTGTCAGAGCGGCTCGGGATGGGTGGGGTAGTAACCGTAATGGTGTTCCGAGGAGGAATCATCGCTGGATTAGCTTCGATGGATCTTTACCATCCCTATTTGACCATCATGTGGGCTAGCCAAATGTCAGCCCAGTAGACCAGCCGCATAATCCAAGGAACATGGCTAGCACCGTAAAGGTATGATATAACAAAAATTAAACCATGGAGCGATAATGTAATGTAATGGTAAGTGAATCCTCTACCACAGATAAAGGCACGGGGTCTAAACACCTCCAGTTATTCACTGGGCCTTAACGTTGAGCATGTGTGTTTTGAGTGTTAACCAAACAAGTAAACAAACATATTAATGAGTTAAATAGCAAATATATATTTATCTGTATATAAAAAATAATAATAATAGTAAACAAACATATTAATGAGTTGAGCATGTGTGTTTTGAGTATTAACCAAACATTTTTTCTTGATGAGATAGTTTTAAATCATAAATACCTTATTAGTAAACAAACATAGTAATGAGTTAAATAGCAAATATATATTTAGCTGTAGATAAAAAATAATAACAATAACAAGCAAACATATTAATAAGCTAAATAGAAAATATATATTTATGTGTATATAAATAATAATAATAATAATAATTTTGTTTTGGACCATGTGAAATTATGACGTACATTACCTCATATCTCCAATATAAATATTCCGTATTCGCACCGATTAACTGTTGTTTCTAACCTTGGATATTGTTTTTCACCGAATTCAGATCACAAATACTTGTTCATCAACTTTGACAGTCAATTCCATCACCCTCAAACCAATACGTACATTTAGCATATATTCGTTTGCAGCAATGAGAATCGAAATTTTCCACCGGGATCCTTTAATCCTTTAATTTAGTCCTTTAATGCTTCCTATCTAAGGACCCTGCAAACACTGCAAGTACAGTAAGCGGACTCATGCCACCATCTTAAATTGTTGGTTTTTCAAGTACCGGATTCCTTTGTATCGATTTGTTTTCTCTGCAACTAGATCTTCAAATTATTGTTTTTTTGTGTTCCTTTACGTGTAAATATCTTCCGCATAGAAGGTAAGGTGGTGATGGTAAGGCGATAATGATTTATTGCGTTTTTAAATTGTAAGAGATTATAGACGATTTAGTGGGCATTTTTAAATTGTAAGAGATTACATATGATTTATCGTGTTTTTAAAAAGTAAAGAGATTATTAAAAAGTTTTCAAAATTTTATTTTTATGTTCAAAATATTTTTTTAGTAAGTTTATAAATATTCAAAATTCAAATTTTATTTAAAATATAAAAAACTTTATTATCAATTTTTTAATAAAATAAAAGTGATATATTCTTTTATCCTTAGAAATTAAAAAGTTAGAACATAACATTAGTTCCGCTGAATTAAGAGGTTACAGAACATAAGAATAGTTCCGCTAAATTAAGAGGTTACGAGGATTGTATAAATAAAAATTTATACTTAATTTGAATATATGTTAATTTTGAAAAAAAATGTTCTTCAGTTTCAGTATTTTAATCAACCATTTATTGTTTCATGGTAATTTGGAAAGTAATCAATTCATAGGTTAAGTGTAAAACTTGTTTCACGGTATTTTGGAAAGTAATCAATTCATAGATTAAATGTAAAACTACAGGTATTTAATTTAATTTTAATAATATTTCCGAATAAGGTGCTGATGGTTTATTGAATTTTAATGATGTAAGAGAATATTTGGATTTAATTAAAATTTTGTTTTTATGTTCAATTTTTTTTTCAGAGAAGTTTTAGATGATAAGAGGGTTGGTAATTCATGGAAATATTTTAAAATTTACTTCATCTAAATAGATATTAAATTTAAAAGAAAATGTTTCTTTTTTCAGTTTCAATAATATATTCAATAACTAGATTGTAAGAGATTATTTATAATTTTTAAAAATTTATTTTTATATTCCAAAAAGATCAAGAAAAACATTCTAATATTAAAAAAAACATTGTAATATGATCATAATTTGGCTGAGTAACCTAAGGAATATTTTAGAATTTGACTTCAATGATAAATATATATTAAATTTATAAGAAATAGTTTTTCATTTTGAAGTTTTTAACGTTGAAGCAGTGGGATTCTTGTGTTTCATACTATTTTTGAAATTGACTAATCTCTGATTGATTAATAGCAAAAAAAACGCATGTCAAAAAGGTTTGAATTTTATAAAGATATTAACATATAGAAAGCTAATAAAATAATTATAATGGAAAATTTTAAGATTATATGGATTTAGTTTTCATATTTAAAAAAAAAGTGGTTAATTTTTATTATTTTATTAAAATCGTGAAAACTTTATTATATATTTTACCGCTAACATGTTAAAAGAACATTAATTTCAAGAGAAACTGTTACTCGAAACCGTTTGAAACGATCTTTACGTAAGTTGGACATTTTGATTTCACCATTTTACAGTTTCACAAGTGAACATTCCGGATTTGAGTTTAAATCTGGCAACGCTGGCAAAGGGCCAAAAACTTCCGAAGTTTTATAAGAAAAACATTTACTCCAAGTATGTTACTATATGTGACGACTACTAACATTGAAATTCACGTGAACAAATTGCTTTCTATTTGTTTTTAAATCACTTTGTTTTTATGAATGAAAACACGGGCGGGAAGAACAAGCTTTTCAGGTTTGAATATTTATACAAAACATCGGTGAATTCATAAATTTTTAACGTACGAATCGGTAATCACATGAATATTTTCACTTCCCAGCATAGTATGTGGTTCTAAAATAGTGTAAAATTGAATTTAGAAAAGTGTATTCATGATTTTCTAATTTTATTTATTTATATAATAATTTATCTTTTTATCTTTAATCATATTTTGAGTTATTGTCAACATTGTGGGTATTATCAAAAAGCCGCCCCATCATTATCATCTTCTTACTATTATTATGAATATTACTCCATTAACAACATTAAAAAATAATTAACACACATACAATTAATAATAAGATTCAATTTGCATTTTTAAAGAAAACAGAAACGCATACTAATTTGGGACAATCTATTTAGAAGAGGTTTCATAGGTCGCGGATTGTCACGCCCCTACACTTGCGGTAGTCTTTCGACCGCTTATAGCAAGGTGCGACACCACCGAACACTTTCTTTTCACCAATACTAATGTTCGTGGACTACGCCTATTTCACTTTTCCTTACTTAGTTTGTGTTTCGCAACCAAGTAATATTACGTTTGTCCTTTATATTAATGAACACCCATACTCATTCATTATCATCAGCGATTATAAAAGAGAACAACAATTGCACAGTATAAAGGGAGGGGCAACTCCCTGAACAATGAGTCTGCCCGATAATATATTAAGAATATCAGTTTACAATATACAAGTATGTCTTGGCAAGACCAAGTCTCATACTTAACCAATTTTACAATCAAAGGCAACCCTGCCTTTTACAACCTTGTGCACACCTTGCACGATGGGCGGGTGCTCACCCGAGCCACCAAGACACCCTCGCCAAGTCCAGCACAAATCCGCACTCTAGAACAACCCGGGCACACCTTGCCCAACCTTCGACCAACTCCAAGTATCACCAAGTGAACGCCTTCAAGAAGTGCGCATGAGTTATGCGCATGCCCTTCTAAATCTGCACACTTGTCTTCCTCTTGAGCTCTTGTGCGAAGTGCTTGTCCAAGTTCGAATGCCAAATGAAGCTCCAATGCATGTAATATATATCGAACGTTGTGCGTGGGTGGGCTGCCCAGCCGACCGCCCACACACCCCTCCATCGCATCGTTTGGGCGCTTCCATAAGTCGGCCTCACCCCATCGTTGTAGGTTGGCCACCCCTTCGCCGCAAACGCACTTCGTGTGGGTATAGACCATCGCACTTCATTTTATTGTCGCAACTTTCGTCGCATATGTCACAACTCGTCCGTGTGCTCTAGCTCGTCGCGCGCCCTCCAGTGCACCCGCGCGCCCGTCGTTCACCACGCGCCCGCCTGTGCACCAAGCGCCTGCCTGTCCAACCGCACGCCCGCCCGCTTGTGCGCCCACGCACCCGCCCGCTTGTGCACCCGCGCTCTCGCCCGTCGTGCGGCCCAGTTCGTCGTGCCCAACCGCGTCGGGCTAAACTTGAGGACCTCACATCCTCCTCCACCTGAAATCGTTATTGTCCTCGACAACATACGATCTCGGTAGCCATCCACCAAGATCATCACTATCCATGATGTCAACTCCTCCATGTAAGGCAAACATCCCTGCAATATATTTAGAACTCCATCTCCATCATGTCTCATCTCAGTAACCAACTGTCACCAAGATAACCATATCAAGGTATACACCTCGACGGTATGTCCTCCATTAGATATCATCTCGATCCATAATCATCGACCCTTCTGCCACAATCTCCACTGCAACATGTCGTGTCAACCTCATCATGTGTCTTCAATGTGAACCTCTGTCATGATACTCCAACACAATGCTAACATATCTCTGCACACTTCGCGACCCCATGTCTGAACTAGTTGGGTAGCTAATCCAACTGTCACGCTCAAACCATGAGAGTGAACATCCTCATGCCATCATCAGTTGTTCCTCAAAACATCCTGCCACATTCTTGACTCATCAAGAATCTATCTCCATAATCCATGCTCAGGTCCATGGAAACTCCATCCATCTCATCTGCAACATGTCATGATGCTTGATGCCAAACCATCCCTGCACCATCAGTCATACCTGCTCAACATGTTTAGGGACTCACTGCCATGAGCAGCTAACAATGAGCCCCATCTTCTCATCCATCTAAGAAGATGTAGAGGGAGTAGAGCCTGAAGGCTCTCCCTCACTAATCAATTCGATCCATCTATCAGGATCCTCAATCTCCATCCTTTGTAGATAAGCAACCTGGTCTTCTTTCTGGACATCCGGCCTCACATATACCTCCTCATCATCACCATCATTCTCAACCAACTCTAGCCTTCTTGACAAATCCAAGATGCTATCTGAAATTGACCTGATGACCAATGACTGCTCAGTAAGCTTTGCCTCAACAGTAGACAACTGCTTACTCATATCTCCCATTCTCTTCTCATCCTTCATTTGCACCACTCCCAATTTACAATCAGGCCTCGTCGCACCAATGGTTAGCACACCAATGGGTACATCTTCCCTTCCATCGTAAATATAGAGCTTCTTCAAATTTGGAACAATCATAGCATCAAATTGTTTCATGAATTCCATCCCCAATACAGCTTCATAGTCATCAATCCACACTATAGTGAAGTCAACCTTCCCTATCCATTCACCAAGTGTAGTGTCCACCCTCTCAGCCATACCAAGAATTTCAATAGGAGGAGAATTCACTGTCTTCATTGTGCCTTTGCCGGTACAAATTTCAGCCCAATTCTTCTCGCAGTATCTTCTCCCATGAAGTTGTGAAAAGCCCCACTATCCACCATAGTGAGTACATCAGCACCTCCAACCTTCATTCGAATATAGTCCAATCTGTTCCTCTCAAGATCCCTCCTAGAGGCCACCTTCGTAGTAGCATAAGCACCAAGTATCTGCATCATCCCCACAGAAGCATCTTCATCATAGAAAATTTTAGGGGCGAATATTCGCCCTTTGGCGAAATTAAGGGGTTTTAAATTTTTAGTGGACGAATATTTTGTATCACAGTACATTTTTACAAATCACCTCAAATAGCCCACCTTATTTTAAGGGAGAGGGTAAAAAAGGTAAATTTAGCCCTTGAAATTAGGAGTTGCAACCTTCCATTCGCTCATTTTCAAGAATAGGTTTTATTTAAGTGAATCCTATGGGCCAAAGGCCCAAATACCATATTTATAAAAGAGGTATGGTAAATTAATAAAAATATAAATAAATGGGAGGTATGGTAAATAAATAAAACATTTTTTATATTTACTCCATAAGTCACCTTATATACATGCAAGGGTGTAAACAAATAAAAATATAAGTAAAATGGAGGTATGGTAAATAAATAAAACGTCTTTTTATACTTACTCAAAAGGTATGGTAAATAAATAAAAATATAAATAAACTAGACGCATGGTAAATAAATAAAACCTCTTTTTATATTTAGTCCATAACCCTCGTTCTATTTATGAAAGCTCAAGAAAGAGGTTTTATTTAAGTGAATCCTACGGGCCAAATACCATATTTGTAAAAGAGGTATGGTAAATTAATAAAAATATAAATAAACCAGAGGTATGGTAAACAAATAAAACATTTTTTTATATTTACTCCATAAGTCACCTTATATTTACGAACACTAAAAAATGCATTATATTTAGGTGAAACCTATGGGCAAAATACTATGGGACAAATACCATGGACTAGATTGTTATTAATACCATGCAAAAAAAACATTATTAACCCTAATATTAGTATTAATAAAAATAAAAATGGCACATGGTATTGACCCATGGTATTCACCAAAATGGCACATGGTATTGACCCATGGTATTCACCTGGAATGTAGCCTATTTAAATGGAGGAATTAAACCAACATAGATCCATCTTTACTCTGGATCTACTAACCCCAAGAGGTATCAAATATCGTGATATGCAAACTAGCATAGAGTGAAAAAATATTTGATCCGATCAAGAGTAAAAATGGATGTTGTAATTTAATGTATGTTAAACATTTTAGCTTGGTTAGAATAAAAAATAAAATAAAAATCAACTATTAATTTTATTAATTTTTATAAATTACTAATAGTAATTTCTAAGCTCCAGGTTTATGATAACCCATGGTATTGACCCATGGTAATACCATGGTATTCATGTGAGCATAGACTATTTAAAGGGGAAATTCTATCATCTTAGGTCCATCTTAATTCTGGGTCTACCAAGTGCCTAGAGGGATAAATAGATTTCATCCCCCTAAGAGTGGTAGATGTGGAGTTAAGATGGATATAGGTTAGTTTTTATGATAATGAAGATATTAAATATACTTAGGAACTTATATTGTAAAAACATCTTAAGGTGAATGGTTAAAGCATAGACATTGGACATGTATATTTGTATACTTTTGTTTTAAACTTAACCAAATCCGGGCTAATAGGAATGCATCGATTGCACTAGTCATCCTTCTATAACTTTCCAACATATGCTGGAGTAAACAAATTGTAATTTGGGTAATTTTTCTAATTGCAAACAGGAACATACTTGTGTATTGGCAGGGTGGTTACGAGGTCCCTAGAAGTGATGAATTTGAATTTTTCTTGGTTTTATATATAGTATTAGGTTTTTTCTCATGCTTTCTGTGAATGGCACGGGTGAATTTTATCCTACACCCACTAGGTTATCAATAAGTAATTTCGGTAATTTTGATTTCAAAAGATATTTTAAAGAAATGCAATGATTTCATTTGTGTTTTCAATAAACACAAGATTTTATAATTGAGTAAAATATTCGCCATGCCTGGTGAGAGATTCGCCAAAAAATTATATATACATATCATATTATTGATAAAATCGCCTTCCATTTTTCCTATATACCATGGAGATTCGCCCATTTATTATAGATGTAAATTTAGGGGGGGTTCTTAAAATTTTCCCTGATCTTCATTCTTCGCATCAGACTGTGCAATAGCAGCCACCTTTGGTCTAGAAGGGCAATTCTTCACCATGTGTGGTCCTACACATATCCAACACTTCAAGGCTTTCTTTGTCTTCGAACCATCATCCGATTTCGAAGCACCATCCTTCTTCTTTTCCTTCGGTTTATCGGACTTCTTCTTCTCATCAGAAGTCTCATCATAATGCTCGACCAACCTGTCAACAGCAGCAAAAGCTTCCTCAAGTGTCCTAATCTTCTGCCTCTTCACTTCATTGTGTGCCCAAGGCTTCAACCCAATAATGAAGTTGAACACCTTGTCCCTCTCTGCCATGTCAGGAAGTTCCAGAACTGCACTTGCAAACTCTCGCTGGTATTCTTGTAGGCTCCCAGTTTGCTTTATGTACTTAATCTTCGTCCATGCTTCCCATATTTCATCCTGAGGACTGAAATGGGTTTGCAAAGCCTTCTTCATGCCATCCCATGAAGTAATGTCATCAGCACTGCCATTGGCAATCTGATCCATCCTCCTTCGCCACCACATCTTGGCATCCTTGTTTAAGAACTGAGCAGCTACTTTGACCTTCGTCTCCTCATCAGATAGACCCAACCGTTCCAAGTATTGCTC
Organism: Pinus tabuliformis; assembly: GCA_031772625.1. Lineage (NCBI taxonomy): Eukaryota > Viridiplantae > Streptophyta > Pinopsida > Pinales > Pinaceae > Pinus > Pinus tabuliformis. The sequence goes on along the minus strand of CM062817.1, from coordinate 1,195,370,762 downwards.
CATGTCCCATAGAAAGTTGCCAAGAGTTTTTGCATTCCTTGTGCCATCATAAGATTCTGGTTCCTTGACCTTCACATGAGGCACTCCTCCACTTGAGTTATGCCTCACGGCCTTCCACAACATCGCGATCTCATCCTTGGCTTCGTCAAGAGATTTCTTCAAGTTCACAATCTCTGCAAGACCTTGATCCCTTGCTTCTTCAACCTCCTTGACCCTTATCTCAAGTTGTGTACACATAAGATCGGTGTACTCATGCTGTGTCCAGAGTTCATCAAACTCTTCCTTCATCTTCGAGTTGGCCTCCTGCTCCTTAGTGAACAAGTCCATCTTCTTATCCCAGGAAGTTTCCATAACCTCTATCCTTAACAACATATTTTCCATAAGTGCTATAGTAGCATCTTGTTCATGAGTAGACCCAGCCTGAGATTCAGCCGCCATCTCTAACATCTTCTTCTTCTTCTGCAATCTAGTTTCGACCATCCAATAGCTTCACCAAGTCACCTGCAACCTGAACCAACCCTTGTTCCACTTGTGTGAAATGGCTTCCTTCACCTGCAAGTACCCTTTCCACTGTCACGAGCAACTCTTGCTCACCGACTTCAAACCGAAGCTTTGATACCACCTGTCATGCCCCTACACCTGCAGTAGTCATCCAACTGCTTATAGAGAGGTGCGGCACCACCGAACACTTTCTTTTCACCAATACTAATGTTCGTGGACTACACCTATTTCACTTTTCCTTAGTCTGTGTTTCGCAACCAAGTAATATTATGTTTATCCTTTATACTAATGAACACCGATACTCATTCATTATCATCAATGATTATAAAATAGAACAACAATTGCACAGTATAAAGGGAAGGGCAACTCCCTGAACAATGATTATGCCCAATAATATATTAAGAATATCAGTTTACAATATACAAGTATGTCTTGGCGAGACCAAGTCTCATACTTAACCAATTTTACAATCAAAGGCAACCCTGCCTTTTACAACCTTGTGCACACCTTGCACGATGGGCGGGTGCTCACCCGAGCCACCAAGACACCCTCGCTAAGTCCGGAACAAATCCGCACTCTAGAACAACTCGGGCACACCGTGCCCAACCTTCGACCAACTCCAAGTATCACCAAGTGAACACCTTAAAGAAGTGCGCATGAGTTATGCGCATGCCCTTCTAAATCTACGCACTTGTCTTGCCCTTGAGCTCTTGTGTGAAGTGCTTGTCCAAGTTTGAATGCCAAATGAAGCTCCAACGCATGTAATATATATCCAACGTTGTGCGTGGGTGGGCTGCCCAGCCGACCGCCCACACACCCCTCCATCGCATCGTTTGGGCACTTCCATAAGTCGGCCTCACCCCATCGTTGTAGGTCGGCCACCCCTTCACCGCAAACGCACTTCGTGTGGGTATAAACCATCGCACTTCATTTTATTGTCGCACCTTCCGTCGCATATGTCGCAACTCGTCCGTGTGCTCTAGCTCGTCGCGTGCCAACCCATGCACCCGTGCGCCCGTCATTCACCGCACGCCCACTCGTGCATAAAGCGCCCACCTGTCCAACCGCGCACCTGCCTACTTGTGCGCCCACGCGTCCGACTGCCTGTGCACCCGCGCGTCCGACCGCCTGTGCGCCCGCACGTCCGACCGCCTGTGCGCCTGCGCGCCCGCGTACCCACTCTCTCACCCGTCGTGCGGCCCAGCTCGCTGCGCCCAACTGCACCGGCTCGCCCAACCGCGCCAGGCTAAACTCGAGGACCTTACACGGATGGTGTTGCATGTGTAGACAAATCTCCGAGGACTACACCAGCGGTTTCTTCGCTGCCCTTTTGCTATTAATATTTGAGGTGGGGTAGCTACAATTTTGGGTGTCCCTTAGATCAACGATGTGCTATTTATTCTCGAATGTTTCTGATTATGGAGCCAGTATAACTCTTCTCCTCTATGTATTTCGGGGGATCTGGTGCGCTAGGAATGCGCTGGTTTTCGAAGGCGTTTGGCTTGTGGAATTGACTATTGCCGTGGATATTGTTGGTTTTTTTGAAGGAAATTAGTCCCCCGAGACTGAAGAAATCTCTTCGGGTTGTCTTATATGTTGATCTCTCTGGCATTGATGCTATATGCTCATTTGATGATGCCTCCTCTGAAGGGACTTGCGGCTGTGGAGTCTCACTTCATTTAGACCCCATTGTCCACTATCATTTCTCATGGCATGGTGGTTGGCGGGACAATTGCAGAGGTGAGCTGATTGCGTTGTGGGGGGCTTTCAAGTGCTCTTCTTGGCTAGACATTGACAACCTTCTTATAATCGGTGACTCACTTATCTTAATCAACTGCATTCAGGGTCATTGTTCTCTTGAGGTTCTTCCTCTTTGCAATTGGATCTAGTTGATTCAGGACATTCTCCCCTCTTTCTCTGTTGTCTCCTTTCAACATCTATTTCGAGAGAAGAACATGGAAGTTGACGTGCTGTCTAAAGTTGGTCTCTCCCTGGGCTTCATGTTCTTTGAAATGTTCTCAGCCAGCAAGGGTTGTGGTATGAGATTATTTCAATATTAACTTCCATCTCTGCTGCAGTATTTTGACCACTTTTATTGTTGGATCCTTTTTGAGTGGGAATCCCTGCAAACTCCCCTGTATTTTTATTTTATGTTTTCTTGTTCCTCTTCATCGACAACTCTATGAAGTGATCAATCATGTTTTTTTTTCCAGGTAAACATGATCTGATAAAGCCCTATGAAAATATAACTTTCTCTCAAAGAAAAAACAACAATAACTCAGACTGATTTTCATAGCCAAATGAAAAAATAAATATAATTTACCTTGGTTAGCATAGATTTGAAGTCATTCACCAACTTTACATGAAGTTTCCTTAATGCATATTTCATTTCTTGATTTTCTTTAAATCATGCTTCAATTCCTTGTAAGTTGACTAGCATCAATAATATTGTCGTTTTATTTCATAATAAAACCCATAATTAATGTTTCCATAACTTTAAAATTTTATCTTAATTTATTTAGACAGAAACAAGAAATGAAGAAACTCATTTACTAACATGTTTCCTCTAAATGAAGAAGCTTATTTACTAACATATTTCCTCTACTTACTCCATTGGATATTTGGTTGATCTCCACTCCCTAATGATTCAGTGTTCATGAATAAACTAAAACATGTGATTGGGAAGGACCGTTCACCTTTTCTTTTGTCATTAATGTTTGTTACTACTTGTTTTATATCCTTAGTACTATTCCATAGCATTTCAATTGAGATTGTCATCATGAATACTCATATTTCTAACAGGGTACACTCTTAGTGAAAAATAATTACAAAATAAATGTAATGAAAACGAGTGTAGTTCTATATATATTTTGTAATGAAAACGAGTGTAGTTATATATATATATATATATATGAAAAAATGGTATACAATTTTACTTTGTTCTAAAATTAATTCCCAAGGTCAAAAACTAAAACTAAAAGAGAGAAAAAGGAATATTGAAAATGGGACAAAAGCCAAAATTGGAGATGGAAGAGGAAGAGGATGAATAAGATGAAAAAGGTAAAATAGAAAGGAGGAGGAGGAGAAAAGGTAAAACATTAACGATGAGGAGGATGAATAAGATGAAAAAGGTAAAATAGAAAGGAGGAGGAGGAGAAAAGGTAGAACATTAACGACGTGTAAATGGGAAAAAGTGAAACAAAATAGAAGGAGCATGATTTAAAATAATGGTGGAATAACCTCTTGAGAGTTTTTTAAACCCAACGTTTTGGACTACTATGTGAGTCCATCTTTAGGGAATGCCTAGATTCTTTGAGAAGATTGATATAGATTAGGGCAAGTGATAAGTAGGATATATATACTGATAGATTGATTTATAAGGAGAATGATTTGAGGTTCACTAGTGTAAATTATTATTCTGCTTTTTGTAATTATAAAGCAATTCTATTAACTATATATGATAAAATTATTTTATTATATTTTAAATTAATTCATAGTTCATTTTAAATTACACTATTATATAATGTATATATAAAACTAATGATCAAAAGAATATAAATATTTAAACTCAAAAAATATGTATTATTTTTTATTATGATTTGTTAACTATTTTAATTTTTATATTAAATTTAATTGTTATTTAAAAATGTGTAGCTGTAATGTTTGGTTTAGTTTAGGTTATTATGAATTTGAATGAGATTTAACTTTATGGTTGATTTTAGAGATCACTATTATTAAAAGTATTTGTTAATTTATTAGGAGTTGTATGTGTGAGAAATAGTTTAAGTTACTTAAATATATCATTATTATTAAGTTGAAACTTGATAAATTTATTAAAGTTAATAAATAATAAATTTTGTGTTTAATTATTATAAGTTAAGGTAATGAATTGAAGTTAATAGGATTATAAATTCATTTTAATCATTTAACATTTCACAATGATTTTTTTTAATTATTATTTTTATTCTTTTGCATTAAATTTACTAGATATTTTAATGATTACTAAGTTTGATCTTAATAAATTTATTAAAGCTAATAACAAATTTTATTTTTTTTCCTTTAATTAATATAAGTTAAAGCAATAAATCAAAATTTATGTGTTTATAAATTTTATTATAAGTTAATGATCATATTATTAGAATTGTTGTTAAGAGAGGAATGGTTTATTAAGAGTTTCCAAGTGTTGCTTATGATAAGGCCTTTGTCCGAGTTTATATTGTTTTTTCCTCTTTTCAATTTCAATGGCCTGCTTTATTTTCCATTTAAGTAGTGATCTTCTGTGATGACGAGTTTGGCTTCTTCCATACAAATGTAGTGTGAGGAGGAGAGAGCATGCTCTATAAGAGCATATTTTGATGCTTTGTTCCTAGATATGCCAGCAACATGTTCCTTGAGCCTAATGTTTAAATATTTTATGTTTCATCGATGTGTTGTTTTCCACATGAGCAAGGGACCACATACACCCCTTTTTGTAGTTTAGGGTTTATAGGGTCCTTTGTAGAGTCTACAAATTTTCTAATGGTGTTAGGAGGAGTAAAAGCAATGTTTATGATGTGCTTGTTTAGGATTCTAGAAATTTTATTAGTTTTTCCTTTTAGGTAAGGTAAAGAGATTTTGTTAACAATGTTTTTATTATAACGATTATGCTCAAAGACTTGAAAAAGGTGTTTTATTTCATTTTTTAGGTGCTTAGGGTCAGAAATTATAAAGTCTCTTGTGGTTAGGGTTTTTATAATTCCCAGTTTTTGCCTAGGATTGTGATGAGAGTTAGCATGAATGTATCTTTCTGTGTGGATTTTCTTTTGGTCGAGATATGTTTCCAATCTATTTTGGTTAAGAGGATGTCAAGAAAGGGAAACTAGTTATTTTTTTCTACTTTGATTGTGAATTTTATGTGATTTGAAAGACCATTGATATGAGTTAAAAATTCTTCTAGCTTGTCCTTACCATGGCTCCATTTTGTGAAAACATCATCGACAAATCTTTTCCATTCTTCAGGGGAGTAGGGAAAGGATTTGAGGGCTTTTTGTTCAAAATGGTCCATGTATATCTTGGCAATGATAGGAGAGAGAGGCAATCCCGTTGCTACTCTATGAGTTTGAGACCGAATGATGCAGAGTTATTAATATAGGATGACGTGTTTCCAGCTAAGGGACGTAACTTTTTTGCAAGGTATTGAGCAAGGAGGTAGGTGGGGGAACCTATGGTATTGACTATGGGTCTTAATGGGGTGCCCTCTTTATGGATTTTGGGGGCACCATAAATTTTGGCAGTGATGGAACTAGTTGGGGTGATTTTCTTTTTTGTAATGGTGTCAAGAGATGAATCTTTTATTTTCTTAGTGACTTCCCTAAGAATTTTAGCGCTAGGATATTTATCAAGGATTTTATAGCATCCACTATTGTTTAAGTGATCTTCCATTTTCATGTCATAATCAGATCTATTCATAACTACAGTGGGATTTCCTTTGTCTACTTTTAAGATAATTATATCTTTATTTTTGAACTTAGACTTCTCTGATCCATAATAATTATCATAACATCTTTCGGAAGAATCACATAAGAGAGATTCTCATCGACGGGTTTTCAACTAGCCAATGTGGTTTGTCGTCAGGAAAAGATGAGGAATCTGATCTAGGCATTTAGATAAATAGATGTATAGAGCTTCTAACTAGCCGTTAGGGACAACAGCTAGTTTGACTGAGGGTAGGAAATAGAAAAGGTTAATGACCAAAAAGGAAGGGAAAGGATTAAAATGGTTATTATTGTTATTTTTTGGATAAACTTATAATGTAAAAAGTTATAATTTAGAAAAATAATAACCGTTATAACTATATTAATTAATATATATTAAAATTAATTTTAACAGTCATAAATTGGGTACTATCAATAAAGGATATTCTAAAAGGAAATAATATTTAATCTTGTTCAAATAATTATCAATTAATATGTGATAGTCAACCTTATAAGACTATATAATATAATGATATTGAAATTGGAAAAATGAAAAGGGATTTTACCACAAGGTTAAGGGAAAAGTAATTAAGAAGAATAAATTACCATATAAAAAAGAGGTTAAAATATATATGTATGTATATATATATATATATATAGAGAGAGAGAGAGAGAGAGAGCGAGAGATCTATATATATATATATATATATATAGATATATATATAGATATAGATATAATTTTTAGGAAGAAAGTGCAGGAATCAAGTTTCTTCTGATACTCCAACCATCATCTCTATTTAAATTAACAGGTCTCTTTTCGATTTCCAAGGTCTCCTTGAATTTACGATGATGAAATTGGTCAATCCTCGCAATAATCTTAGCTTCTTCGACGCAGATGTGATGATTTGTTTTTTCTGCATGCTCTGCCAAACCAGGGGAGTGAGCTCTTCAGTGCCTAAGGTCGGCAACATGTTCTAGAATCCTTTGGTTAATGGATCGGTTAGTCTCACCAATATAAGGAATTCGACAACAACAGGGAATAATGTGAACACCCTTTCCATCTATGGGATTAATCGGGTCTTTAACAGAATGAAGAGAACTTCAGATAGTGTTAAGGGGTGTAAAGGAAGAATGAACCTTATGCTTCCTTAAGATCCTTGCGATTATATATGTGGTCCCTTGAATAAAAGGAAACAAACACCAGAAGACCAATCCTTGGGGTCAATTTTATTCTTAGGGCCTTTCTCAACATTTTGAAAAGCCTTAAGACCTTGAGACCTACTATAACCATTCTTATTAAAAAAATTTAGGATGTGGGATTTCTCATCTTCAAGGTGATTTTCATCGGAAACTCGCATCGCTCAAGTGGCTAAGGTGTTGAGAACACCTAGCATTTGAGCATAAAAATGATGGGAACCAACATTGAGATATTGCTCTGTGTGAGTTTTCTTCTGAGAAACCTGATGGGAAAAAGAGCCATCATCCTTCTTAGAGATAGGAACATCAAGACAAGGAAGGCTATTATCAACTTCAAATTCCATGGTGAACTTTATATGGTTAGATTGACTATTAAGATGATGGAAAAATAGCTCCAACTTCTCTTTACCATGAGACCAAATGACACAAGTGTCATCCACAAACCTTTTCCAAAGTTTGGGTTGGTAAAGGGTCGGAGATAGGACTTTGGATTCAAAATGCTCCATGAAGAGATTGACCACAATGGGCAATAGGGGAGAACCCATAGCCACTCCACAGGTCTGCTCGAAGAATTCACCTTCGAAACTAAAGAAAGTAGAGGTGAGACAAATCTTAACTAAAAAGGCAGTATCAAGATCAGTGATGCAATAGATAACATCAATGGCCTTATTAATGGGAATATTAGTGAATAAGGAGACCACATCAAAACTCACTAGCTGATCCTCAGAGTAAAATCTAAAATCCTTTAACTCGTTCACGAATGACACTGAATCTTTAACAAAATATTATGTCTGTCCAATGAGGGGTTTGAGCTTATTAGCAAGAAATTTCGCTAAAGGATAGGTGGGCCCACCAATACTATTGACAATGGGGCAAAGAGGGACCCCTTCTTTATGGATCTTAGGGAGGCCATAGATCTTGGTGGTAAGAGGGTTGCCTTCAATAAGCTTCTTGCTAAGGGAGCTAACAAAACTACTCGATTTTATGGCTAGAGCAATAGCCTTCGAAATCTTTTTTAGAGGGTTCTTCGCAAGCTATCTGCAGCTTCCGCTATTACAAAGGTGATCTAACATCTTTTTGCAGTAATCCTCCTTGTTAAGAATGACAGTTGCACACCCTTTGTTAGCTTTTAAAACAAGGATGTCCCTGTTATTGTTTAAAGATTTGAGAGCTTCAAATTGTGGGGTTTAGCCTTTCTAAGGATTATTGTGTAATCCTGCCTAATAATATCTTTATTGGAATCGGGTAAATCTTGAATCCAAAATTCAATGTCATAAATAATATCATTCACAGGAATTTTTCTAAGAGCCAAAGCAAAGTTAAGACCTTTTTCTAAAAGATTAAAAACATGGGAATCAAAAGAGAAACTAGAAAGATTAACAACCTATTTTCCAGAATAGTAAGTCTTTTTAATGCCAGTACTATTATCTTTTTTTTTTTCTCGATAAAGACTAATTCTATTAAGTGAAATATAGTACAATCAGGAAAAGCAGAAAACCGGCAAACCGGAAATGATGGATCCATCAACCTCGGTTCCGGAGGAAAGATTCAAACTCATAGCTACATCAGATGACTAGGAATCACAAACTGCCTGATTACCCCATAGGGGCAGAAACTACAACACATTGTTTTTTCCCTTTCTTTTTGCTGACTTTTGTCCAGCCATCCTGGGGGGAATGAGCTAAGACAACTTGAAGACTGGAATTCTCTTTCATCGGGAATTCCTTTTCTGATTCTGAGGAGGTCTCATGAGCGCGTTTCTGGGCTATAGCTGAGTCATAGGAGTGCCCCATAGTGTTCATGGGTGAATCCATCGGCTGAGGCACCTGGTCTGGATCTGAATCGCTATCCCCGTCCTCCGAACTTGGAGAGCTGGAGCTTCGAGCTGGCTGCGGAGCACAGGGAGCCCAACGCTTGGGTTTGGTTTTTGCGAAGATTCCCTTTTTCGCTCTTGCTGTCAGCGATGGGCAGGAGGTCTGAAGATGCCCTGTTAGGTGACAATGGCGGCATCGGAAGGCAGTATTTTCGTAATCTAGAAACTGTGTCCAAACAGTGTCATTGATCTTGAGATTGATTTGCTCTGGCAGACCCTTGCTTAGATCTAGCTCTACACAAATTCTGGCGTATGTGTAGAGGCCTTGCTGTTCCCTCTGATAATCTCCCATTAGAAAGCAGCCTAGAGCGTTGCCTATTTGCCTGTATACTTCTGTTTTCCACAGATATATTGGAAGATTTGGAAGTCTGATCCATACAGGGGCTTTTGTGATAACAGCAGAAGCTGGGTCAAAGTCTGGGAACCATGGTGTTAGGAATAGGCCTGCCGTCCCCATGAACCAAGGACCTTCCTCTAAGGCCTTTTCGTAGTGCTCGAGATTGTCGAACAACACTATAAAATACCCCTTTGCACAGAAGTAGATCTTGCAGCTGCGTGTCCAGTTGTCATAGATCCAGTCCAGAAGATCTTTTGAGCGTGGCCAGAGCCCATTGAATCTGCATATGATGGCCCTTTCAGCGAATTTTTGGGTGTCGTCTGCCAGATTAGAGTAGGAGATCTCTACAGAGGGAACCTCCTCCACTTTGTCAACCAAAAAAGGCTTGGGTAAAGCCTGAGCTGGTGGCTCTGTCTTGTCAGGCTTCTTAGCGTGGACTGCGTCTTTATATGAAAATGCTTTAGCTGAGGATGGCTCTCCAGCCGCTCCTCCTCTCAAACGAAGGTTTAAAATAATAGATGCATCTTTCTTAATGCCGTAAAAAGAAATGGGATAGAGATCCTCAAGTTGTTTACCTTCATGGAGGAGCCGTTGTGCTGCAGAGGGGATCCCCAGTTTGATGTTCAGTGTCTGCTTAAGATGCTGCACTAGATCCATCTGGCTTACCCATAGTAACATTGTTTTGCCTGTAATGAGCTTGATTTGTATCTGAAATGTTGAAGAGGCTTCCGAAAGCCCCTTTCCCCTGCAGATCTGTGGAGAGGACAGGCAAATGCATTGATTGATTTCTGTTTCCTGGAATTGCCTTATGGGCGTGAGAGGCGTACAGCCAATCGGTGCATGCCCTTCTTTCCCAGGAGCCACGGACAGAGGATAAGTAGCTAAGGGATCTGCGTGATCATTCTTAGCCGCTGCTCCATAATTCTGAAGTGGGCTGAGTAAACGCGTTACGGCAGCAGGGGATCGGGGCCATGCTACCCCAGATCTCTCGGCCAAGAGGTCTGCATGCGCGTTTGAGCCTGCGGCGCCTGCGTTTCTGGTGTGGCCGTCTTGCAAAGCTGCAGCGGACAGAAAGAATCTTGTTTTTTGCCTGAGTCTCTCGACCCCCTTCGCAGCCAGAACGATCCGAGCCCCGCCGGCGGCCGAGGGCATGGAGGCGGCAGAACCAGGGTTCATTCTTGGAGCCGAACGCCGCTTTCCCACCTTTCTTCTAGGGTTTCCAGCTTCCCCATGCCAGTACTATTATCTAAAGAAGAAAGATAAATATTATTGGGTTCCAAGTTAATATAACAGTGTTTATTATGGTTATTAATAAGTTCAAATTCATTATTATTTTTAATATTATTACTATAATTATCAAATTCATTAATATTATTATTACTCTTCTTATTATTATTATTATATTTATTTTTATTATTAAATACATTGTTATTATTATTACTATAGTTATTACTATTATTAATTACATTGTTATTATTAATATTTTTATAACTATTATTATTATTAGATTTATTATTAAGGCAGAAGTTAAAGGAATTAACCAACGATGAAGGTTGAAGGGGCGTTGGACCATTCAAAACCCCATTATCTGGGATCTCCAAGCCATTCAACAATCGATCACTCAATGAAGGTGAAGGAATATTGGGATTGGCCGGGGAAGGAATAGGAGAGGCCAAGGGAGAAGGACGTGGGTTGGTTGAGGGAAGGGTGTAATGCAAGGTGGATCGGCCACAATCGGAGGATCTGTAGAGAAAGGAGGATGCTGGACGAGAATGAAGCAGGGGAAAAGAGCAGTGGAATTCCTGCTCAAAGAAGAGGACCGTCATTATTCACTATGGTAGCTAGTGGAACAGAAGCTAAATCAACAAACGGGGAAGGAGGGGGGAATGAATAGGTGGACGGGATTCCAACGCATAGGTGAGAAGAGGAGGATTGAGAAATCGTCGACAAAGTGGAGGATGTACCATGGTCAGAGCTTGATAAGCCACAGGAGAAGTTATTCATAACAAACAAAGGGACCAAACCAAATGGGGAGTAGAGGAAAGCTGAATAGGAAACCACAGAACTTGCTAAATTGCATGAGGGTAATCCAGTTGGGGGTGAGCCACAAGGGAGAATAGATGGAGCAGTCCGAAGAGGAGCCCTGATTGATGAGCATTTCAGGTTATTTAGAGCGATTTTTTCTTCCTTAGATATGTTGCAAGATGGTGGTTTGGCATTTCTAAGAATCTTTGCAATGTCTTATCTGATTTCTTCTGCTTCGGTTAGGTTTCAATCTTTTATGGTTATTTCTATGTTACTAATTATATCATCAACAGGGATCTTATTAGGGGTGATGGTGAAATTAAGGCCCTTTTGAAGGATGGATTGGGAAGTGTGGTCTAGGACTAGGTTTGAAAGGTTGATGATAGTGGGTTTATTGAATTCTATTTGAGAGATGAGCGTATGATTGGTTGATTTTAATTAGGTGTGGGTGCTATGATAGGGCACAACATTCTATGTATCGGGATTGTTGTGGTCAATGTTGCAGTTCCGATTGGGAAGGGAGTGATATGAAAATGGGACACTAAAGCTTCTTTTCCAGCTTACAAGAACCTCTCCCACCTCCAAAGCTTAAATATTCCCAAGACCCAAATGATTAACCAATTGTGGAATTAAAAAATACTTGAAAATAGGTGTATGTTTTTGTTTGTCTTTAAACTGTTTATGTGCCTTAAGCTTATTTTCTTGAACTGATATAAAACATATAATAGGAAATAAAGCAACAAATATAATGCAGTAACAAACAATCACACATAACAGCAATATAATGTGGAGTTCAGCCAAAACTCTTGGGCTACGTCTCCTTGAGCTCTAGTCAACTCGACTAGGCTCTCTCGGATTATGGAAAAGTCCTTTTAAAAGCTCCACACTCAGCTCCACTAGTTTACATAGAACACAATGGGCTTAGAACACCATTTTATCCCTATCTCTAAAGCTCTCAAGTTTTCTGGCTCTAGCTCTAGCTCTGGCTCTCGGCTATGGCTTTGGCTTTGGCTGTTGGCTCTTCCACTGAAAAAAATATATTAGGTTCAAATAGATGTTGAAAATATCCTCAAAAACAAAACCTAATAAAGCAAAGAAATCACAAATCTCAAGCTAAAATGCTATAAGAATTATAGTCTATATAAAATGTTTCATATCCATTATGATTATAAATGACTATGCTACCAGACTAGTAGTAGTAAGGAGAGTTTAGAAAATTATCAGAGAAACGATTTATAATTGTAATCTTTGATTCTCTTGTAATGGTGATGATAGGGACAATAAATGTATAACATATGCTGGAAAGTACTAGTTGATTGGGAATAGTAGGGTTGCAAGATGGAAACTATAGCTAAATAAAAAGAACACAAATTTATGGATTCAAATTTCATATACAATTCTAGCCACCATATTAACTTTAAAAGTTAATAACAGATTATAAAATCTTACATATTTATTTGCCCTAATTTCCATTTTTCATCTTAGCTTCATAAAAGGACAAAGGTGAGTGGTCGAAGTAGGATGAAATCCAAATTCATTGAATATTTTCAAACCTATAGTATCCTATATGATGAGAATACAACACACATAAAACAACAATTGATCAAGTTAAACAAGTAACAAGGAAAAATGATCAAATTTAAAAGAGAAATGACTCAAGGCTTTTGTTGTTTAATGAAGCTAGTACCTTTTCCTTCAATGGAAATGTGAAAAAGAGGGACATACCTATTTATGCTACTTGATTGTATCTTCTACTTTACTTTTTCCTACAGGAACAAAAAAGTTGAGAGGATGTTTGTGTGAAAGAGATTTTAAAAATTGTAGCGTTGAACCACAATAAAACATTAAATTAGATAAATAAAAAGTGTGTTTGTGGTTGTCACAGCGAGAGAGAGAGAGAGAGAGAGAGAGAGAGAGAGAGAGAGAGAGAGAGAGAGAGCATATACATGACTAGGCGAGATGTATTTATGACTATGGAGGTCCAATAGAACTATCCCTTAGCTCTATATTACACGTTGAGGAGTTACTTTTCCTACATCAATGAGAAGGAATATCCATTAAATACATTTAATGCTTGCATGTCACAAAATAATTTCCTAGAAAAACTGCTAGTTGAGAGGATGTTTGTGTCAAAGAGATTTGAAAAATTGTAGCATTGACCCACAATAAAACATGAAAGTAGATAAAAAACAAGTGTGTTTGTGGTTGTCACGGACTTAGAGAGAGAGAGATCACATACATGACTAAGTAGGATGTGTTTCACACTAAAAAGGTCCAATAGAACTGTCCCATAGCTATATATTACACTTTTAGGAGTTACTCTTCCTCCATCAATGAAAAGGAATATCCATTAAATACATTTAACGCTTGCATGTCAAAAAATAATTTCCTAGAAAAACTACCAGTGTTATGCACAAAAAAGTGATAACCTTAAATAATAAGGAAGATCCATTAAATACATTTAATTCTTGCATGTCGCAAAATAATTGGCAAGAAAATATGCCAATGTTACGCACGAGAAAGATCAACTAAATGCTAGATGTTGAACTAATAGCCATTCTAAAGTGAAAAGAATGAAAACAATCTATCAACAAAGTCAACAGTTCTTGTATAATGAGCATTCAACATAGAAAAAACACAAAGATGACAAGGATGGACAAAGCTTGAAGACTAAGAAAGATCAATTACACATATATTGCTCGTTTTATAAACAAAAACAACAAGACAACTGACATTAAATAATATATAATGAATGAACTTTATACTAATATTGAATTAATAAGATTCATTAATCTCTAAATCTATGATGCTCAGAACTATAAGTAGGAATTTTAAATTCCACAAATTTATCTTTCAAATTATCGAAATGTGAAATTATTTTTAACTAAAATGATATGTTGTGGATGAAGGAAAAGAGAAAAAGTAATAATATAAGAATATAAATCGAGCAATGAAGAGTTACAAATATAAGAGATTCCATCTAAAACCCAACATATGGTTGGAGTGACAAAGTTTTCATTCTAGCTCTCCAACATGCATTATTGAAAATATCATGTATTAAAAGCCCCTCTATGAAAAAGCATATAAACTATACTAGTGAAATTCCTTTCACCTATTTTTGAAGTAGAAATAATTATTCCAATCAGATATCGCCACTTGCACTAATGAAAGGCCCCTCTTCCACACTTTGGGAACACATATTTATGATTGAGGTGTGGAGCCCATCTGTGGCAAACAGATTCAAGAAATACTTTCTTATCGAAGCATATTCTCGTAGAGGAAACATTTCTACACAATCATCTTAGCCAAGTTCATTTCCCCCCTCTTCACATCAATGATTTTCCACAATTACCATACTACACAGGATACAATGCAACACCAACCCTTACTTGAATCACAGCAAGCATCGATACTTATCAATTCAATCATCAATTCCATTAGTTATGGTCAAGGCACTACAACTAGTTGGTAGGTAAAGGTTACACTTCTCCTCCAACATCTTAACCTGGACAGTGAGAATCCTCTCTCCCCACCTCTTTGGTTCTCTATTAATTCCCCCGATCTCATTAGGACAGATGCTAATAGAGGTATTCAGGAGAATATCTACAAAGCTTATTTGAAATTCAAATGAATTGCACCATAACAGCTCCTATTGTAAAACTTTAGGTTCATCTTATCCACACCCTAGGGTAGTTCATATATAACTACATTATAGCATAAGAGTCCTGAAGATGGGTGTCGTGCACCAGAAAGTGTTTTCCAACCAATATAGCGGCCTCGCCTAGGTTTGAAACTTGGTTTACCAGTCTAGCAAGGCTTGTGGGTAGTTGGAAGTCCCACTGATTTGATCCCAGGTCCACTAATTCTCCTAATTAAAAGAAATAACTTCAGGCTTCTTATCACCAATTTTATACTTAGACTGATCATCATCTTCAAAGGGGGCACAATATTTCTGGATCTTTTTAATTTGGCAACCTGAATCTCAAGATCATTTTTTTTTATGTTCTATAAATTAGAAAAGCCATGGTTGATGCCAATGTTTGTTTAGTGATTCACATCATGCATGTCCTCTATGGGACTTCTCTACAGTAAGAAAACAAAAGTTATCTTGTTCCTTTGCAAGGTGGTACCCCTTAAGAATAATTCTCATAGACAAAACCTCCTATAACATGAATTCGATGTTAATTTCTGAATACTATATCTAATTTATGTCCCAAGCAATTTTTAATAACCTAGAAATTTAATTTACCTAGTAAATATTTTCTAAAATTGCTGAATAAAAATACTCTGGTATTTTAACAATAAAATTGATAGTAAAAGAAAAATATCAAATAAATCACATGCCAAAAATTATAAACCCTCTAATTTATCCCTCACTTTATTTCTCAAAATAAATAAGAAGATGGCGCACATAGAAATACATAATTTTTAAAGCAAATGGAACCTAGAAATTCAGCTACCTAAAAAAAATGAACTGCACCAACACTACCTCTGACACGGGAGGTTGACCAAAATGAGGGGGTAGTCTATA
This sequence comes from Pinus tabuliformis, assembly GCA_031772625.1. Taxonomy (NCBI): domain Eukaryota; kingdom Viridiplantae; phylum Streptophyta; class Pinopsida; order Pinales; family Pinaceae; genus Pinus; species Pinus tabuliformis. The sequence goes on along the minus strand of CM062817.1, from coordinate 1,195,354,845 downwards.
ATTCGACTACTATTTAGATTTAAAGCCAATCAGTTGTGCACAAATAGGTTCTATGCGTGTATTTTCCCTCTGGGGGTCCCGCTTTTCTAACCAATCATTGTCAGTCTCTTGTTGCCTTCTCCTTTTGCTTGAGCACTTCAATCCACACCATTGATCTCTCTTCTCTAGATCCAATGGATATCACATTGTCCACTTATCAACTTACCGAGACAATATTCGTCGTCAATGTGACCCGTCCAATCAAATGGCTGTTGCGCAATATCACACAGATTCTTGCACGGTCGATATCAAATCGAGAGCACATGAGAAAGTGGTTTTCTCGTGCTACATGTCGACTGTTGAAGCTAATCGCATGAAATTTCCCAATACCATTTACAAACTTTTGGGCACGTGAGATACTGCTTCCTGCTTATCAAATACAACTGACGTGTTTTATTTGTTCTTTAAGAAAAAGTGCTTAAGGAAACGTTTAGTGCTTTAAGCTCAATATTACACTTAACACTGATTAACGATGATTTATAAATAAAGTGCTTAAAAAAAGGAAAATACCTGATTAATTCTAGAACGCTGATACCAAGATACAATGAACTTTTGCACCAGGATTAACATGCAACACCACACTTCAATCATTTATTCAATAAATTGGAAATTACAGAGTCTTGGCCCTCTGAGCTCGATTACAATAGTTTTTTGACCTCTATTCAATCTCAAACCCTATCTCTGTCACACAAACTCTCACTTGCTCACTCTGTTTTCAATCATCTAATCTTTTGTCATTACATTCTTTTTCCTTTTATGAATCAAATCCTATCCTAACTGCATTGACAACTTGATCCCTATTTTTATTGGTCTAACAATCAAATCCCCTAAATCTCTCTATATGCATACATGGCATATAATTACATTTAATCAAGTCTTCTAAAGACTTATTAAGTCCATCAATTTAGCTCTATTTTAAAGAGAATTTGCCCCAGTTTACAATGATTGTCCACATTTCCTCTTTCATAGCTCAAAATTTCAATTCTGATTAAGGGTGGTCGGATACTCCTGCATCAACCTCCCTCCCTCCTAGCCATCATACATGTGGATCATGTAGTAATATCCACGCATGCACACTATGAGTAGTACTATCTACACATGGTGCCTCCCTACATAAGTCATCTGATGTGACTCTCCTAGAGCTACATGTCAGCCATCTATGAATCAGGTGCTCAGCAGCTCATATTGTCTTAGCCTCCACTGAGTTTCCTTCTCCTGAATTTTACATCTGCAAACTTTTCTTTCTCTTCATACTTTGAGTCTCTCACTTCTCACTTGATGAAATGTCTCTAAAATCTACAAATTACATGCAATTGTAATGTGTCTTTCCCCTTCCCTTAGGTTTTCTTTATAATTCACCATTTCTCTATATCCATAACCCTAATCTCCAAAGAGATAGATAGCTAGGATTAATTTTTTTTTACAACAAATGGAACCTAGGAAAACTATCTCATAATGTCCACATCACTGTCACTGATCTTATTTATACATGCTCAAAAATAAAGAAATTCCATGTAGGTCTGGAAGTACTGAAAATAGCATCAGAGAATTACATATACCTCAGTCTATAACAATAATAACCTCATCATTTCTTAGATAAAATCCACAATCTATTACAGTTGGCTTGTGAAAACAATCGAAATATCCATTAGGCTTCGAGATCTGTGCCCACTTTGGGACATCGTGCTTGAAAGGAGGGTAAGTAGCTGTAACTTTACTAACACCATGGCCAGTTGGATATTTAAGATTATAGGTGACTCAGGCTGAAGATGTTTCTACTTGTACATTGATTTCCTACCTCAAACTTCACATAATAAAAAACTCATATAATCATCGAAATATCATGCCTTTTTACAACAAAAATACATGCCTAGATGGATTAAAGTGCAGCTGGGTGCATAAGATAAGTATAAGGACACAAGGCTAAAGTTCAAAAGTGTGGGCATTTATGGGAGAAATATTGTTGGCTGGCCAATCAAACCAAATCTACACAAATAACCACTCTGCAAATGAAGCTAAAACCACAACATCCCACTTTCAAACTCTTACATCACTAAAACAATGCTTGCAATAATGCTGCAATCAACATGTAAGAATATAAGAGTGCGAGACATCTACAGGTTAATGGAGACTCATAGCAACACAGTGCTTCAAGGCATCTAAAAGATTGACATCAAAACTTCTTATTGCCCCTGTAACTCTATATACAAAATCTAAATATGAGCCTGCATATATACTTTATTTGAGCGTGACAATATATAGGATTTTATTAAAGGCATCATTGCTTATTTTACATCAAATTACAACAAGCCATAGTGAGGGTGTTGGATGTCAAAAATATTCTTATCTTGCATCATAAAAAGAAAAGATGACTGCTATAATAAACCTTCAAATATCCATGAAATCATATCCAATGAATTACATAAGAGTTGTATGGTACCAAATAGAAAAATAGATAATTTACTTCAAATGCATGCGACAAGAAATACAAATCCACCACAAAATATATTCAAATATAGAATGAAGCCCAAGGAAAGAATGGATTTGGGTTGCAATGACACCCATCAAAATAGGGAAAACAGGTAGACTAATGGCCATTTCCAACGGCTTAACCATATGCTCAAGAATTCCTCTACTCAACGAATTTCATCTTACATGTGGCCATTCGAATTGATATTGGCAATGACAGAGATTCGAAGGAATTTCATGCCAAGTATATAAACTTAATCAATAAACCATTTCCACCATACTTCAACAAACAACACATGCTACTTAAATCCTGTCATGGCCCCCAACTCAAGACCAAGGTCGAGTTTTTCCATGATAGGTGTTCATAAGTATGCCCAACCAACTAGATATATACATATACAAACTAAGAAGTTACAACCAATACAATGATTGCTCCATCACCCTCAAAAGCCAAGAATAAAAATGGTTGACATGGCTGCTAGGGCGTTCAATACTTTGAGCATGGAAACTACAACCATATAAAGGTTATTTCCCCATTTCCATCCAAAAAGCGGATGAAATAAAATGGTTCAAGGCTACCAATAATATCAAGGTCGTGGGTATGTGCATGGGCCAAATGATAAGCAAATGGTTCGAATGGTAAGTGCAACAATGGTTTCCTAAGTCAAAAGAGAGGAAAATAGGGAAGGCTAGGGAACAATCAATTTCCACATATCGTTTGACCCATAGACACCAAATTTTCATGCAAGAAAACATACATTATACCCATCATATAATTCCCATGAAAGATGGCCAGGTGCAAGCCTTTGCATGGCTTGGCTCATGGGTTTGTAAATAGACTTTAATAAAATGATAAGAGGTCAAACTTGTGGAAGAAGAGCTGAAAATAAATAGGTTAACTGAGTGAAACAAGCAACCCATCAAACACTTCAAACTCATGCAACAAAACATTCAATATGAAAGAGATAAATGGTTGTTTAAGAGCCACAAGGCCTACCTTATCTTCTTTCAGGGGAGGCTGGACTATTTTCCCCTTCTTTGATGAGCTTAACATGGTGTCTACTTCCTTCAACCATGAAATTGATACCCCAAGAGGCTGTGTTTATGTGTGTGAAATCAACTGTCAACTAACTTCTAGTTTTGGGATAAAACAAGAGAGGGTTGAGGTAAGAAAAGAAAATATGGCCTCTTCTCTTCACAACCAATACCTTCCAACAAACACTGCAAATAAACAAGCTGACTGAGTGAAACAAGGCACCTAGAAAACACTTCAAACTCATGTAGAAAAACATTAGAAATGCAAGAAACAAAGGTCATTTTAAGAGACACATAAGCTACCTTCTTTTCTTTCGAAGGTCGCTGGAGTATTTTCCCCTTCTTTGATGAGCTTACCATGGCATCTGCTTCCTTCAACCACAAAATTGATACCCCAAGAGGGTGCCTTTATGTGTTTTAAATCAGCCCTAAACTAACTTATGGTTTTGCGATAAAACAAGAGAGGGTCGAGCTAAACAAAGAAAATATTGCCTCTTCTCTTCACAAGTGAGACCTTGCAACAAATGATGAAAATAAATAGGATGATTAAGGGAAACAAGGCACCCAATAGACACTTCAAACTCATGCAGTAAAACATTCAAAATGAAAGAGATTTACAGTAGTTTAAGAGCCACAAAGCCTACCTTATTTTCTTCCGAGGGTGGTTGTATTGTTTTCCCTTCTTTGATGACATTCCCATGGCATCTTCTGCCTTCAACAACAAAATTGATAGCTCAAGAGGATGCCTTTGTGTATGTTAAATTGGCCCTCAACCAACTTATGGTTTTGGGATAAAACAAGAGAGGGTTGAGCTAAAAAAATAAAATATGGCCTCTTCTCTTCTCAACCGAGACCTTCCAACAAATGCTGCAAATAAAAAGGCTAATTGAGTGAAATAAGGCACCCAATAAACACTTCAAAGTCATGCAGCAAAACATTCAAAATGCAAGAAACAAAGGGTTGTTTAAGAGCCACAGGGACTACCTTTTTTTCTCCTGGAGGTGGCTGGATTGTTTTCCCCTTCTTTGATGAGCTTTCCATGGCATCCGCTTCCTTCAACCACGAAATTGATATCCCAAGGGGACGTTTTTATGTGTTTGAAATCAGACCTAAACTAACTTCTAGTTTTGTGATAAAACAAGAGAGGGTCGAGCTAAACAGAGAAAAATGGCCTCTTCTCTTCACAACTGAGACCTTCCAACAAATGTTGAAAATAAATAGGATGACTAAGGGAAACATGGCACCCAACAAACACTTCAAACTCATGCTGTAAAACATTCAAAGTGAAAGAGATTTAGGGTAGTTTAAGAGCCACAAAGCCTACCTTATTTTCTTTCGAGGATGGCTGGACTATTTTCCCCTTCTTTGGTGAGATTCCCATGGCGTCTACTACCTTCAACAACAAAATCGGTACCATAAGAGGATTCCTTTATGTGTGTGAAATCAGCCCTCAACTAACTTCTAGTTTTGGGATAAAACAAGAGAGGGTCGAGCTAAATAAAGAAAATATGACCTCTTCTCTTCACAGCTGAGACCTTCCAACAAATGCTGAAAATAAACAGGCTGACTGAGGGAAAGAAGGCACTCAATAAAAATTTCAAACTCATGCAGCAAAACATTCAAAATGCAAGAGATAAAGGTCATTTTAAGAGCCACAGAGCCTACCTTATTTTCTTTTGGAGGTGGTTGGATTGTTTTCCCCTTCCTTGTGGCACTTACCATGGCATCTACTGCCTTCAAGCATGAAATCGATACCCCAAGAGGTTGCGTTTATGTGTGTGAAATTGGCCCTCAACTAAATTTTGGTTTTGGGATAAAACAAGAGAGGGCCGAGCTAAACAAAGAAAATATGGCCTCTTCTCTTCACTGTCAATACCTTCCAACAAATGTGCCTATGCCTCAAGAAGCCACCAACAAACTGGGTACCCAATGGTGTGAGGAAAGGTGTGGTAAGGGCATTACAAAGGTAAGGATTATGGCCAAGTGCAAGCCACTCCTCCATAGCGATGGAAATATTTGTATGTTCCTTTTTCTATCTCTGTAGCAATTTTCATGACATCCCTAATGAATTCTCTTCCCACATCTTCATAAGATTCTGAGATCTTGGTGTGCATGATTAAAGGTATTATTGTCATCATCTTATTCTTCATCTTCGCGTACATGCAAGGAATGCAATAATCTAGTCATTGATATGAAATCGGGTTCCAGTGTCGAATATCTATTTGGTCGAAGGTTGAATTGTCTAAAGTTAGGGATTTTCGGGTTGGAGATGGCTTGGTTGACATGGGCCGCTGGATTTCTGTAAAATGGCCTCAGGGATTGGAATTTTTTTATGGCATTCCTCAATTGGGTGATCGTACTTCTGGTGGTGAGAGACTCCATTGTAGTTAGCTTGAATAAATCGTATCCAAAACCCTGTAAATTAGGAAATTTAGGATGATATCTAAACTTGAGATTATATTGTACCCGCTAGTACTTTACTTAAATTTATTTCATGATAAAAATGTGAAGAAAATAGTAATTTATCAATTTTATACTAAAAATTAGAGTAAACCTTAAACTAATATTAATCTTTACAATTAAAAAATTGATGAAATCTTATCAGAAGTGTGAACAACATCCTTTCATTAAAGTCCTTTATGTCTTTTAGTCACTTTTTTTCAACATAGAGAGTTACCAAGCATATGGTAAGTCGAAACCAAATCAAAACTAATTAGGATATATAAAACATGTCAAGTAACCTTTCGTACTAATGTCTCCTCCTATGGTAACTTCCAACCTGAGGGTTGCTTACTACTCACTAGAGCTCCACTGGATAAGAAATGGTGATGCGCACTTTTACTCTATTTAGGGGGACATAAAAAGGGGGACTTTCTATTTCCTTGTGCTTGGATTTGGATGGGTGCTTGATAAGGTGATAAAATGGGCTAAAATGGTCATATAATTGATTTTACCATCAATCTTTTAATGCTCCCCCTTACAAGGGAATGATGGGGGAAAATGTGAACAAAGAAATATCTACTGATATAACATATGCTCAATATTTTTTTGGCGCGAGAGAAACTCCGTTAATAAAACGTCTTCTGCCAAGTTTGTTTTAAGACAATTGTATTTCACTTAGTTTACTACATTTTTTATTATGGAAATCGTATTTCATTTGGTTTGAGATATTTTTTTAAGACAAGTTTAATGTTTAAGTCTTAAAAAATTTCTTACACTACCCTTTTGTGTAGTTGTGCACCTTTCAGAACCTTTCCAAACAAGGAAAGACACATCCACAAATCCCAAGGGTGCCCTTAGCATCAGGTAATATTAATATGAGCTAATAAGAAAGTGCGGGCATATTAACTCAAGGATTTAAAACCCAAACTTTACTTTTGGGTGGGAAATGTTATAGGCCCATACTATGCTTGGCGAATCTTTGGCACATGGAGAATTTGAATGTCTAGAATAAAATGAAATAATGGTATACGACTACCCTGAGCCAAAGCGTAGTGCAATGTAGAGTACATCCTTACACCCCTTTCTTTGTAGAACACAATTCTTTCTACTGCAACCAAAGGTTGCACATTTGAAAGTTGTTGACTCTGAAGAATATAACTACTCCATACAAAGCCCCAACAATGATAGAGATATCATTGCTCATATCCTTGATATGTAGTAATCTAGTCATTATTATCTAATAAGAGTCCATGTCATAGAAAATGGGAACATCACAAATTTTTTTGCTCTGTCTACCCAAACAAAATATTTTCGACTGTAATTTTTCATACAAGAGATTTCCAACTACATACCACTTTGTGTTGACTTTTCAAAACATAATTTCAGAGAGAAAACCACATGTAGGTTTGAAGAAGTATCTAGCAACATTATAATCAAGACTTTATCAGTATGTCCACAACTAATTCCATAGACAGGACGTGAATTGTCCAAAGAATGATTATGAGTATTGGGTAGGGAAGTATAATTCTTGGGTTGAGCTCTTTAACGAAAGTTCTATTCTGCCTTGATCTCGAGGAAGAAGAATGAAATCTTAAAATGTGACTTTGAAGTAGATATCTTAGTATCTTGTAGACTTTTTATAATGCTAGTAGAAGGATTCTAGTGCCAAAACATTAACAACTTTAATGCCTACTTGTGGAGGGAATAGTTTATGTAATTCTCTACAAAGTCCATCCCTAGATGATCTTCGACAATAATAGAACTAACTTCCAACATCCATGTAACTAGGTTGTATTTTTCTTTGATATTTTGATACTCTGTGAATAGCCTACATTTTAATGGTGAAAGTAAGAAAATTAACTCACATTTAGACATTAAGTTGATAGTACTATGTTAAAACCATTCATTTTCTAGCTACAGGACTCTGTAAAGTGGTTACCTCAAAATTTTCAATAATCTTGTCAGAATAATGACCAAGTGGCCTGAAGTGAATGACTTTTGCTCACCTTTTCATCAACAATAATTGAACCCATTATAGTAAGTCAAAAATCACCACTCTAAAATAAGAAATTTAAGTTATCATATACTCTAGACATTGCTTTATCTCATACAAACCTTCGAAGATGTCAATGTTGGGTTGATGAATGGTACATATAACCATCCTTACAGTATCTATTGTATTATAAACATTTTTCATAGCAATTTCAGCTACTATGGCATCCAAAATAGAAGTGGGCTCATCCATGAAAATTATATAAGGATTGGGAACAAGATCAACAACTATTGTTAGCCTTTTCCTTTGTTTTGTTGACAATCGAGTCACACTAGGCAGGCCTACTAGTGCATCACTTAGATTGTCTAATTCAAACATTTCCATGACTTCACCAATGAAGGAACGCAAATTGGTATCTTTTTCATGTCTACAACATGATGATTTGGCACAATGTCATAAGAGAAATTGATTAGTTTTGTAGACTTAAAAATTTGGTTTCTTTGTCAAAATCCTTCAAAAGATATATAAATGCCAAATATAATAGTGATTCCCAGACAGTGACATATCGAGAATGTATATCATTCTACTCATAGTTATTAAAAATCTAAGCAAAGGTTTCTTGTTTTATGGGAAATCCATATATCTAGATATCACCCTCAATATATCCTCCAATATTCCTTCCAGCTAAGACATCCATGAGAGTTTTCTTCCCTGCACCACTATCACGCATAAATCTTGTAAGAACACCAAGTATGAATGCACCTGTAATAGAGCAATGGAAATCTACCTTTAGTCACTTATGGAAGAACAAGAATATATAAGGTGTATGGTCGGTTTGATGAAGGTTCTTCCAGAGATGCATTTCACTATGAGGATCCATTCGAGCATGTTTTACATGTAATTGGAGGAATGGTTACAAGTATTACATTCTCTTTTGTCATCTATTTTTATGGATATCCTTATTATTAGGTTCAAACTAGGTCCTAAGACCATGTGGATGAAGGATCTGAGAAAACAGGGAGCTTTACAAGATGAACACCCAACTTGAGATGATCCCATGTAGGACTAAGTTACACATGGGTTTGGTCAAAGGCCCACTTGAGTCTTGAGGTTGGACACCCTCGTGAAGGAGGTGGTTGGGGGATGTTACAGGAAATAAGGGGTGAGAAATAACCATAATGGAAGAGCTTCCATGTATTTGAAGGTGTGTTTCCCGCTCAAGTAGAAATTTTTGGGTGTAAGGACACTTTTCCACATATTTGGAGGCATATTTTACCTTTTGAGGTATTTGGGATTAACTACATTGCAAAAATTCAACCCTAGGTTGTTATTATCCATATGATCCTAGTTAAACATATAAATTTCTAAACTTAATATAATGTAGAAATTAATTTCATATCATAGCATCAATCACACAATAACTAGAAATTTAAGCAGTGGCAGAAAAAAAGAATTTTGTAAATACATAATTAATTTATTCTCAAAATCAGCTTTGCATACCTAAAGGAAAACTCTACAAGATACTAAAATAACAACTACATGGTCATCATAATCATCTCACAATGAGGTGTATGATCTACACAAAAAAGAAAGGACAAAGCTGTACAACTGTTGTATTGCTCCATATGGCCATACAAATCCATATAATTGTATTGATTCTTTGTACAATTTCCTTTGAAAATATTGAAAACCTGTAAGTTCATCCTTATTGATGCATTTCTTTCCCTCATTTTTTCAATGTGGGCAATACTTCTCTATCTTTTCTCATTTATTATTTTCTGAAACGTGTACAAGTTATTTCTTGCACTAAATTTCTCAATATACATATTGTTCAAGACCTTTTCTTCATATATGGAAGAAATTTTGCATGAGGAGATACCATGTGGTTGTTGACATAATAAAACCATCAAATGAATATTAAATTCATGCTTTAAAAGGATTTAATGAAATATAAAATGGAAAGTGGAAATATAGACCCATTTTATTCATTCAAAACACAAAAGGAAGTGCTCCACTTGAGGAGGATTGGAGCCTTGAAAATATCCCTGAATAAAATGGCACAAGGCCACCAATAGAGTCTCCTTAGAATAACTCGGAGAAGATTTTATAGGAATCACAACGATCTTGAATACCCAAGCATGGCCATCCCAATGTAAGCCAACAACCTGCAAGAGCATATATTAAGCAGAGAAAAAGGACCATAGGGCCCATGGAATCAAACATCCTTCACAACATCGAGCCTCATCCTTGATTGTCTCCATCACATTGTGCACCAGCACCAGCTAACCAACATGAGAACCCATTTAGGAGAAAATGTCATCGACGATGGTGTCAAAAGGCACAAATGAATTTTCCAATGCCCCCTTGTTGTGTATAGCTCCCACCAAAGAAGAGGAGTCTAACATACTCTTCCTCAACGAAGAACAATTTTGATTGTCCTCATAGTTGCTAGAATGCACCTTGGGACCTTTGGCATCTTCACCACACCCAAATCTACAAATGAATCCACCTCCTCTGACCACATTGCATTCGATAACTCCTCCTCATGCCAACATTATGATAAACTATCAAAGCCTAGAAGCTTGTGACCCTTGCAAGAAACCTTCACAAAGTCCTCTTCATTCACATCTGATTTGAAACATTGTAAAAAAGTATTGGTAGCATATAATATTCTCCCTCGTGTGGCTATTTGAACTCATAACATCCTTTCAAGTGGTGACATAAACAACCATAAGTGTGTTCACGATTTAGATTACCATTTTATTTTTATTACTAAATAGTCAATACTACTCCATGCCTATTTTAGTAGATATCCCATAGTTTTACCAAATACTCATTTTAATACCTCCAAAACCTATAACCCTCTACCCAAAATCCCCACCCCCATTATCTATAATATATTGGATATATTTTTCACAATTTTAAAACCCACTTTGCGAATGAACATGATAATTAATAAGGTTATTCATCCCTTGAATTGATGACCCCATTTTGGCCTTTGCTAATGGTTAATCCCATATCCTTTGATGATCTATCACATTATCCCCATCCCTCTGCAAACTGCATGAAATAATTCAGATATGATGCTCTTATCCCTCAAATTCAGCATGTACTTGAGTCGTCCTCTCTTTCCAATAAGTCATCCTATGTCGTTGTGTCACCATTCCAGCCTTTGGATATGGTCTTGTCCCCTGGTACATTTTCCCCTAACAAGTTATTAGAGGCCATTTTGTCCTCATTTGCGAATATGGCTCCCCTTTCTATTAAAATATCCCTTTTCCATAATCCTTTGGATTCTGGAGGTGAATCATATAAAAATGTCACACATAGGAAGAAGAAACCCCCTATATATAAAAAGGTTTCAGCCTGTAACAAGATCAACTTAGGTTATTCCGATGAGGCGGGATATCCAGATAATTGGTTTCATATTGATTATGATTTTTCTGTTGGGAATATCACTATTTCTTCTTTGGATGGATTCTAGGTCCTTAGAGGGGATGTAACCATGCATGTGGTGCCTCTATAACTATTATATCCATTAACATCTTAGGTTTGGGAATGACCCAAAATGTAAGCTCCCTCAAAGGTATTGTTCAAGGTCATAAAACCTCTCTAATCCTTTTCCAATAAATGATGGTTTGTAGATATAAGGTGTGGGAGGAAATGTTGTATGTGTGCCTTGCATGACATGTAGTTGCAATTGATGCTATTGGCTTATATGCTGGTTTGGGGGTTATGTGGGATCCAAAAATTATTGAGATGCAAGCATTTCTATCGTGTGTAGGGATTATCATCACTGAATTCATGATGTTAAACTGTCAAAGGGTCTTAATTGTAAATTCATATGCTCCATATGTGGGGCATAGACTATTTTGGGACCAGGTTTTGAAATATAGAATCCTTCGATTAAGTTCTATGACCATCGCAGGGGATCTTAGTTTTCGATGAGGAGGGAAGAGATTTGGGGACAAAAGTCTAGAATTGATAGTATGGCTACTTATTTCAGAGGTTTTATGGAGGATTTTTCCCTATTGGATGTGACAGTAGATCCTCTTGGCCCCACTTGGAGGAATGGGAGAACTAGTGAGAAGGCTATCTCAAAAATAATGGACTTGTTTCTGGTTAATTAGAGTATGGTTAATTGTCCAACATATATAAGATCTTATATTATTCCAACATTTATTTCTAATTACTTGCCCATTATGGTGACATGGGACAAAGGGGAACATAAGATATCATAACCATTCAAATTCAACCCGAAATGGCTTAAAATGGATGAATTTTGGGATCTTCTCTAAAATGTTTGGTTTCAGTCATTACTTCCTCGTCCACAGAATCACATGACATCCATATGCCAAACTCTTAGAGAGATTAAAAGGGTTTCTCAAGAATGGATTAAGGGGATGAAGGAGGGCGAAACTAAAGCTCTTAGGGAGATTGACATTTGCCTATATTATTTCAATGATCTTCAGGACCAATTATTCTTCTCAGAGGAATACTCGAACAAGATAATTGAATTGGAGTATGAGAGAAGGGACATTCTCTATTCATGGAAGAAGACATCCACATGAAGAGTAGGGCGACATGGATAAAAGTTGGAGATAGAAATACTAGATATTTCCATGCACATTTCAATGTTAGAAAATAGATCAATTCCTTAAGGAGGATAAGATATGAAGTCATAAACATGTTTAGTTCACATAGATCTAATGAAAACGTGTCTGTCACACATTTCAAAGGCCAATTCTCAGCACAAGAGACATCTTTTTGGTTGCAAATAAAATTTACCAAAGAAGTTCCAAACATGTTCACATCAGAGGATAATGACAGTTTGGGACAACCAATCACAAGGGAGGCATTGATAAAGATATTGAAGGAATGTGCAAAGGAGAAAAGTCTCAGCTCGGACGGGCAGGGGATTGAACTTTTTATTCACTACATTGATTTGATGATCCCAAATTTGTTGGCAGTAGTTGAAGAATACTGGATCCATGGGTTCATCTCAGGGGCCATAAATGTGACTTTCATACCATTATTCGCCAAAAGGGTGTATCCAAGAACCTTTGTACATTAACATCCCATATCTTTATGCAATTCGGTGTACAAGATAATATGAAAATTGATTGCAAGTGGGTTGAAGCTGATATTGTCAAAGCATATTACAGAGGAACAATTTGGTTTCTTAGAAGGTAGAGAAATACAAGATGTAATTAGTATTTCCAAGGAGATGATGCAGTCTATTAAATCACAAAACAAAGATATTTCTTTCTAAAGGTAGACTTGAGCAAGGCATATGATTATATTGACTGGGAATTCTTCTTCTTGGTCTGTTTAAAATCTAGCATGTCTTTATTTACATTAAGTGGATTTTGGCATGTTGCAAAACTACATATTCTGTTGTCACTATTAATGGCTTGCCTTTACAATTTTTCAATGCATATAGAGGAATTAGACAGGGATTTTCCATGTCTCCATTACTCTTTCTCTTAGTTATTGATTGTTTCAGTAGAAAAATGAGAGTGTCAAAGGATAATGGAATTATTAAAGGGATCAAAGTAACAAAAAAATATTTCCACTTGTCATTTAATGTGCGTATATGAAATGTTACTTGGTGGGGAATCCATGGTGGGGGAGTGGAGAACCATTAGAGACCTCATTAAATCATTTGGAGTTGTGTCTGGTTTGTGTATGAATGAAGGAAAATTAATCTTGTTACATGATGATAGTGAGGAGAATGTAACAAAGGACATATGTGATCTGTTTGGGGTAGCATCATCAATCTTGGATGATGGTTTCACCTACCTTGGGTTTAATATGAAACTGAAAGGATACTATAACCAGGATTGGGCATGGTTAATTGAAATATTTCACAAAAAAATGGACAATTGGAAGTACATATGGTTGACGATGGGAGGAAGGATGGTAATGATGAAATCAATGCTACAAAACATTTCAATATATTGGATGCACCTTTATTTAATGCCAAGGGAGATCATCCATAAGATAGAAGCTATCATGAGCCACTTCTTATGGGTTGGAACACAACTACAAGAAAAAAATCATTTGGTATGATGGTCAACACTTCCAAGGCTAGTGGAAGAAGCAGGTTGGTGTTTCATAGATACATCCACTTTTAACAAGGCTTTGATTATAAAAAAAAATTGTGAAGGGTTGTGTCTAGACACTACAACAAAACCAGCGATTTGTGCCCGATTTTAGTACATTTTTTTTGTAATTGTGATGAGGAACCTGGCACTAAGTCTGGCTCTATTCTACAACTTTTAAAGCATCCTTTTTTGCACCTGATTTTTCATCCTTTCTCACGCTAGATTTTGCATCATTTTTTACACCAAACTATGCATCATTTTTTGCGTGAAATTTTGAACCAAGATTTGCATCTTATTTTATGACAGGTTTTGCTTCTAGTTTTGTGTCATTTTTTGCATCTATTTTTCATCGTCTTTTTCTTCCTATTTTGTGTCATTCTTTTCTTCCATTTTTGCGCCATAATTTGCATCAAGTTTACATCGTATTTTGCACCCAATTTAACGTCTTTTTCTGCCTCTACTTTGTGTTAGTTTTTGTATATAGTCTTACGCCGGGTTTTGCATCTATTCTTAGACTACTTTTTGCTTCTAATTTTGTACCTATTTTTGCACCAACTTTGGTGCCTATCTTTGCACCATGTGTTGAATTTGATTTAGCTCCAAATTTTGCATCCATTTTTGTGCCCACTTTTGCATCTTTTTTTGGACCATTTTTTACGTCCACTTTTACATTTGATTTGTCTCCATTTTTCCCATCCCATTTTGCACCATATTTTGCGTCATTTGTTACATCCAATTTTGCGTCGTTTTTAACACCATTTCTTGCGTCCAATGGTACATCATTTTTAGCATCCAAATTTTCATTTATATTTGCATCTTATGTTGAGCCATTTGTTGTGTCCACCTTTGCATCTTATTTTGTGTCTAATGGTACATTCAATTTAGATCCATTTTTTACATGTACTTTTGTATTTGTTTTTGCACCAAGTTTTGCATCATTTTTTGCATCTAATTTTGAGCTATTTTTATGCCCATTTTTGCACCATTTTTTGTGTCTACTTATGTGTCCAATGTTACACCATTATTTACGCCCACTTTTTCATCCAATTTTTCATTTTTTTGGTGTCTAGTTTTACATCATTCTCACCATCCAAATTTGCATCTTTTTCTGCCTCATTTTGTGTCTAAGTTTGAGCCTAAATTTTCATCTGATTATGCATTATTTTTTACATCCAATATGGCATCCTTGGTTTCTCCTTCTTTCAGCCCCATTTTGCATCTTGTTTTATGTATTTTCTTACATCTTTTTTTTTCCTTTTTTGCACCCAAGTTTGCATCCAAAATTTACACCATTATTTGCATCATCATTTGGCATCTTAATTTGTAACATTTTTTTCTTCTTTTTAGCACTCAAATTTGCGTCATATTTTACATCTAGTTGTCTGTCTTTCTTTGGATCTAATTTGGTGTCCATTTATGTCTCCTTGTTTTTGCCCAATTTGATATCCTTTTCTATGCCATGTTTTTCTCCCTTCTTTGTGTCAACTATTGCACAATTTTTCACTTCTAGTTTAAAACACTTTGTATGTCATTTTTTGCATTTTGTATTAATTTCTAGTTTAACATCCAATTTTTCTTTCAATTTTGCATCCATGGTTACATCCACATTTGACTTCTTATGTAGAGTATATTTTTCTTTACATATATGACCCCCTTTATAGATTCATTTTACTAATTTCAATTGCATAGTGAAATATATCATAGTTTATAAATATCATTAAAGAATATATCACAATTCAAAATCATTTGTAAAGAAATTTAAGGGAAATTGAAAAAATCCATCCAAAAAAAAAACAATGTCGATATATACAATGGTTCATTGACAATTTTTAACACATGTATAAAATAGCAACATAATACTAATAACATCAGTATTATTTTTTATAAAAACAGCTAAAATTAAAATATGATTAACAGATCAAAATATTTCATGAATATCATTATTCTATGATAAATTAACAACATACATCCAAAGGTGGTAATATCACCATACATTATAATTCTCTATCAAATTAATGATGATACTTTCCAATATATAAATCAAATACAAATATAATAATGATAACATCATCATCATCTTTAATCAAATCAAACTCATCGTATGATTACCAAATCAGAATGTTTCATTGATATAGGGTAAATTCACAACACCCATCTAAACATAACAATGTCATTCTACACAATAATTTCTTCATCAAAAACAATGCATGTGCATGCCTAGCTACGACCACCAAG
The DNA here is from genome assembly GCA_031772625.1 of Pinus tabuliformis. NCBI lineage: Eukaryota > Viridiplantae > Streptophyta > Pinopsida > Pinales > Pinaceae > Pinus > Pinus tabuliformis. The sequence goes on along the minus strand of CM062817.1, from coordinate 1,195,338,525 downwards.
ATCATCATGATCATCTTGATTATCCTCATTAGTGTCATCCACATCATCTCCTCCTTCACCATGCACCATCATCCTCATCCTCATCATCTCCTGATATATGTTGAGCATAGTTTGGATGATCATCGTGATCATCGTCTTGGCAATCATTACCTATAGCAATTTGGCAAAAAAAATCAATATTACATGTTAGTATTAATTACATAACACAGCGCGTTTTTGTTATACAATGCTAACCATAAAATGAGGTAAGATTTAATATCTAATAGTACTAGAAAATACAATGAAAATACGGTTCAAAAGTATATTGGAAATCCAACTAAGATTACATACCATAGAGTCCATCCAAACAAAAACTTCAACCCATCTCTTTTGCTGCGGCACCTCCTTTTCCAAATGATTTGGAGGTCTTCCATATGTTAGTTCCTGTGAATCAGTAAATAGGGAAAAATTAGATAACAATGACTTTCTTCTAGTATAAATTTTATTAAAAAGATATCACATGTTTAATATACTTACAAAGGTTGTTATCAATGCTTTTAAGCCTTTCTCGACACTACGATGAGTGACTTTTGTCTTGGTTAACCTCGCCTTGGATGCCTTGTCCTTAAACATAAACCAACTCAACTTATTTTCACACAAATACACGTCTAAGATACTTATAAGTATTAATACATTCTAAATAACATTTAATGAAAAATTCAATAACTGAATGCTTTCATCGCTGCCCTTTCTTTGTGCATCCAACTTCTCATATGATTTTACAAGTTCTTTCCATACTTTAAAAGGTATGTCAAATGGTCTTTGTTTCAGTCTTTGATCTTGAGGAATTTTTTAATTTTTCTTCTTTGGTTGCAACGAAGCCTCTCACAGTTGAGTGACATTTGCAATTTTATCTTCTTAACTGACCAACCAGTACCAAATTCATTCTCTATGTCCTGTACCACCATATTTCTTAGGTGAAGTGGAATCTTGGAGAATGTGAGGTGAAGATGATCTCTAAATCATTGAGGGCATGAGTCTTTTAGCCTATTTGAGAATTGTTTTCATGCATCCGTCCTTCTTATCTCCCCTGAAACAGGGTCATACTCTATCTTGGTACCTAAACTACCAATAGATGATGCATATGCTGAGGATGAACAAGAATTTGCAGTCCCGTGAGTTGCCATCACACAAGATGTCTCAACACAATGTTCTTCATTATTGGTTTTTTATGTTAATGACATTTTTCCGATTTTTTTCTTGATCCAAGAGATGATGGGGAATTTATCGATACAATGCTAAACCTATTGAAGGCCAACCCTTTGTTCTGCAAAAAGGTGATGCATTGAATGATAGAAAACCAAGCATACTGTAATTCCTATTTATGTTTGGCTGACAATTTCCATAAATTGCAGGAAGTACTTATTTATTTGTTGTTTGTAAGTCACTTATTGTTTCTTTATCAGATAAAATATAATTGATATCTCATCCTGTAGAAATAGTACTACATCCATGGTTTGTAAAATGATCAATGATTTATATCAAACCTCAACACTCTTGGAGAGCAATGGAATATCTCACTTTGACTTTGTTCTTGTAATATTATTACAATAATGTGTGGAGAAACATGGTTTGCTAATGTGTTGAATAAATTGTTAAAAAATAATTATTTAAAATTGATTAATTAATGAAGGATTGCCTTATGGATCCACAGCTTTAGGGAAAACTTTCTTGCTTACTAGCATGCCATGAAATTTGAGCCACTAGTTGAAGGCCAATAGAATCTCCCAGCAATGGTATGGTGAGATAAGACTAGGGGTAGCATGTTGCATGTTGTGGGCAAACTATAGCTAGCTGTATTGATTAATTGACGAAGGATTTCCTTGCGGATCCACAACTTTAAGGAAAACTTGCTTGCTTACTAGCGTGCCATGAAAGTTGAGCCACCAATTGAAGGCCAATAGAATCTCTCCTAGCAGAGGTATGATGAGATAAGACTAGGGGTAGCTTGTTGCATGTTGTGTGAAAACTATAGCTAGCTACATTGAAGTTCCTAATATAGTGCACTTTAATGCATCACTTTCTTTTGGATTATCTAACTTGCTTAGAAGTTCAAGAACGTTTTGGCTCGACAGAAACAATCTATAAGCTGAAATTGAACATCTCAGTATATTATAATATAAAAAACTAGTAAAATTTGATGGACCAACAAATAGATAAATTACTTACTAAAAGAACTTGAACCAAAACCTTACCTTGATAAAGATGTTGGCTTGTTTCAATAAGACACTTAGACATGTTTGTGGTACTGTCAAATATAGATGAGTTTGCAGAAGAATAACCTATAGAAAAGCCTTTAGGATCTCCCCCTCCCAGCTTTTCTCTTAAATTCATTTGCAAATTTGAATTCAAAACGTCCTACAAAAGAAACAATTACTTACTACAAAAGGGCTACAAACAAATCAAGCATATGATATCAACAATCTAAGCATGAAGTATTTTCAATTGAGATAAAAGGATGCACAATATTGAAAAATTGAACTTCTTACAAGGATCCACAGTTTTCATATATTAGATATTTCTTTCAAGTCCAAATAGACTGAATAAATTTAATACCTCTCTAGCGTTCATAGTACTGTTTTGTGAGAATGTCCTAACCACCATTGACTACACAAAGTTTGCCTATTCAAGAGACCTTTTTCCCTTGAGAATCCATGTTCACTATTCCTCTCAGAGATGATTCTCGTTTAACACTTTCTGCATGCCACTGGTTCATTTAATCCATTCCTACTGTCTGTTGGAGCACGTGCCTAGGGGGCATTCTTAGCATATCATTTCTAGAACTTTCACTTGAACCAGTATTCATTTTACTTACCTAGCCATATCACCATTGATTTAGTCATATTGATCGATTTCAGAGATCTAGGGATGTAACAATTCCCATTGATTGTACTATGTCTCAACCATTACTACAGTTTAGCATTTTATGTGCAATGGTAAAAAAATTTAGAGATGCCTTCTACATTGCTTGCTCAAAAATGCTACATATTAGAATTTCAATATTTAATTAAGATGAGATGATGAGAAAAAAATGGGAGTCATACTTAACAAACAAACAAGGAACAATTGCTAAATAATAAACATTCTCTATCGTCATGTTGTTACATCATTATATGTCATCTGACACTTCTTCTCAACCTTTTGACTAACTAGACATAGTTAAACAATTGACAGTAAGTGAAACAAACCCCCAATGCCAATGTGTAATACAAATATAATTACAAGCATGCCTTAAGGACACCATGTATAACAAACAAAAACATTATTTTCCAGTGGATCAAGTTTTTTTTGAGCTAGTCAACCATAGGGATTAAACAAAACTACACACATATTAGCTACCCACATTCTCTCCATGGTTGGAAAGGTCCACACCTAGCTTGCATTTTACCTCCCTCTGTACCCCGTGACTGCCATTACGAGAACAAGCACATACAAGTCTACTATCGATTTATATCAATTCCATTACCTCAAGCAACATAAAGACGTCCATCCATTAACATGTACCAAAAGAAAATTTGAGTCAGGAAAAGAAAGAGAATAGGTGAATTGTGAGGATACACCTTTCATGCTGAACTATTGGAGTCCCCTCTCACCCTTCTCCCCACCGTTGACTTTAGGAACTCTTTTTCTCTTCTTTGTGTTGTTCAAGTGCAAAGGTATAATCGATCAGTAATGCTCTATCTCAAACATGATAAATACACAACCATAAGAAGCCAACAACATAGAGTAATGAATGAGACTCACCCTGCAGTATCTGAAGAATATAAGTCCCGTTGATGAATATCTAAACGTTGTACCCTTGCCATATGATTGTTTTTGGAAGGTGTTGCAATTGTTGCATCACTACCTCTTGATACACCACTTCCACATTCCACAGAAATTGATTGCCCTAGTGCACTTGCAGAAGTTCCTAAACATCTACCAACAATTTCATTTGAAGGATATTCTCCCTCACCTTGCTGCAGAGTTGACTTATTTTCGTCAACATTCATTCCTGCATAGAATAAAGTTAAACATTTGGTTAAATTAAGAAAGGAATTAAATATCTAGAACTTTGTTAAGAAAGAAGACTAAAAGACATTTACACGCTCTGGAATCTGGAAAACACGCTCTTTCTTCACCACCTCATCTTCAAGCTATCACTTGAACTCTATCAAAAACATAAATTCCTCTAACCATCTTTAACTAATGTGCATGATTAACAATGTTGTCATACTTTATTCTGTCAAATTACACAGCTAGTTGTAACTATAAGAAAAAGTAGCCAAGTAATGAACCATCCTATAGGAAAGCCCGAATCTATCTAATGACATAGCTCATTGTATCTCACAGTTATCTAGGATACATGTCTAGGTACTGAATGTGTTCAAAATTTGACCATACAACTTGACATGTCTCACAAACATGGATCTCATAAAAATAATCTGTAATTGATGCAACATAACAAGACCCATCAACGTATAACAAGGTCACACAATTAAATTAACGATTTGTTCTCTCATCACCGAAAAACTTCGAGAACCACTATTCTGTAATTTGACAAATAAAATAGAAAACTCATCAAATCAAAAAACAAAATAAATAAACATGAAACTATCAACTATCATTCTAGTAGAGACAATAATCCTACTCCCTTCTCCGAAATAATCAATTCTTCTCCTCCTCTTCCCTGTCAAAATATGGAGTGCTTTGTGATCCATGAAACATGCAAAGAAAAAGGCCTAACCATTATGACTGGTGTGCCCATTCCAAAATCCATGCAACATTTATATACATTATAAAATAGATTTTGTTTCACACCCTACACTTTTTCTCTGACATTTTTTTTTCAGGGACCAACAACTATCTAATATATAAACAAAGAAGGCATCTGAAATGCACTCCTTTATGGGGTATGCCAATTGAATAAGGTTTAGGCTTGACACAAGAAATGAGTCAACAATTCTACATATGTAAGAAGGGAGTTATCGAGATCGATGGTACGATTGTTCTCCGAAAATCATCTCTTCTTGATAATAAGGATTTCTCTCTTTGCAGACATTCATACATGTACTAGATCTGCTTTTGGATAGCTTATTCTCGACAAAGGGTTAGTAGTGAATCAATGTCCACACGATGCGCAATATCAAATGCTTGACGTAGCCTACAGTAGCTCGAGAAACGCAAAGGAAATCAGTGCAGCCTGAGATCCTAAATTGAATTTATCCACAACAGCAAGCAAACGATTTTTGTGATGGTAGCATTTTGTGAGCAAAAAATAATTTCTGGGCCTCCATTCGGATTGTTTCTGGCCTCCCAGATTATGCATCAACAATTGTTGCTTATGGCAATTTGTGTGACCGTATTAGCCCTTAGGTCAAATGACCCACGAGGAATTTTGACGACTTCTTGGAATTCCCTATGTGAGCTCAAAGATTCGGGTTTATGGTTGTGATGTTGCCAAAGGGAATATATATGATGGGCAACTGGGGGTTTTCTATTCAGGCACTCCCGCACATTGTCTGTCACTTTCCACGAATCTTCTCAGTCTCGCGCGTCGTGGGGATTACAGTGAAACTCATTTAAAAATGAATCTATTCACATTTTTATAGAGAATCAACTATCACAACTCTCACATCTTTTTATACCTTCCCTGAAGGGAATCAAGCCCAAAAAAGTTTTTCTACCCAAAAAAATAAATTAGTAGAAAAAATGTTCTACACAAATTACTCTCAAAATGATTCCTAGATTGCATATCAAAACCAAAATGCAAACCACATAAATGCATAATAAAGTGATAGAGGACATCCTTGAAGTGTTGCAGAATTGGTATCTCTCTGTTTGACGAAAAATTCTCTCGAGACTGTTTGGTTGAGTATCCAATTATATTTTCTACTTAAACCCGCTATTTGAACAAATTACTCAAGTTATTGCACGCACCTCTCCCTCAAATTCTCGAAGAGTCTATTTTCAATGCTCGAAACCTAAGAAAATATTTTTCTTGTGATGACTCATTGATGCATAACTCCTTTGCCATCCGATCTTTCTCTACATGTCTAAGTTGCTTAATGATTTTTCCCCACCATATCATTAAAATTTCATTTATTTTAGTGGGATAATTTTTTGAGTATATATATATATATATATATATATATATATTGTAAATATCTAAATCGTTTAATTCTCAGGGCATTTGGAAAAGTATGTACAAAGTGAATATCATATTGTTATATCATATCAACATAACACACACGAAGAGTTTTAATGAGTGAATCACATAGGGTCTGTATGACGTGCATAAAAAATGCGTTCGCACTCATGTTCCTCCTTAAATCTAGCAACATCAGAATGAATTGATTTCCTTTGATGGTCTGAGAAGTTTATCAAATAAGAAAGAAATGAAAGAAAAAACTGAATGGGAAACAAAAATATACACAAGTAAATATAAATAGTTTTACGCGGTAAAACCTTGAGAGTGTGTCAACGAAACCTCCACGGGGCAAGGGATTGAAAATATTTGTTAATCAAGATTGATTTTCCATGATTTACCATCCCGGGCATTCACTAGTTTCATATGAGCCTCTCCTACCTTACATAATTGATATCAGATATAAATACCGTTACTAACTTGCAAAACTAATTGGCAGTAATTAATAAATATTTTACTCGTAATTACATAATTTGTTGCACATTTCAACAAATTCCACCTGACAAAAATTTTCCTAATCCATTTCTTATGCCCATTCGTCATCTCTTCTACAAGCTAAGAGAAACCAAACACCATCGCAGCTTCTGTACTGTAATTGGCTTTGTGAATATGTTTGCATAATTCTCCCACATTTGAACCTTCTTGAGAGCTACTTTTCCGCCATCAATCACATGTCTCAGAAAAATAATACCTTACATCAATGTGCTTGGTCTTGCTATGATAATATGGAGTTGTATCCAAGTGAATATCACTATGACTGTCACATAATACATTCACTTTCTCCTGTGCCCTTCCAATCTCATCAAGTAGGCCCTTTAACCAGATTGCTTCCTTATTGGCATCTGAAGCAGCTATATATTCTGCTTCGGTACTGGACAAAGCAACTGTTTCTTAAAGCTTTGACATCCAACTAATTACTCCACTTGCAAGAGTAAAGGCATAACTTGTAGTAGATCTCCTTTTGTCCAAATCAGTTACATAATCAGAATCCACATATCCGCATACTAATCCTTCACTACCATTAAAGATGATGCAATGGTCACTTGTGTCTCTTAAATACTGAAGCACCCATTTCACTGCTCGCCAATGTTATTCACCTAGATTTTCCATGAACCTGCTACCAACATAAATTGCATGTGAAATGTCAGGTCTTGTAGAGACCATTGCATACGTTAAGTTGCCTACAACATTAGCATATCGTATAGGAGACATATACTGCTTTTCTTCATCATTTCTAGGACTTGAAATTGAAGAAAGCTTAAAATGGGAAGCTAATGGAATATTAATAGGATTCACATTATTCATACCGAACTTTCAAGTACTCTTTCCACATACTTCTGTTGTGATAACCAAATCTTACCATTTTTCATGTCTCTATGTATCTTCATGCCCAATATATGTTTTGTTGCTCCAAGATCCTTCATATCAAACATCCTAGAGAGCTGAGCCTTTAACTTGTTGATCTCTTCCATTCTTTTGCTTGCAATAAGCATATCATCAACATACAAAACTAAGATAATGAATATGCCATTGAAACTCGTGAAGTATACACAATTATCATACACACTTGTAATGAAATTTTGGCTCACCTTGAAGGAGTCAAACTTTCTGTACCATTGCTTGGGAGACTACCTCAGGCCATACAACAATTTTTTGAGCTTTCAAACTAATATTTTGTTGCGACCTTTTAAAAAACCTCCTTAATGTCCCATATATATCTCTTCATCCAAATCACCATATAGAAAAGTTGTTTTAACATCTAATTTTTCTAACTAAAGGTTAAGTAATGCAGTTAGTGCCAACATAGTACGAATAGAAAAAAATTTACAACTAGTGAGAAAATCTCATGAAAGTCAATACCTTCAACCTAAGAATACCCTTTTGCTACTGGCCTCACCTTATACCTTTCGATACCTTCATCAACTTTCTGTTTCAATTTGAAGACCCATTTGCATCTAACAACACTTCTCCCTTCAGAAAGTTCTACAAGATCCCAGGTATTGTTCTTGGCTAAGGAATCCATTTCTTCTTCCATATCCCTTTTCTATTTTTCACTATCCATATCATTCATTGCTTCCTGAATACCAGAAAGTTTCCCATATTTAGTAAAAGAAAAAAATGAAGTGGAATCTTCATACCCTTTGGGAGTTTTTCTTCCCTTGTAGACCTTCTTAGAGTGACTGGTTGTTGAACTAGTTCAGAAACTTCAACAATTTCCTTTGTATCTTCTTCACCCTTTCCTCCAGAGGTCTCTCGTTCCTTTCAAATTTCAAAAAAAGGTCTAGCCTCCAACTGAATTTGTTGATTTGGCAATACCTATTCCTGTTCAATTCTTTCAACATCTGATTTTAAAAGAGAAGATTCATAAAATGTTACATCTCTACTAATGACTATCTTCCGCAAAGTAGATCCCACAACCTGTATCCTTTCACCGCATAGTCATACCCAACAAATACATAACATTTTGATTTCAGATTTAATTTTGAACGATGATTTCTAGGAATAAGAGCATAAGCATCACAACAAAATATCCTTAAATGTGAATAATCACAAGACTAACTTGACAAAACTTCTTCAGGAATTTTACAATTAATTGCTAATGAAGGTTATCTATTACCTAAATAACAAGCAGTGGATACTCCTTCTGCCCACAACTCCTTTTGGAGGTTAGCATTACTGATCATGCTTCTGTCTCTTTCCATAAGAGTTTGATTCATATTTTCAGCAACATCATTTTGCTAAGGAGTATAAACACCATTTTTATTTCTAACAATTCCTTCATCCTTACAGTATTGTTCAAATTCTAGAGAAGTAAATTCACCACCATTGTCAGTTGTCAAACATTTAATTGAATTGCTTGTTCTTTTTCCTACCATTGCTTTAAATTTTTTAAAGACATTGAGTACACTAGCTTTCTTTTTTAACATAAAGACCTAAACTTTCTAGGAGAAGCCATCAATAAACATTAAGAAATATAAAACACTGCCATATGGTACAACAGGAGATGGTCCCCACAAATCAGAATGAATATAGTCCAAAATTTATTTACTATTATGAATTCCTATTTTAACCCTCTCTTTACATTCTTTTCCATATACACAATTTTTACAGAAATCCAACTTCAAGGATTTCAAATCAAGAAATAATTTATGGTTCATTAGTACCTGAAGGCCTTTCTCGCTCATGTGACCCAATTGTTGATGCCATAGGTGAGTACCTTCTTCTTTCTCTAACACAATCATTGCTTCACTGACCTATGTACTTCCTTTGAGTCTGTAAACATTTCTGACCTTTTTTGCTTTCATAAAAACTAGGCCGCCTTTTGAGACTTTCAACAGTCCATTCTGACCTGTAAGCTTATAACCATCCGAGTAAAACACTCCCAAAGAAATCAATTTTTTCTTCAATTCAAGTACATGTCTAACATTAGTTAATGTTATAAATGTGTTATCATACATCTTAATACTAATATTTCCCACCCGAACAGTCTGACATGATACATTATTCCCCATAAACATAGAACTACCATTTACAACTTCATATGAAGTAAACCAATTTCTATGCGGACTCATGTGATGAGAAACACCGGAGTCTAATAGCCAATTTTTAAAATTTTGATAGAGATTACATACAGGTAAAGTTTCATCTACCATACATAATTCATCATAGAATAAAACTTCATCTATCATACCTGAATCAACTTTATTTTCTTCCTTCTTTGTGTTTTAGGACTCTTTCCGTTTCCAACAGTGTTTCTTGAGGTGTCCAATTTTATTGCAGTACCATCATTTCACCTTACACTTCTTTCCCTTTGATTTTGATATGGAAGAACCCCTTGTTTTCTCCCCTCTTTCTTTTGACCGTCCTCTGGCTACCATGGCTTCTGATGCAGAGGTTTCAACATTGGACTTCTTCCTTACTTCTTCAGCTAAAAAGTCTCCCACAACTGAAGAAAATTCCAAGACTAAGTTGTGCTCAAACTGATAGAGGTAACGAAGTGGTCCCATGACATAGGCAAGGAACACAACAAGGTGATAGATTTGTCTTCTTCTTTAAATTTAACTTCCATATCCGACAATTGGAAAATAAGTGTATTTAAAACATTTAGATGTTATGTGACTTTTGTACCCTTGTTCATCCGAAGACTGTACAATTGTATTTTTAGATAAATTATGTTAGTTAATGATTTGGTCATATATAATGTTTCCATTTTTCTCCATAAACCTATTGCTGAAGTTTCTTCAACTATATTGAAGAACTTCATATGCCATGCATAACGCGACGGAACTGAGAGCTTGAACATCTGATTCCTCTCAACCTAAATCTGTCATGTTAGAAGGCTTCTTCTTCACCCCATCTAATGCTTTGTGCAACCCTTGTTACACAAGAAAATCCCTAACTTTCAGCTTCCATAAAACAAAGTTGTTCTTGTTGGTGAATTTCTCCACCTCAAACTTTGCATTCATCATTTTTGCCATTTCTTCCCTACAAATTCTTCCTCCTAGGGTTTCTTTTTTTCAGCTAGGTTTTTTTTTTTTTTTTGGGTTTACCTTTGTTCACAAATTCCTTTCTACAATTACGAGTCTTTAAAAAAATAATTGAGCATATTTTTTTTTTAAACAAATTTCTGAATCTCCCCTTAAAAAAAAAGCCTTTATTTCAACCTTCTGGATTCTATTATTTCCATTTTTTTTCTTTAAAAAAAAAAGGAAACCCTTCAACAATACCCTTCAACAAATTTCACTCAAAAGAAAGCTTTTTTTCATTTCCTTAATGAAACCCTACTCTTTGCTCATCAATTTTAACAATTTTCTGAAAAAAAAAAAAAAAAAAAAAAAAAAAAAAATCAATCAATCAATAAATAAATAAATATTCCACTAGTTTTTGAGCCAAAAAATTCTACTTTAAAAAAATTATTTTTTTCTGTTAAAAATTACCCAGATTTTACATGGCTTTCTATTGATGGAAATGATCACATGACATTTTTTTGATCAAAATGATCTTTCTGCAAAAGTGTCTTTTATTATATATATATATATATATATATATATATATATATATATATATATATATATATATATATACATAGATATATATATATATATATAGATATATATATATATATATATATATATATATATATATATTGAAATGGTGACTCCTTCCGCCTCTGCCCACGTAGACAATTCAATTGACAACAACCTTTTTCTTTAATGAATGATTTCTTCTGAAAAGGCCAGTATTCTACAAAGAAACCAGTGGCTGAAAAATTGGTAGCTCTCCCCTTTTTCCTTTACAGCCGCAGGGTAGATGCTCTCTCGTTTTCTTTCCAGCAGTTTCCAGCGACAGACTTCAGCAATGGAGTGGATGCCTTTGCAGCTCTCAAAATTGGCTCTCTTCGGCACAATTCACACAATTTTTTTTTTTTAAACTCTTTCATGAGGTAGACACAACATTCTTCGTTTTTAGCTTTGACATATTCAATCTGAGCGCTCTTCCTTTCCATCTCTGACCGACACTTCAACTAGACGCTTTAAACAAAACAATAGCTTCATATGTGATCATTCAAATGAACCTTATCTCCTTCAATCGGACTTCCTCAACAACCCAAATACTTTGATACCAATTGTTGGTCTAAGAAGTTTATCAATCAAGAAAGAAATCAAATAAAAAATTGAATGGGAAGCTTAAATACACACAAGTAAATACAAATAGTTTTATGTGGTAAAACCTTGACAGTGTGTCAAGGAAACCTACACGGGGAAAGGGATTGGAAATATGTATTAATCAAGAATTATTCTCCATGATTCAGTGTCTCGAGCATTCACTAGTTTCATGTGAGCTTTTCCTCCATTACATAACTCCTATCCGATATAAATCTTGTTACTAATTTACAAAACTAACTGACAGTAATTAATAAATATTTTACTCATAATTACATAATTCATTGTCACATTTCAACAACCTTTGTTATTGAAAAATTGGTATATCCCTGTCTTTTATAGGTGGTGGGTGAAAGAAAAAAACTAAAGCACATCGAAGTAAGATATGAATTGTTAAAGGTCAAATTTCACATTAACAATACACATAAACGTGTCACTAGATGCACGGAAATTTAATGAGGGTATAAAATTGATGTTTGGTGTTTGTTTTCTATTTTTTTAAATTGTCAGTAGTATAGATAATTAAAATAAATAAATAGTTGAAATTATATTTATTTAAGATAAATTAATGGTTAAGAATCCGTGTTTTGTGTTATAAGCTTATTCTTAGATTTTAACAATGAAGTTGGGGTTGCAGGAGGGGAGCGATTCTCATTAATCCCGAAGGAATTATTGAGTTTAGATATGATTGGGGGCTTGGCTGGAAGAAAAATAACCAAGTAGAAGAATATACTGGGACTAATTGTGGCACAAAGAAATCGTATAAAAAGATTAAGGGGTTAGGCAATTCCATGATCATTACAAGGCATATGATCAACACTTCAATGGAAAAGATCACTAACCTAAACCAAATCATTAAGAGAACCCTGAACTTGCTCCCGGGTTTTGATTCGGTGTCCTTCTACCATGTCTTAAGGGGAAATAACCAAGAAGTTTATAGGCATGCTAATAAGGCATGCCATCTGGAGGAGGAAAAATTTGTATCAAACAATGTCATGGGAATGACAAATATTCCTTAAGAAAATGAAGAGAGACATTTGTAGGTTACTGTTAAAGTATCGAAGGAATGCTAAGAAAGTTAAAAGGCCTAAATCATCGTATCATATAGTTATGATTCCCCTCCATCCTCTGCCTAACTATCCCCTCATCGCTTCCTCCCCCCCATCCCCTCTTCTCCCCCGCCGGCTTCCCTACCATTATATCTCATCCCCCCTCCCCTTCCCACTTCCCTGTGGCCCATACATGATATATTCATCACCCCAGTATGTTCCTCCCCCTATCGCATCATACTCTACAAATTATAGACATTCATGAAGACTCGTCGCATCCTGGACAATCTCACTCAAGCGAGATGTTGCGTCATATCTCAATTTAGTACCACACACGTTCCTATTTTGAATCACAACGTGAAACTTCATTGTTCTTGCCCTAGTTCTTGGAGAATTGGGTGGAGCATCACCTAAGGCATCTGCATAGAATTGAGAATTGCGAAGAAAACATTAATTCAAGATCTCAATGAAGGCGGGCTCGCTCATCGGAGGATAGTTGGGATGGTCTAAAGTGATCAGGAGCTTGGAGGGAATTTAATGGAGGATGGTATAGTTATTATGGAGTAATCTTAGGATCTCAGTTACAGCATTCTCCTCGCTCATCTCTGCATCACCTCTTGTCAAGGAAATAGTTATAAAAATCAAAATAGTATGTGGAATTTTTATGTTTTAAGGTTTAAGTGCAGGACAGTGGCCTTTGCAAAACCATGGTGGCTAGAGCTGAGGCTACTGCTTATTACTTTATGTGTCACATAGGTAGTGTTATATGTTGTTAAATTTTGACATGAGGGATTGAATGTTTATCCAGCTGAGGTTTTAAAGGAAATTAATGAGATTCTAAGAATAATTAAGGGGTCGGAGGCTTTGGAAGGTCTAGGTGTGTCTCGTTGTTTGCAGGCATTTTGGCTTTGAGACACTAGGTGGGTTCTAAAAACTCTCGTGAAGTGGAAGGGGAATTGGAGCCGGAGTGAATTTGGGTGGAGCATATCAACCGACGATTAGAAAGGGTGCCGAGCTATAGGAGAATGTGGAAAAAAATGACAAACATTATTGGAGCCTATTAAAAAGTGAAGTTGTTGAAGTCAACATGGAGGGTACAGACGCCATTCTTGGTCGGGCAAGTGTGGAATCCACGGGCTGAGGTCTGTAGGGTTGAGGGTCGGTTTCTTTGGGTCATATGGTAGAAATAGACCTTCGTGTATCACTTGTGTGTAGGATAATTGGGATCTAAGAGAGGATCTAACAGAACTCCAACGTAGCATGCACCAACAAATTCACGAGAACATGGTTATGCAAGAATGGGAGCTCGAGAAAAGAGAATGAATTAGGCATTATATCTAATATCTGAGTTTGAATCTAAAACCATGGAGGAAGGCATGGAGGAAAATGTGGAGGGCATGACAAATTAGGAGAATTTCAAAGGCTCAAAAGATGCTTCTTCTGGCCTGGATCTAAACTGCCTAGCTCCAATGGAAATTTGATCTCCTATGATTTTTTTTAATGTTTTTATCAGCATGATGAATTGTAAATGTATATACCTTCTATCTCAATTTTTTTGAAGCTATAATTGTAAATACCCTAGAATGGGAAACTTTTGTAGGAGAGATAGCCATATCTACTGTAGTAGGCTACATGGACAAAGAAATCATTACCAAATTGTACAAGCATGGATAAATTGCTGTAAATCCCTGATTTTGTTGCAAGTGGTCATGACTTTTTAATACATAACTATACTCATTCTGGTTAAAAAAAAAGACAATGAAATATTTATGGAAAAAGTAAATTCATTGTCCCATAACTAAAGGGTCTCATATCTTAATTTTGTGTTTAACTTGATTATAACTTTAGAAGTATATTATCATTATTATATTGTTTTTAATATTTAGTTTAATATAATTTTAAAGTAATTATATCATACATAATGTAATAAGTTTATCTTTTTTATCTTCAAAATATTTCTATTTTGGAAAAATATTAATAATTTAAGTTTTTGTAATCTAATCTATACATTTAAATAATTAAACCATCTTGAAAAAATTACACACAACTATCACAGGTTTTGAACCTTCTCATAACACTAGCATGACTTTTCTATTTAATTATGATTTAATAAACTTATTCTATACTGTCAATCTCGCTATGCCGATAGGCATTTCTATTGTGAGGTTTGTAGTGATGACACTAGCATGACTTTGTTATTTAACTATGATTTTATAAACTTATTCTATATCGTCAATCTTGCTATGCCAATAGGCATTTCTATTATGAGGTTTGTAGTGATGACACTATTGAGACTTTTCGTCCCTCACAGAATCTCAAACATGTGTCCAACAATTCCATATCATTTATTTCTTTGAATTACATGATGTTGGATTAAGTGTGATGAACCCAAAATCCAAGGGTCAAATCTTCGGTGCTTCATTTCTAGGCTATCATCCATGGGGGCAACGTGAAAACAAAGGAAATTTGTGTTGTTGTTTTTGTATTTCGTTGTCTATATTTTTTCTATCTTTACTTTTACTTTTGGGCATCATTGTTTGACCCTTAAACATCTCAATATCACAAGTTTCAATGATTTAGTGAAGGTTGGAGCACTACCGAGCCTTTAATATAGTATTGGAGACTTAACCATGAGTTTGATATGTCATTGGTTCCCTGCACTGGCTTCACTAGAGTAGGTTGTAACCTTTGACCTCAAAATTGGTTTGGAGGGTGTAATTTGCAAAAAACTATGGAATCTTCCATTGTCATTCTGTCCATATCATTCAAAATCATCCTTCACCACATTGTCTCCATCTGAGTAATTTCTTAAGTTGTTGGTGGAAAAATTTCCTTAACCTTGAAGTGTTTGAACTATTTTCCATGATAACTCTAAAAATCCATGTCCTTCTTGATAACATTCACATCTCCAACCACCATGATTCTTCGAGCACAGAGGAGGTCTACAATAGTGGAAAAATATGCAATGTGCCCTAAAAGTGTGTGATTTTTAGTATAGCCAATAAAGATGGTGACTGAAGTTGCTTTGAGAGGGGAGGCCTTTTGTAGGAAGAAGGATGGGAGGATCGGATTTGACAACACATGGCACCAAAATTGTAACAAAAACATCTTGGCCACAAATGGACATTGTGATCTCCCATGGCTAGTATGAATGTGCATGATTTATCTCGAAATACATGGCTATAACCATTGTGTAGCATGGCCGTCTAAAAATTTTATTACATGGGAATCATACCGTAAAAGATTCAGACCTCATTCTTCAAAAGAATAATTGGGGCTAACCAACCATATGATATGTCTGAGTATAAAAAGTCTTCTTACCATAAATTTGGATATAATGAGAACGAGAACAAAGATGTGATTTGCATGGAGCAGTTGCTTCTGTGCCATCTCCTCAATCTGCACATAGACAACAACAACAATGCGGGTGAAAGATAATAATGGTAAAGCCCGTGGATGTAGCTCAACAATATTAAAAATTTAAGTGCTAGTTGTGAAGATAAGACACATATATTCAACTTAAAATGCATATAATATATTTATTTCAGTACATGAAACTTGGAAGAGTGAAGTTTATATTCTATGAGATATGATGTTCAAAATATTGGAAGGACATGTAAAGTATGGAACAGAAGAATCCAGGAGGAGGATAGCAACAAAGTGTGTGCTAGGTAATGATCATGTTCAAATAACAAATGAAAGATAAAAGCATCAAGTTAAATTGTGTGAGTGTGACAACCCAAAATCCAAAGGCATGCCTATGATCAGATCATCTATACAAGCATTTATTTTTCTTACAAAAAATACTTAAAGTGCCACCATAATATATATCTCCATAAAGAAACAAAACTTGGGCTCACTTGGATGATGATAAGTTTGCAAAGGGTGAAGAGAAGAGAAGAAGGGTAATCCCTTGAAATGCAACCAGGACCAGCTCTATTGTTGTTTGAATATTCATAGTTCTGGTGATGAATGTGGGAGAATTGACCACCAAATTGAAGTAATAACATGAATAATCATATTTGATGTGACGTAATGCATTTATAAGGAACAAAATGAGAAAACAATAAAATGCATTTTCATAAATGCAAAGACTCAAAATTTCCATCTGAATTGTGCATACCTGGCTGACTATATTAGAGCCCGTAACAAAAGTAATATTTGACTTGGGTTGTATTGAACTTTATCAATAGTATTAAAGTCAAATAAAAAAAAATGGTCATATATGATATATTTTTAGCTGATGTTGGTATATTTCTAATTGAGGCTTCAATGATCATTCATTCATCTATTAAGTTACCTAAAAAAAGTTGAAAATATAGATAAACACTTGGTAAAATGGGACATAAATATGCGTAACTGTCCTTACACTAAGGAAAAGATAAAAAGGTGGGTGTTAGAAAAATTCAAGTCTTCCATGTGGAAAAAACACATATGCAAACAAGAAAAAACATATTATGTTAAAGAATTTGACCCGTGGTGGAAGCATGATGATAAATACTACTTCGAATATCCAACCAAGGGAAAAGCTAAACCTTGAATTGCACAATTGAGGACTAGGTCCTGTCATTTAAGATGTGGAATTGGTAGATGGATGGTAGGTAAACAAGATTGGGAAGAAATGAGTTTCATATTTTTCACCAAAGAGGTGGTATAAACAGAATGACATTTTATCAAATAATGTGCAAGGTATTAAGATATTCGTTGGAAATTAGATGACACCTAAAGGTGAAGAGTCTCATCCAACAATTTTTGGACGAAATACTTCACAAGAAAACAAGTTTCTTAATCAAAATTCATAAAAATAGAGATGACATGGAAAAGAATCTGAATAATGATTAAGTTGTTAAGATTCATAAGAAGAGATATGACATGGAAAATAATTTGAATAGGGATTAAGTTATTATTGGGTGGTCCCTTAGAATGTTCGTTCTCATGCATGTCATTAAAAATTATTCATTCATTCGTTCATTCATGCATTGAATTGTGATGGAGCAACAAGAGAAGAGTTGGGAAGTTAAATGACCTTGTGACACCCCATGATTCGAATCAGGTAGATAGTTTCTATTGAGGTCAAACCAAGTTGTCGAGCGGTGCATTTTGATCTATGGACCATGGGGATTTAGTTGAAGTGACTCCAAACCATATAAATGTTCTACCCTTTCCCTACAAACACTTTATTGAAGAAAGGGAAAGGAAATGGAGGGGAGATATGTGTTTCTCAGAAAGAAAAAGATGTGATAAGGTTATGACTATCCATAGTTAGAATTTAAAAGTGGATTAAAGGAGGTTACATGGAAGGATCAACAACTATTGTTCTATGATCCATCAACATCTATCATGATTTTTTGTCAAAGTTTATGAACCCTTGAAACACTAACAACTATTTATTCTACTCAATCTAAAACCTACATTGTATCAAGAAATTCACCTAGAATATGCAAAAGACACTAGATTAAAGGTCATCTAACCACTAAGAGAATCCATTAGGTTTGGTAGAGGAGAAAGTGATTGTAGGATAAATAACCCTAAAAAATTAATTATGTTTCACAACACTTACTTGTTGTGTAGGGTAAATGCCCCTAAAAAGAAAACTTTGTGATGGATATTCCATCTAAATTCAACATTAAAAACATTATTCCTTATAGTTTTATACTTTTATTGTAGTTGAAGTTCAATTTATTCCTTTTTGAATATGCTTCAAGTACCAGTGAATTGACATGTTATACGAGGAACAATATATATTATCCCTGATATTTAGTTTATTAGTTATAGAATATTAGGAAAGATGTTGGATTGCATTAGCTAGGGAATTATAATAATGGTTTTTTGAATTTTCATTTTTTATTTTCTCTTCCATTCCTTCTTAATATTTAATGATGAGGTAAATTATAACTTTATATATATATACACACATACTGCACTCATTTTAGTAGAGTTTTATTTTATTAGGGTTTTTTTATTTGTATGAGACATTTTGGAAGAGGTTTTAGAGTAGTGTTAATGCACTAGAGGTATTTATTAGCATTCAATAGTAAATAATTGTATGATACAAATTTAAGCATGTTGATATATGAGTTCCTCCCTCTCAAGATCAGGTTTTCGTTATCTCTATTTCTGTGACTGCTCTTGTAGTTCCTTGCCTCTCACAACATGTAAGGGGTATGTTAGTACAACTCAAATAATTTAACACATTCATCAAGATAAGAAAGCATGAGCATATATACAAAATCATGGTCAGCCAAAAGAATAACGGAGAGGAAAGGCGATCACACTAATTTTATCTATGCCATCTATGTGTTCCTTACCTATGAATTTGGTCTCCCTGCTTGGAAAATGCCAAGCCAAGTAAAGACTTGAATTTTATTTAAAGTCAAGAACTTAGTCACAAAGCATTTGATAATATTAGACTGAGATATAAGCAACACTTTGATGAGCCCCAAAACTACCTCTCTTCCAACCATTTCCTTAAACCCTTTCTCTTCTATTTTCCCATGTCAGTGCATCCCAAGCTATCAAAAGTTGTTACATGTTGATTTCAGGAGTGTATTTGAGTGATTTCCAAATTATATCATTGTGTGTGCTATTTGATCCAGGTTTTTTTATCAGCTACAAAATGTAGCCACTTTTTACAGCTAACTGACAATGCCATTTCCATTGTTTTGTAGGTTACAAGTGTTAGTAGGAGGAATGAGACACATGGGTAGCTCAGGAATTGTCCACACATGAATGAGGTCCTATTTACTTAGCCAGATTTGGAAGGAAAGTTCTCGGTGAAAGGGAGGTGAACAGACAGTTCTATGCCAACTAGAACTCTATTCCTACACGTAAAAGAAGCCCGAAGATTTACTGCTCATGGCAACTGAGAGACTGAATCCTTGAATTTTGACCTGCTCACGTGTCCATCGTTGAAGAAATTCCTCTGAGATACAGTTATCCATTTTCTCTGTAAGTATAAGTGTTTGCAATGCAGATAGGATGTTCTTGATATTATTGTTATAGTGTTATTTTGTTATTCTGTAACTGAGAGACATATTACTCTATTTTATAATACAAAACTCTATTTTTCACATGATCGTTTGAGCATGTTTTGAAGTAATAACATGCTAGTCCAAAGCTGTGCAGAGGCCCCTGTGTAGCTGAGGTCCTTCTTCTTTTTTTTGTAAAGTTTTCATGTATATTTTCTCTCATTCAAATTCTACATTTCTCATGTTTTTGCAGCTTCTCACATTTCTTACTATGATCCAGGTGGATGTTGGTGGCCACCCACCAACCCATTTGGACCCCCACAACTGTCTCTTTCAGTCTTTTCAGTTTCCTTAATTGTAGCACAACTTACTATTTTTAGCAGTTTTTCGGGTCCTAAACTTCCGGAGCCGTTTTGAGGCCCTAAACGACGTTTTTTTGGGAATCTGGGGGCAACATGGGTCTATAGACCAATGTTGCCCTTCCCAAAGTGGTAGTGCTCGGATAGATCTTTCTAACGAGCTATTGTACGCGTCAAACGGAGATCGTATGCCAAAGTTACGACCCCGGGAAATTGATGTACCAATTTACCCAAACGGGGCCCACAATTTGGCGTTTCATCTTCTAGGGTTAGGTTTCGGGATGTGAAGGGTTTTCCATTGTTTCTCAACAATAAATAGGCCTTCGAGCCTCATTGTAACACAGTTCGGAACAGTTCAGAGGCATGTAGCCGCACATCTCTTCTCAGAGATAGCTACCATCGCCCTAGCTGGTTTATTTCCATTTCTGGTTGTATTTAGTATTTTCCATTAATAAAATGAATCATTATTTCCGCTGCATCTATGTGTTTATGGTTATTGCATCTCTGTATTTATGGTTATCTCTGTAATCTATTGCATTCCTGTTTAAATCCGGATCAGTGGTATCAGAGCGGTCTGCTTTTTCTCTGTTTTTCTTTGCATGTCCCCAACGAGGTCGGGATATAAGGAGTTAGGGCTTGAACTGGTCGAACCTTTGCAAGACCAGCCTCGCAAATCCCGACGGCCTCCCATGGCGGATGAGAAGAAAGACGAGGGGGCAGGAGATCCTATCAAAATCTTGCTCGAAGAAGCGCTCGAGCGGCAAAGGAACGCGATGATGGATAGCTTTGCGCAGATCCTTCAGCGGCTACCCAGAAGTGACGCATCGGCTTCCAGCAGCAACTCTGGAAACGCCACACCGTTCAAGGTACAAGTTAATTTTGAAATCCCCATATTCGAGGGTCAAATAGACGCAGATGCCGTAGATAAATGGTTAAATCTGCTAGATGGGTATTTTTCTGTTCATGAATTTTCAAGTCGGGAAAAGATTGTTTTTGCTCTTCTCAAAGCAGCCCCCCACGTCAAGGACTGGTGGGAAACCTACTGCGAGCAGAAGGATGAAAGTACAGGCTCACTATTTTCAGCCGCACCCACTTGGAATGACTTTCGGGATGCCATCAAGGAGCAGTATTACCCTGTCGGAAGCTATGAGGACAAATACATCAAATGGACCACATTGCGGCAGGGACGAGACCAAGATGTGCCGGAGTTCACAAACATTTTTCATACCCTTCGCACACAGTTGGGTATCAAAGATTCTGAGCTGCATCTGGTACTCAAATACCGCGGCTGCCTACATAGATACATCCAGGAAGAGATGGGGTTCTTGGACATCCCCTCACTCGGCACAGCATACCGATACGCTGTCAAAATCGAGCAAAAGTTCAAACAGAAGAAGCGAGACTTTGGATCTGCAAATCCGAAACCCAAAGGACAAAGCCAAGGCGGGGTGACCCAAGACAACCCGTCGAAGCCGCAAGAAAAGAACAACACCATGAAGCCGAAGAAGGACACAGGGAAGTGGTGTGAGTTCCACAAGAGTCCCACTCATAACACAAGTGAGTGTCGGACCAAGCAGTCGCTGGTGGCCGAGTTGAAGGCTTCCGAATCAGATGCATGTTCCGACCCTGAGCTAGAACCCGACAAGGGGAATGGTAAAGGGAAGCAGATCATTGATGCGGACCCCAGCGCCACTGTTGCCACCGCCAAGATCCAGAAAGATGAGCCCGAAAATCCAGAGGAAGGGGAGCGTCTTTTCCACTCACAGATGTGGGTGAAGGGTTCGCCGCTGCAATTCATTGTCGACAGTGGCAGCCAAAAGAACCTTGTTTCAGCAGAGGTCGTGAAGCGGTTGGGCCTACCGACTACACCACACCCACAGCCGTACAGTATCGGGTGGCTTCATGAAGGACGAGATCTCAAAGTTCGCCAGCAGTGCCGCCTTCCCTACAGCATCAAGCCCTTCACAGACGAGGTATTGTGTGATGTTACACCTCTGGATGTTTGTGATGTATTATTAGGCCAGCCATACTTGTGGAGGCGACATGCTGTGTATGAGTCAAGGCCTCGCGCTGTCATTATTTCTTTGGGTGATTCATTATACAGGATACCGGAGGTAGCCCCACCTACCGCCACATCTTTGATTACTACCAAGAAAGGCAGCAAGCTCATATCACAAACCAGGAAATTCATCTGTCTGGTTCACTCCCAAAATAAGGGGAAGATCGTTGCTACATCCATGACCCCTACAAAGGGTTCCTCCACGCAGCAGCAACATCAAAGGGATACGGTCATGACAAAACACAGGAACAACTTCTCCTCACCCACATGGGTACCACACAAGTTTCAGGTGGGCAACAAAGTCTGGTTGCATCGACAGAAAGAACGCCTTACCAGAACCCATCAGAAGCTCAGATCACTCCGACATGGTCCTTACAGCAGTACCAAGGCTATGGGGAACAATGCTTTGGAGCACATCATTCCTCCATTCCTTCGCCTGCACCAAATGTTCAATGTGGACCATCGTCGACCATGCTTTCCACCATTACTGGACACATCAGAGATTGCAGGACAAGTTCAGCAGATGGAGGAACTCAACGCAATGGGGACCATTGCTTCCTAAGGGGGGAGGAATGATCCAGGTGGATGTTGGTGGCCACCCACCAACCCATTTGGACCCCCACAACTGTCTCTTTCAGTCTTTTCAGTTTCCTTAATTGTAGCACAACTTACTATTTTTAGCAGTTTTTCGGGTCCTAAACTTCCGGAGCCGTTTTGAGGCCCTAAACGACGTTTTTTTGGGAATCTGGGGGCAACATGGGTCTATAGACCAATGTTGCCCTTCCCAAAGTGGTAGTGCTCGGATAGATCTTTCTAACGAGCTATTGTACGCGTCAAACGGAGATCGTATGCCAAAGTTACGACCCCGGGAAATTGATGTACCAATTTACCCAAACGGGGCCCACAATTTGGCGTTTCATCTTCTAGGGTTAGGTTTCGGGATGTGAAGGGTTTTCCATTGTTTCTCAACAATAAATAGGCCTTCGAGCCTCATTGTAACACAGTTCGGAACAGTTCAGAGGCATGTAGCCGCACATCTCTTCTCAGAGATAGCTACCATCGCCCTAGCTGGTTTATTTCCATTTCTGGTTGTATTTAGTATTTTCCATTAATAAAATGAATCATTATTTCCGCTGCATCTATGTGTTTATGGTTATTGCATCTCTGTATTTATGGTTATCTCTGTAATCTATTGCATTCCTGTTTAAATCCGGATCATACTAACACTGATAGGTGCACTTCAGAATAGGTATTTAAGTCTAGTTAGGCTCGAGCTTCTTAGTGTAATTTTTGCATCAAGTGGTGTTATTGAGACTTACTCTCTCTGCTGAACTTTAGTTTTCAATTTCAGTTGTTTATGCTTTTACTTAGTGAGATTTATTGATTGTTCTAGATAATTTAGATGTCAATTCTTTCATGCTATATGATGATATTTCCGCAGCCTTTAGCTTAACCCCATTTTAGAAGTTAATTGGTGAAATATTGTGATTATGGGTGAAGTAATTGGCTTTGCTTTCATTAGTGTGCAATTAGATAATTTAGATGTCAGTTATTTCATGCTATATGATGATATTTCTGGAGCCTTTAGCTTAACCCCGTTTTAGAAGTTAATTGGCAAAATATTGTGATTATAGGTGAACTAATTGGCTTTACGTTGATTAGTGTGCAATTAGATAATTTAGATGTCATTTCTTTCATGCCATATGATGATATTTCTGGAGCCTTTAGCTTAACCCTGTTTTAGAAGTTAGTTGGCGAAATGTTGTGATTATGGGTGAAATCATTGGCGAGTTTCTAGTTTCTTTACTTTTTGGTTTGAGTTACAACAGTTTATTAGATTTCAATTTTGCAATTAGATGGATAACAGAGATAGTAATCTCATTTTCAGTACTTCATTTTTTTAGTTTGGTTTATGTAGCTACATGTTTACACTCTTATTCAAGTTTTGATTTTGCAGACAACATGTTTTAAGATCTCATAAGTTCAAAGTTTGGAAATTACTACAAGAAGCAAGAAGATAAACCTTGTCTTCAACTCTACATCCACACTTGATCTTTAAAATTATTCTTAAAATCTTTCTTTAAAAATAGATTAGGATTTCCATTGCAGGAGACCAACAGAACAAAGCCCCAAAACAAGATATAACTTAAAAGAGTGAGGTAAAAAAAGGGTTGTCTAGCACATAGGGTGCACTGCAGTTCATCATTTTACAACTCTCGGATTGATAATTTATGTAGCAATTTAGGACATACTAAATTGACTAAACATTTTGGCACCATTGTCGGGGAAGTGTAACTAGGTAGCCTATCTGTTACATTAAAAAAAACAAACAGGGAAAATTAATAATTTCTTGAAGTATTCTCTCCTCCTGCACCTAGTGTGATCTGGAGGATCAGAAAAAAGAATTATTAGTCCAATAATTTCTTGAGCATGCTCTCTTCTTGCACCTAGTGTGATCTAGAAGATCAGAAAAAAGGATTATTAGCCCAATTAAAATCACCAAAAAAAAATGACATGTAGAGAGAAAGAGATTCTAGGGGAAGGTTTATAGCTAGGGGCAAAAGTTTGATTTTTACAACTCCAACTACTTCAAGGAATAGACAAGATACACCTCCATCCCAAACTCATACTCCCGGCCTTAGGATTCTTGGAATTCAAGGGGCGGAAACTGAATTAGAAGATTCTCCCACTCCATCTACTAAATCTGACCTAGGAGAAGAGCCCTTCTTCACCTCCATAAGGGAGCCTATTGTAGTTGAAGAAGTAGAATTACCTAGAGAAGAAGAGGAGGTAGAAACTCTCTCTCATCAGCCATTAATAGAAGAGCCAGAAGATTCTGAGGAAACTATCATGGCAGAAGAAGAGCAAGATGGAGAATTTTCACTATTTGGAGGAAGGGGTAGAGGCAGAGGTAGAGGAAATAATGGAGGAGGTAGAGGTAACAATGGAGGAGGTAGAGGAAATAGGGAAGTAGATAACTCATTTGGATTCCCTATAGTAGATGAGGAAACCCATACAACAATGAAAAACATTTCACCATCCGTCCTCCCAAACTTTTATGGATTGCGAAGTGAGGATCCTGAAACATTTCTATTTGAGTTTGAAGTCTTATGCTGAACCTATGAGTATATAGAAGACTCTCAAAAACTCAAATTATTCCCTTCAACATTGAAAGGGGCTGCTCTGAAATGGTTTATTGGATTAGTCACTCAGTCTATTAGGACTTGGAATGATATTAGGAAGGCATTTTTGGATAGATACCTAGATTATTGTATGCCTACTAATCATAAGGATGAGGTATTCAAAATAATTCAAAAAGAAGATGAGAACTTAGAGGATTTGATTGAGAGGTTTCAATACAACTTAAAGAGAGCAAAAATGAACAATTTAGATGAGGAAACCTCGAAAGTCCTTTTATTGAAAGCCATTAGAGATGAATGGATAGATATTTTAAGCATGATGAGGAAGGGAGACATCTCTCAACTTCCATTAAATGAAATAGCAGAACTATTTGTGCATATCTCAAGAGGATAAACCTTGTCATCAACTCTACACCCAAACTTGATATTTAAAATTATTCTTAAACTCTTGCTTTAACAATTGATTAGGATTTCTTGCAGGAGACCAACAGAACAAAACCCCAAAACAAGATAAAACTGAAAACAGTGAGGTAAGAAAAGGGTTGTCTAGCACATACAGTGAACTACACTTCATCAGTTTATGACTCCCGGATTGATAACTTATGTAGCAATTTAGGACATACTAAATTGACTAAACATTTTGGAATCATACATATTTCTACAACTTTTTCAGCTAAGGGACATTCTCTTAAAGCATGTTTCTTTCTACATTTTGGGTAGAATATGGCTAAGGCATCAACTTTTGTTTTTTGCTCGTTTTGAATTTTGAGGGTGTCTAGCTTTTCACTAAGGCTCCCTAGAATGTCAATTTTGAACTCATCAAGCATATTGCCAATTTCTGCCCTACTTACTGTCCCAGTTGCAGATTTGTTTTCTCTAATAAGGAAAGGATATATAGGCCCTTTTCTAGTTTTAGATTTTCCTCTTGATCTTAATGATGTTCAACTTAGATTTGGTAGAATTTTAGAAAATGAAAAAAATCCTATAGATATTCAAGAGCAATATGCTTCTGAGGAGTATACTCTAAAAGTCAATAAAAGTTTTGAAGAAGCATCCCTTCAAAACCCAACTATTCAAAAAGAAAAACAAAAAGAGTCAATTCACACAACTCCTATAGTTGAGCAACCTGTATCTATATCCACACCTCCTTTTCCTAAGAGATTACAAATTGACAGGAGGGTGGAAAAACAAATCTTGTTTCTTGACTATGATTTCTTAGATGAATTAAAGAATGTCTATATCAAGATTCCCTTGCTACAAGCCATTAGAGAAATTCCTATTCTAGAAAAAACAATAAAGAAGTTCAGTATCAAAAGACCAGGTAGGAAACCAAGAGACACCAAAAGAATCCACCTGGTAGGAAAAATAGCAGATATCATGATGGGAAAGGTTACCATGCAAAAATATGTGGATCCAGGAAGTCCAATTCTCAAGACACACATAAATGGAATGGAAATTCCAAGTACATTGATTGATTTAGGGGCTGCTATAAACATTATGACTAGACAGACTATGGAACAAATTAAACTTCCTAATCTTATTTTCACACCTACCTTACTGTAACTTGCAGATAGATCAGCAATCAAGCCAGATGGTGTACTGTAAGATATTTCAGTCTCCTTGGATTCATGGGAATATCTAGTGGATTTCATGATTTTGACTCCCAAGAATAATTTAGGAGGACACCCACTCATCTTAGGAAGACCTTGGCTAGCCACAGCTGATGCTTTTATTAGTTGTAGATCTGGTGACGTGTACATTTCTGATGGGAGTTCAACAAAGATATTTACTTTGTATCCTCCAGCAAAGGCAATTACAGAAGTAGGAGATAATGAATGGGTCAATGATGAAGATGCTATACAACCTATCTTTACTCTTTCTGAAGCTAGTGAGGATAGTCAAATCCTGAACACATTAGAAAATTTTGAAACATCTTCATAATATGATCACACACAATTTCAGTTAGATTCTGATATTAAATACTTGTCATCAAGGAAAATATCTCTCTACTCTATGGAAGAGTTTGGCAGTTCTACAGTTGAAATTTTTCCAGGTAGAACATTGAATATTAACAAAAACTTGGAAAAGTTACAACAAGAAGAGCTAACCAAAATCTTACAAAAACATTATGTTGCATTCGCATGGGAGTATGCTGAAATGAAAAGTATTGACCCTAAGACTTGCATCCATCATATCTATATTGAAGAAAACAATAGACCAATCAAACAACCTCAGAGAAGGATGAATCCAAATCTTAAGGAGATTGTGAAAGAAGAGCTCCACAAACTACTCAATGTAAACTTCATTTATCCAATCTCAGATAGCTGAGGAGTTTCTCCTTTGGTGATAGTGCCCAAAAATAATGGTAAATGGAGGGTGTGCATTGATTATAGGGAATTGAATAAAGAAACCTTGAAGGATCACTTTCCTTTGCCCTTCATAGATCAAGTATTAGATACATTAGCAGGCAAAAAGTACTTTTCATTTTTGGATGGTTTTAGTGGTTATAATCAAATTCAGGTAGCTATTGAAGATCAAGATAAAACCACATTTACTTGTCCATGGGGAACTTTTGCCTACCGAGTGCTTCCTTTTGGATTATGTTATGCACCTGCAACATTCCAAAGAGCAGTACTAGGAATTTTTGCTGATCTAATCCACGATTGTGTAGAGGTATATATGGATGACTTTACAATCTATGGTAATACATTTGAAGAAGCCTTGGAAATTTTGGAAAGAGTCCTTAAAAGATGTAAAGAAACAAACCTTTCATTAAGCCATGAAAAATGCTTTATGATGTTTACTGAAGGTATTGTTTTAGGACATCACATTTCAGGGGATGGGATTAAAGTAAACAAATCCAAAGTAGAAGTCATCTCCAAGTTACCTATTCAAAATTGTCAAAAAGATGTTAGAAGTTTTCTAGGATTTACTGGATATTATAGAAGGTTTATAGAAAACTTTACCAAAATAGCATCTCCACTCTTCAAACTGCTTACAAAAGACTGTGAATTCAAGTGGAGTCCTGATTGATTGTGTAGAGGTATATATGGATGACTTTACAATCTATGGTAATACATTTGAAGAAGCCTTGGAAATTTTGGAAAGAGTCCTTAAAAGATGTAAAGAAACAAACCTTTCATTAAGCCATGAAAAATGCTTTATGATGTTTACTGAAGGTATTGTTTTAGGACATCACATTTCAGGGGATGGGATTAAAGTAAACAAATCCAAAGTAGAAGTCATCTCCAAGTTACCTATTCAAAATTGTAAAAAAGATGTTAGAAGTTTTCTAGGATTTACTGGATATTATAGAACATTTATAGAAAACTTTACCAAGATAGCATCTCCACTCTTCAAACTGCTTACAAAAGACTGTGAATTCAAGTGGAGTCCTGATTGCCAATTAGCATTTGAAGCCTTGAAAATGAGAATATCTGAAGAACCTATCTTAAGAGGACCAAATTGGAAACTTCCTTTCCATATTTCTACTGATGCTTTAGATACAGCACTAGGAGTTGTACTGGGACAAAAAGACTTGGTTCCTTATGCCATTTACTATGCAAGTAAAAATTTGACTCCCACTGAGTTAAATTATACTGTGATTAAAAAAGAGTTCTTAGCTGTTGTTCATGCAATTAATAAGTTCAGACATTATATAACATGCAATGAAACTTTTATTCATACAAATCATTCTGCTATTAGATATTTGATGAAAAAACCTATTATTAATGGTAGAGTTACAAGATGGCTCCTACTTTTACAGGAATTCAATATTATTGTGTTAGATAGACCTGGGAAACAAAACACAGTTGTTGATTTCTTGTCTAGGATTCAAAATATCAAAGAAAATTCCCCTTTAGAGGATAAGTTTGCTGATGAATACTTATTTTCAGTAACTACTAAAACTCCTTGGTTTACAGATATGGGTAACTATTTGGTTACAGGGAAACTACCTCCACATTTATTTCCTAGAGAAAGAAGAAAGATTGTTCAGGATAGTTCAAGATATTCATGGATTTCTAACGAATTGTATAAAATAGGGCCAGACTTTGTGATCAGAAGATGTGTTAGGGAAGATGAAATGCCTGGTATTCTCAAAGCGTGTCACGATGAACGGTGCGACAAACACTTTGTTGACAACTGGACATCTTATAAAATCTTTTCTTTAGGATATTTTTGGCTGTCCCTCTTCAAATATGCAAAACAATATGTCAAAAGGTGTGACAGATGCCAAAGGGTAGGGAAACCTACCGCCTCCAATGAGATGCCATTACAACCTCAAGTACTCATTGAACCCTTTGAAAAATGAGCTTTAGACTTTATTGGACCTATTAATCCTCCATCCAAGCAGAAAAACTATAAATTGGTATGTACTAATTATGTCACTAAATGGGTAGAAGCTAAAGCATTATTATCTGCTAATGAAAATAGACCAGTTAATTTTCTTTATGAGGATATTTTTACTCGCTTTGGTGTTCCAAAGGAAATTGTGAGAGATCATGGAAGTCAATTCACATCCAGAATGATGGAGAAGCTTATGGAAGAGTACAAGGTCAAGCATAGGAAATCCACTCCTTATCATCCGCAAGCAAATGGTCAAGTAGAGTCCACAAATAAAGTAATTGAATGAATCATTACCAAGACTATGCATCTACAAAGAAGAGATTGGGCAGAAAGGCTTCCTGAAGCCTTATGGTCCTACAAAACTACATGGAGGAACACAACAAGACATACTCCCTATGAACTTATTTATGGGAAGGAAGTTCTGCTCCCCATTGAGTTCCAAGTTAAAACCTTCAAGATGGTAGTTCAGTTGGGAATGGATCTATCAGAAGCTCAAAATGATATACTAGAGCAGTTGAATGAACTAGATGAGATCAGATAAGAAGCAGTTCAAAGAACTGATCTAGTTCAGCAGCAGGGAGCTAAGTAACATGACAAATACATCAAGGAAAAAATGTTTCAAGAAGGAGATTGGGCATTAATATTTGATTCAAAGTTCAAAGATTTTCAACGTAAATTTCAGACTCATTGGCTTGAGCGATATGAGATTGAATTTTTTTTAGCAATGGAGCAGTAAGAATCAAAAAAATTGACGAGCATCAAACTCCTCTCTTTGTGAATGATCATAGATTGAAGTTCTATCATAAGCCAATCTCAAAGGAGGAGTTTATCAAAATCTTTCAAGATAACTCTCCAATGGGGCTGGTGAAGAAGAATCATTCTTCTCCACTAGCCTAGTCTTTTTTTTCATTATCATCTAAAAAAAAATAATGTATAAGCTTGAAAACCGATCACTAATTGGCATTCTTATACAGAAAATACAGGGTGAAAATCAGAAGATTTTGATGCCCTATATTTTCAAAAAAAAATCTCTCATTTCCTTCATAGTTTGTTTCATTCCATTTCATTTCATTTCGCTCCATCTCACCACCACATTCCATCAATAAAATTTCTTTCAGTTTCTCTTCATATTCACCTTTCCATGTATCATCCATACAATCATTTTTCATTTCCATTCATTCACCAAATCATATGTTATTCACAATGTCATTTTTCGTAGCTGAATTCTGATTCCGCAGCTAATTGCTGATTCCGCAGCTAATCCTATTACTCTGTAGTGACAGTCAAGTGATTAGCCAAATAATAATAAAAGCAAGATGCAGGTATGGAAGGAGAAAATATTTGAAGACACACTTAACCAGGGAATGTGAAATCTCTGAATTGGGATAAAAGTGTGGCTCAACTTGGTGATGATAGATTGTGCTTCTCCATTTATTTTTGGTGATATTAGCGAGTTGGTTGATCCAAGTACACATATGAAATTCACTCTCTTCGTAGCCATGATTTAACCTTCTTTAGTCGATTTCAGACCCAGATGGAGTTTCAAATTCTTGTGTAATGGTTCTTATTCTAACTGGATTTCTCGCCACGATTCACATGCATGTTCTAAAGAATGACTTCATTAAGTAAGAAGTGTTTTGGTTTTACAACTTTGCAAAGTAATCTCTTTCACCTATTGTTTTCTCTTCTCTTCTACTTAAGATCTCATGTTGGCATAATGCAGTGATAGTAATTAGAAAAACTTAACTTCTTCAAGTCATTTCTGTATAGTAATTCTACTACGACTGTCATATATTTGTATATATATTAGAAGGGTGAAAAAAACCCAAAACACTATCGGCATGTCTTTATACCTCTTGGTGTAAATGCTAGTTTAATTCATTGTCATACAACTATCAATATTATATTTTCATTTTGAAAATGAGAATAATGGTAGATTAAATATATTGCCAAATGTTAAATGCTAATAATAATATATAATTTTGTTAATTATAAATTTTGAGAAGAAATAGTTTTGAAATATGAAAATGCGATATTAGTTTGATTTCAAAATTAAATATAAATATATCTTCTATTTTAAAATTGAAATGAATCTTACAATTTAATACTAATAAATGACAATATTTAATATGTAATAAGAAAATTAATATGAATTGGGGTGATATGTATAGGAGGGGTTCTCACTAGTTCCAAAGGAACCTTGGTTTATACATATGTGTGCGTAATGAAACCAATCCTAATAAATAGCACAATTTATACCCTTTCTTAGGGAATAAACTTAGTAAGTTATTTCCGTACACGTAAGTTGATTGTAGGGGGATTCTAAAAATATCATTAAACATATGATAGTGTGCACATCTTCCTTTAGCTCCAACCAAGACTCAATCATTGATGGAATCATCGACATCTCGCATTACTTTCTTGCTATTGAGATGTTCTAAGGGGGTAAATGTTACGGTGGATTCATTCGAAAAAGGAATCACAAGAAAAAGTAGTTTTCATCATCAACACGAAGGTATATCATTGAAAATACACCGTAATAACTTTTAGTAAATCATTGAATCATTTACTCTTTGGGCACTTGACTGGTGTATCTAGTAAAAGTCCTAATGGAATGACACAACACCTCCAATGTCACACCTACGGAACCATTAACCATTCAATATATGTTGTTGACCTAAATCACATAGGCTATGGGATTAATTCCCAGGTAAAGAATTTATCTATGTAAGGATTTATCATTCTCTAAGGTAAATTCGAATCATGGTAATTTTTAATGCAATGATCACTGTCAGAAGTTATTCAAAACTTAGATTTTCTATGGTCCAAAGGAAGCAAGTTTTATTAATTTCTTGGAGTATATAAAAGTTGGTGTTTTTTATCGTGGTGTTTGATGATTTAGTTTTTTTCGTAGTTTAATGCCCCTAGTGTTCACTCTTAACCTCTTCATGTCGAACTCTTTTACTTGGTTGTCTACCTCTCTTCATCTTCATAATGTAAGGTCACGAGCTTTAGAATTCATGCAAAATGATTGGATAGAGCAAGAGATTGATGGAAAGAAATTATAATGATATTTATGGTTTATCTAGAAACATTCAAGTAAAGGATGATAATTCCTAAATATAACTAAAATTAATCATAGAAATTATCATAAAAGAATGGAATCTTTTCAAAGAAATAGTATGTGAGTGGGTGTTGTTATAAGGAAAAATTGAAACTCTGTTTCTTTCGCATCATCCTACAAATCAAAATTCTATCTTTTTTATTCTTTCTAACATGACTAAACCTAGGTTAGGGATGACCTCAATATTCGATAGAAGAGTGATATTCCCACGAATGAGATGTTGTCACCAATATTATGAAAACCTTAGTGAAACTTGGATGCCCATTGAGATAATTTTTATTCCCACAAATATTTCCCACATTAAACCATCCACACAACCATCACACAAGATCTTAATAAAATACCTAATAAACACTAAACCCAAAAAAATCCATTTTTTTTACACATATTGTTCAAAATTATACCATATAAGGTTTTTTAATCATTGGGAAAATTGACGATTAGTAATCCATATTTTAGACTTAAATTTGAAAGCACTAAAGCTCTTAATGCAATCAATATCAAAATTAATTATAGTAGATTCCTACGATTTTGAAGTCTTTTAAAAATCTCATTATTTATAGAATTTATACTTTAAGGAACCTAATGAATTTTTCTAATGTTATTTCCCGATTTATTTGTAGCAAATATTAAGTTAGAATTTTATGTTTTACTAAAATATTTTAAAAATGTTCTTCTCTATTATATGTTTATTTAAAAATATAAATACAACTGAATTTATAATTATTTATAATCTATTTAACTACCAAATTATTTATAATTTATTTATCTAGTTTAAAGGTGGGGAAATTTGTAATAAAAATAAACTCATAATTATGTGACATAAAACAAATTTTGATTGTTACCATGATAGCTTCTAAATATAACAGTATAACTTTTATATTTTTGTAATGAAAATGAACTCATGATTATCTGATATAAAGAAAATTTTGACCGTTACAGTTATAACTTTTAAATATATCAATATAACTTTTATAGTAAATATAAACCAATTAAAAATTAAAAATAATAATTTTCTAATATATATTTTAATAACTACTTAGGAGATTTTATTTAATTGAATTGACTAATATGATATATATTACATTTTTAAAATATAAATTAGATGATAAAATTAAAGGAAAGAGGTGATCAGAGGTGTATATTAAAAGAAGACGATTAACCGTTCACATTGAAATTTTAGTAATTAAACATCTGTTTTCTCCATCGTTAATATTTAAAGGATATCGTACATATAAATGGTTAGTGAGACGTGCCATTTTAAACATAGTTTGCATATATGATATTCAATCAGTATGCGGATTCGTCTTATTTACTAGCCATCCTTTGATAGTGAAAATTGATATGAGATCTTTATTGGTGTGAGTTGCCAACAGAGTTTAGCTTGGTCAAAATAAAGTTAGTGAGGCTCACATGGATGCGAAACTATATAATATGTTTATCATTGCATTTTTTATGGAGTTAAGATTGAAAGAGCGAGCAAATGCCAATAGTGTTGCGATTGAACCATTCTTTTTAAAAAAATTAAATTGTATTATGAATATTAAAATTTTCCACAACAAAATTATTATTAAGAATTATGTTGATTAGTTATTCAAGTTATTTTAAATGAAACTATTATTGAAATTTATGCTAATTAATAATTTGTTAAAATTCAGATTTTGAATTTTTGCAGTATAACTCAGGTTCATTTATTTTATTTGGTAATGAGATTGAATTTTTTTCGGTGATGAGTAATTTATTGTTTAAAAATATTTTAGAGGATGAATTTTATTTCTTTTATTTATTGGTAGGGTTATTTTCAACTGCGTTACAAAAAAAGGGGTTAAGTATATATATTCCATCCTTAGATTTGTAAAATTATTGAGAATTTGATTAAAAAGTTATTTCAATTTATGTTTAAAGAATTTATGTTTAAAGAAGTGTGTTGTAATTTTGAGGATGTCTTAGTTAATGTTGATAGTTGGAATTTTTTTTCCAACCATAAAAATAGAGAATCACTTAATAGCAAATTCAAATTAGACTTATTTTCATTTTAGGTAGATATTTTCCTCCCATATAATTTCGCAAATGGGGAGTCCTGGTTACCGAGTGCAAGCCCCGAAAGTGATGATTGACGCTATGTGATTCATTTCACTAGTTTCAATCCCATTTCTCCACCCTTGTGAGCATCACCGGATGCAATGAGTTCTCAGTGAACTATTCAAAAATCATGAGAAATTAGTCAGTTACAACTACCTCTTGTGGAAATGGTCATAAGTGAATGACTTACTTAACGCAGTTGAATCCCAAAATGATATCTAATATAATGCACTACGTAAACCCCCATACTTAAATTCAAAAAGCGTGAAGGGATATCTACTTGAATGGTTCATGAGGCACAATACTTGCTAAGGTTTTGCAAATGGGGTAGCAAGCTAAGTGGGCTTGATTGTGCGGAAAACTCCACAGCTAAGCGCGCTTGAGCCAGAGGCGATCTAGGATGGGTGACTTCCTGAGAAGTCCTGGTTACCGGGTGCAAGCCCCGAAAGTGATGATTGATGCTATCTGATTCATTTCACTAGTTTCAATCCCACTTCTTCACCCCTGTGAGCATCACCCGATGCAATGAGTGCTCGGTGAACTATTCAAAAATCATGAGAAATTAGTCAATTACGATTACCTCTCATGGAAATGGTCATACGTGAATGAATTACTTAATGCAATTGAATCCCAAAATGATATCTAATATAATGCACTACGTAAACCCCCATACTTAAATTTAAAAAGAGTTAAGGTATCTCTAATTGAATGGTTCATGAGGCACAATACTTGCTAAGGTTTTGCAAATGGGGTAGCAAGCTATCTGGGCTTGATTGTGGGGAAAACTCCATAGTTAAGCACGCTTGACCCTGAGGCGATCTAGGATGGGTGACCTCCCGGGAAGTCTTGGTTACCGGGTGCAAGCCCCAAAAGTGATGATTGACGCTATGTGATTCATTTCTCTAGTTTCAATCCCACTTCTTCACCCCTGTGAGCATCACCTGATGCAATGAGTGCTCAGTGAACTATTCAAAAATCATGAGAAATTAGTGAGTTACGACTATCTCTCATGGAAATGGTCATACGTGAATGACTTACTTAACGCAGTTGAATTCCAAAATGATATTTGATATAATGCACTGCGTAAACCCCCATACTTAAATTCAAAAAGAGTGAATGGATCTCTACGTGAATGGTTCATGAGGCACAATACTTGCTAAGGTTTTCCAAATGGGGTAGAAGGTAAGTGGGCTTGATTGTGGGGAAAACTCCATAGTTAAGTGCACTTGAACCAGAGGTGATCTAGGATGGGTGACCTCCCGGGAAGTCTTAGTTACCGGGTGCAAGCCCCGAAAGTGATGATTGATGCTATGTGATTCATTTCACTAGTTTCAATCCCACTTCTCCACCCCTGTGAGCATCACCCGATGCAATGAGTTCTCAGTCAACTATTAAAAAATCATGAGAAATTAGTGAGTTACGACTACCTTTCATGGAAATGGTCATACGTGAATGACTTACTTAAAGCAGTTGAATCCCAAAATGATATCTAATATAATGCACTGCGTAAACCCCCATACTTAAATTCAAAAAGATTGAAGGGATCTCCACTTGAATGGTTCATGAGGCACAATACTTGCTAAGGTTTTTCAAATGGGGTAGCAAGCTAAGTGGGCTTGATTGTGTGGAAAACTCCATAGTTAAGCGCACTTGAGCTAGTGGTGATCTAGGATGGGTGACTTCCCAAGAAGTCTTGGTTACTGGGTGCAAGCCCTGAAAGTGATGATTGGTGCTATCTGATTTATTTCACTAGTTTCAATCCCACTTTTTCACCCCCGTGAGCATCACCCAATGCAATGAGTGCTCAGTGAACTATTCAAAAATCATGAGAAATTAGTCAGTTACGACTACCTCTCATGGAAATCGTCATACGTGAATGACTTACTTAACGCAGTTGAATCCCAAAGTGATATCTAATATAATGCAAAGCGTAAACCCCCATACTTAAATATTAATACAATTTTCTCAATTTGAGAAATTATTTGTTAGTATATTCAGACATATAGGAGATAGTTAAGTATAATTTGGTCTAGTGTAGTGTTATTTAAAGTGTGTTGCTTTACTATGTATTTTTATAACTTAGAATCCAACAGTCACGATATGTAGTGCTATGACAGTTCATTCTCTCCTTGGTATTACCGACACTTGATCTGTGGGTTAACACCCGATTGGTCCATGATCTCTATTTAACGAGCATGGAGGGTCATTTGTAGGGTAATGGTTCATGAGAGAAGCTTATGTAAATTTTCATTCTTTTATTAATAAATTTCATGAAGTGGGCACATTGGCTCAGACCGTGGACTGTTTCTCTCTTTGAGGGTTCTAACCACGTCAACAATATTCGTATATTGATCTGTGATCTTGTCTCTTTGAGAGTTTTAACCACGTCAACAATACTAGTATATTGATCTGTGATCTGTTTGTAAGCGGTGTCCTTTGATGTTCTGTCTAAGAGACTTACCCTATAAATTCCTACATTATTATTACCTAACAAATCATGTAATTGTATTTAGTTAAAGAAATTGAAATGTACTATTTTTCCTTTGTTTACCTGTAGATTCTCATTTCTTAGGAAATCCATTTCTTCCTTAATTTTCTTCCCATTTCCCGAGTATTCATGATTATCCATATTTCTTAGAAATATGCAAAATGTACAAAATGACAATTACTATAGATATCATAAATAAATTATGAAAAATGAATTTAAAATAATTCATAATAATAATTATGTTTAATAATTTAACGTTTCTTATAAAGATATGAACTATTATTATTCTTAATGATGGTTGCTATTTTTTTAATGATGGTTGAAATTCTATCTTAATGATGGTTTTATGTTTTTTTTAATAGTTATAAGTATCTTTAAATAGCATTGGCCAATAATATTTAGCACAAATTTTTTTATGATAAGTTTTATCACCACTAAGATATCCACTTTGTAGACCATTATGTACTCCAAAAAACACATTTTCAACCTATTTCTTCTTTAATCATCTTAATAAAACATTATCATAGTTCTTCTAGATTAACAATCCATGAATCAATGGGTAATTAATATACTTTCAATCTTAAAGCATTTCCCCTTTTAATGTCCAAATAAAGTGGAAAAATACCATGAATTAAGAAATACTTTAACTCATTGTACCTAGAATCGATGGAAAGAAACATATAGTAAATATTTTCTATTATTAACTTAATTGTCATTCTCCACACCTTATTAGTCCCTACCTTCAGCATGGGACTATAGCGATCGATATCGATCCATTTCATATTAACTTAGGTGTACCGATCCATTTAACCAATGTTTTAAAAAAACATTTCGTCATTTTTTTGTTTTATCCAAAGTTTTTTTTTGGAGGTCTTATTGCCGGGATATCGATTGATTTCATATTAATACACCGTATTGATCCATTTAACCAATGTTTTCCCCAATATTGCAAGACGTCAACACATTTTATTTATGGCCGATATTGTGACATGCGAACACAATTGCATGGACCACAAGTGTCATTTGGATGGACCATAAGGGTCACCTACAAATGTGGTATGTTTCCTAAGCTTCTTTATAGTGTTGGACAACCAAAAATCTTTTTGGAGAAGACAACGGGCTCCTGAGCTCTGATGAAGAGGCATAGCTGAACAATAGTCTTATTGTACCATGACAGAAGCTTATGAAGAATTTGCCTCTTCTTTATAGTGTTCCACAGTTTCAATCTATTCTTGAGGTGGTGGGATGGTTTCCTCCAGTGGTGTGTGTTGATTCTTCTCCGCAGTTGGTTCAAAAAATTGATGATGGTGTAGTCTTTATAATGTACAACTCTGTTTTCTATGGCTCATATCTTCATCGATTCTTGAATGTTTTGAATGTACAAATCATTTAACAAGTTTGAAAATGTTCAAGGATTTGATGAATACTGTCTAACCTTTGTTCCCAAGCCTACCAAGGCTCACTGTGATTATTATCTTATTTATAAGGCATGCATCCTTCTCAAGCCTCAGTCCAAGTATTTTACTAGGAGCAACAAGGAGTCGACTAGACCAGTAACTTATTTAGAAATGGAACATTTTTCATTGTTTAGAAGAAAGAGTGTAATATTTTGCAAGCGGTGCTTCTCTTTTTTTATTTTATTTTGTATAACTGAGATGGGCAAAGGAATTAGAAAGGGTTGAGCCTCACTACTTACCTTCCCCCTGCCTTGGTTGGTCTACAGCTTGCATCTTCTACTCTGTTGCTACACAGGTAAACTTTCTTTAAAGCTTATTTCAGGGCAAAGACCATCATTTGCATTTAAAAGTGTACTCTCTACATTATGGCGTTTTTAATGTCCGTGATAAAGTTTTTGGAAATTTGGCTACAGTGTGATTTTATTTTTTTTCATATATATATAAAGTTTACTAAAAAAATTCTTTATATTTCACTCAACTAATTATCAGTCAAAACTTACAATTTCAATTAAACTTTACCAAAATTTGGATAACATTTACTAAAAAATATGAAAAGAACACACGAACCTTTTGAAAATTCAGACACTTGTTTAAATGCAAGAGCTATGCATTATGAATTCTTCTGTCCAAGCGGTATATTGTGATCCATTCACCTTAAGAGGCATTCTTTAGATTTCGTTCTTTTCATAAAGAGGATTGAATTTCTCTACTTTGGTGATGCAGAATTTAATAATTTTTTATGAATACCAAATGCAGTGGATGGTCCGACGATTCGGGCACTTTCAAACTTTACAAATTTGACTTCAAATGCTCTTTCTCAAAAAATTCTCTTTAACAAAGAAGCAACTTCAATTCAAACACTTGCATACCGTTGATTGCAAGATTCCGCGCGGCAAGAAAGTATTTTTTTGCGAATTAGCCCCAAATGCAGCGGATGGCTCGACAATTTTGGAACTTTCAACCTTTACAAATTCGACTTTGAATGCTCTTCCTCACAAAATTTTCTTTAACCTTTAAGCAGCTTCAATTCAAACACTAGCATACCGTTGATTGCAAGATCTCACACAAAAAAGATCAAATGAATATTTCGAAAAGCATGCTTGAAGGATAAAATGTTCTTCTTCAAAGTCAGTTCTATGAGAAGATGCTGCTATTGTATTTAAGGATGGAAATCGGCAAAGGACAAAAGGAAAAAATGGAGAAATTGTCAATGAATATGCTCAAATGCTAAAACTAATAGTTTACGGTATTCCTGAAAACACTAATTGCCATAGTCATCAGAGCTCTCCCATACCATCTCAATCATTCAATCCAAAGTTCACGTGACAACCATGTGAAAAGGGTGAAGTGGACACACGCTATAAAACAATGTGGTAAGGAGATAGGTGACCTGCCGAACTAGACACCAATCATTCAAATGAGAGATGGTTGTAATGTAATATCACTCCATGGCTTAATAAATTAAACAATGGAGTAATATTTATTGTTATTCAAAACAAAATTTAGAAATATACAACTATAATACATGCAGAGATTGTGGCCTAATAAAATTTCAGAATTGAATGAAATATAAATCACCACTTGTCCCTCTTTTTCCATAACTCAACGCCCAATACCCCCTTGAACTATACACAAGTGACACTTATCACTGATCTCTCTTGTTTTGCATATTGTTTGTTTCTATAAACATGAGTGACTACACACTTCAGGCAATTTCGGTGACTACAATTTCATAAAAACTTAATTGACATTGTGCGAAACTAAGCACAAAATTGATCCAAACTCCTAAATACTCATTTTATAATTATTTAGTGTTTATTGGGAATACGGTAGGGGCTACCTCTATGTTTTTGCCCTTGTTCTTCATATAGTTTAGAATATTTGAATTCTTATAACAACATACAAAGAGTTTTCCCTAAACAATATTTGTTGTTTTAATTTATTTATCATATCCCTACGATGATGTCATCCGATTTTCTATTCTTTTGTATAAGTGATGAATGGGGATGTGAGACAGTTACCTTGGTATGATATTTGAGTAGATATGATCTAAAATGTATTTCTACTTTAAAGAAAACAAATTCTTATTTATCTACTTCAGAATGATTAAGTTCAGATCTTGTAATCTTCAAGTCATGGATGAGATTGACACTTCATTTTGATTTTTATTCTTCAGCTAATACCACAACAAATTATGATTCAATAGTGAAAGCATATAATGTAATTTCTTTACTAATATATGGGATCATTATTTTACATGTTTTGGATACATATTGTTCTATGGAATTAAATCATTTTTTCTCTTCCTTGTTCCATTTAAAAACAATATTCTTCTTTATCATGTTCCATTTAAAAACAATATTCTTCTTTATCATGTCCTATAGTGGTTTGATTATTTCTACAAAACTAGGCATAAGGCTTCTCACAAAATTTGTTTTCCCTAAAAATTATTTAATTGGTTTTTTTATTGTGAAGAAAATAAATTTGTTATATGGTTTTGGTTCTTTTGGGTTCAATCAGAACATCAAATCTGGAAACAATTAGACATAAAGGTTTGTTTTTGCTTATAGGGAAAATGTTTTAGTTAGGATTTAATAAAATTACATATGTTCTACAATGATCAAATATTTATCTCAAATAGTAGTTTTGTATATATTTTTCAAGTGGAATCATGTAGTGAATGATATTTATATCATATATTTTCAAGTTACTATATGTTTATGTAAGAATATCTTTATAGCCTTTGAAAATTCAAGTGAATATTTCACATTTAGAAGGTCTAAATTCAATTCCTAGACTAATATTCTAGGAACAAGATAGTCAAAGGGCACCCTTCAATTCAATATCCAGCCAATTCATGTGAGAGACTTTTTAGAGAAAAGAAAAAGGGGGACAATTTTCCTAAGGAAGCTCATTAAAGAAAAAATAAACCATTGGAGTTGGTTCATACACATCTTTGTGGTCCAATGTAGACCCAGTCACTAGGAGGCAATTACTATTTCCCAACCTTCATACATGATTACAAAATAAAGGCTTGGCTATATTTCCTCACAAATAAATCTAAAATTGTTTACCAGCTTAGAGAATTGAAGGTAATAATGGGGAAGCAAAGTCATTATCAAATTAACATATTAATATCAAATAGAGAAGTTGAGTATAATTTAAAAAAATTTGATAACTCTTATAAGAAATATCAAATCAAAAGACAATTCATAACAAAGTGCTCATCTCAGAAAAATGATGACTCCAAAAGGAAGAACATAACCATTATCAATACATCTAGAAGCATGTAGAAATCAAAACATTTGTCAAATGATTTTTGGGCAGAAGCATAAGCTTGTTCATTTTATGTTTTTAATAGAAATCTCATTAAAAGTGTGAAGAATGAAGTTCCATATGAATGGATAGGTATGAGTTGTAGTGTAGCATAATTCAGATGACTTAGTTGTGTGTCATATGCTCATGTTATTACAGATTTGAGAAGGAAGCTAGAATACGTAAGTAAAAGGTGCATTTTAATTTGTTAGAGTGACTACTCCAAGATGTATAGATTGTATAACATAGTGATAAAGAAGTTGATAATTAGTAGGAATGTTGAATTTAAAGAAGAAGGGCATGGAATGTAAGAATTAATAAATCCATAATTATTTGATAGAGAATACCATTAGTAGAATATGAAGAAAAGGAATATATTAAATAATAAGGACAACACGGATTCCAGACTTATTCATCAATGGAATGTACTCCAACAAGAAATCAAAGTAAATCTATTCAAGGTGAGTCATCTACTCCATCTACTCAGTCTACTAATAGTACATGGAGTACTGAATTTGATCCTGTAACCAATTCCTTATGATTTACAAGCACTGGAAGTTTTAGGAAAATGTATGAATATTTAGATATGAATTCAAATTTCGTATTGTTTACTTTTCAACCCATACATTTTGAAAAAGAAAATTAACGAAGACAATTAACTAAAAATAATGGATCAAAATATTCATTTCATAGAGTTTAATGATACATGGGATATAGTAGCATTGTTAGGGGGTAAATATTGCGGGGCGTAAAATGGGTTTACAAGACAAAGCTTAGTGAGAAAGGGGAATTTGAAAAGTATAATTACGTCGGTAGGAAAAGGTTTTGCACAATATCTGGTGAAATATTTTAACCAATGATAAGGTTCAATACAATTAGGATATAGTATCCATAACATCTAATAAAAAGTGGAAATCTTATTTAATGGATATAAGGTTGGCATTTTTAAGTGGTACCTTAGAAGAAGAAGTTGATGTAGAGAAACTGCTGGGATATGTGATAAAAATACATGAAGATAAAGTATACTACTCAAATAAATATCCATATTAGCTTAAGTAAGCTCATAGAAGTGGGTATACTATAACTAAATTATATATGATCAAAATTATATTTAGAAAAAGAAACAATGAGTGAACATTTTATACAAGGTAAATGAGTAAGGTCAAATCCTAATTTTTTGTTTATATGTTCATGATATGATATCCACATGAAATATATTAGTAAAAAACCTATAATGGGAATTTTTATTACTCTCGAAGACATTTAATCAATGAATATTGTGTTTCAAGCAAAGTATGTTCTCAAAATTTTCAACATGATGAGTTAGAAATTAAGACTAAGTGCTCGAATTATAATGGGAATTAACATGAACAAAAAATTATAGGATGCAACATATATCCTACTTTATTTAATATATTAGTTGGAAGTCTCATGTATTTCACTTTCACTATGAAAGCAACTATGTACAATAACATCTTTTTTCCTAAGGAAGTATTCAAAGACGGACATTGTCA
The DNA here is from genome assembly GCA_031772625.1 of Pinus tabuliformis. Taxonomy (NCBI): domain Eukaryota; kingdom Viridiplantae; phylum Streptophyta; class Pinopsida; order Pinales; family Pinaceae; genus Pinus; species Pinus tabuliformis. Next base: position 1,195,294,734 of record CM062817.1, on the reverse strand, counting down.
AGTTGGAAAAGGAATTTTGAAGTATATTTCTAAAGAAATAAGATATGGAATACTATAATATAGCATTAATTGTAATCTTTTTGTTCAACATATTGACATTGAGCTTATTGGTAGCATGGATGGCAAGAAAAACACTTTAGGATATGTTTTCTGCCATTCATTAGGTGTTATTTAATGGGCATTAAAGAAGCAGCTCATTGTCACAATTTCAACAGTTGCAAAAAATTATGTGTTAGGAGTAACAAGTTATCATGTAGTTTGGTTATTTAGAGTGTTAAATGGTATCCAACAAGAAAGAGAGGGAACAAATCCACTATATTGCAACAACAAATTAGTAGTATCTCTATCAATAGATAACTCTTCTTGGGATCTTGTAAATCAAAAGATTGATTAATTGACATATTCACATAGTGATTGGAAAGAGATGTATTTGAGTTTTGTTAGTAAAATCTACATGTTGTAAGCCTAGCTAAAATGTAGAGAATCAAGAAATAATGTTTCTAATTAAGTGGGCATGTGTTAGATATAACTACTCCAAGTTTACATGTAGATGCATAGACCCTAAATTTAGGAAATAATTTATTATGAATTTAAGAGCTAAAATTATCTAGTGTGTCTATTATTAGGATACCTAGAGGATCTCTCCATGGGATTTTTTCTAATTATGTCCTAAAGAAATTGAAACAATTTCAATTTGTGAACTATGACTCAATTGTGTGGTTTCTGTGAATTATTTGTATGCTTAATCTTGTTTTATCATAATTGTAGTTATTTTGCTTTTCTCCTCCATCCATTATTTACACTGGCATTTTTCTTGAAACCTAAAATGATAATTCCAACTTGAGATCCATAGTATTCAGAATAACTATTCTCGTAAATAATTTCCCAGAAATTAATTTCCTTTTATCCATAAGACCCTTATATGAAAGGCAAAAAAAAACCATGGTATTAACAACTCCCTATTGATGCGAAAATCAATAAAAATATTTTTAAATAGTGACTTTCCTTTCATCCAATACATACTTTCTAAGAAGCCAACAAGGAAACTTTCCATTATTAACTATGAGCGTATTGCCTCCCCTCCCTCATCATGAGGATAATTAATTAAAAAAATTATACTTACCCAAGGAGGATATATTATTTTTTATTTTGGTGGGAAGAAAAAGTTTGATTTTCAATTAATTGGAAATTTTTGAACTGATTTTATGAAATTTATTAAAATTTAAAAAAAAAAATATATTAAAATGAATATTTTGAAAAAAATATGTAAATTGTTTTTTGATTGGTTGATAGGTATTTTATAGACTTATGAAATATAAAAATTATATTAAAAAATGAAAAATATAAAAAACATTTCTAGCGACCAAGTGTCATAACTTTTCACAACAATATGGTTACCTACCCACCATTTTTTATGCAAAAAAATATTTAGAAAATTAGAAATTTTAATCGTAATTCTTCTTTTTCTTTTTATATTTCAATTTATTATCTTCTTCCAACTTAAAATCCATAAAAAACAATAACTATTAATAAAAACCCAAAATATTCAATTACATTTTTCGTATATAATTTTTGAGTAATTAATTTACTTCTATCCATAACACCCTTATATGAAGGGCAAAAAAAAAATTTGTTAACCATGCTCATGACACTTCACTAATGATGAGAAAATCAATAAAATTATTTTTCAATAGTGACTTTCCTTTCATCCATTACATGCTTTCTAAGAAGGCAACAAGGAGATCATAGTTCAAATCTCATTGAGTACACTGGCTTGCTATGGTGGATGCTCGAGAAGCAGATTACCCACCCCCCGTTTTGGCGGCACAAGAGTCTCTCTTCACTAAAACCATAGGATCTTAGTAGATCGACTTGGAGGTGGTTGGATGTACTCTTGATGTTATAGTGGTAGCTACGAGGATTGATCCTAGGTCTCCCATAGATTACAACTGGCAGTTACTGATTCACCATGTAGTTAAGAAAAAAAGCCAACAAGGAAACTTTCCCTTATTAACTATGAGCATATTGTCTCCCCTCCCTCATCAAGGGGATATAATTAGAAAAATTATACTTTCTTGGGAGGATATATTATTTTTTATTTTCGTGAAAGGAAAAATTTGACTTTTAATTAATTTGAAAAATTTTAAACAAATTTTATGAAATTTATTAAAATTAATAAAAAATATTAAAATGAATATTTGAAAAAAATTAATTGGTTGATGGGTATTTTTATGCCCTTTGAAATAGACTTTTGACATATAAAAATTACATTAAAAAACATAAAATATAAAAAAACATTTTTAGTCACCAAGTGCCATAACTTTCCACAACAATATGCCATCTGGAGGTTAGCTACCCACCATTTTTTATCCAATTTTTTTTGGAAGATTAGAAATTTCAAGAAGAGAAATATAATTGAATTTCTTTTATGGTTTTTTTTCATTAGTCATAATTCCTTTTGCTTGCTTTTTTATATTTTAATTTATTGTCTTCTTATTTTAAATTTTCTAATTAAAAATAAAAATAAAAAATCCTAATTACATATATTTTATAGTTTCAAACAAATTTTAAAATAAGATAAAACTCTCATATTGTAAAATGTTAATCAATATAAAATTTATATATTTCTATAATTTTAATAGAACTCACTCATTTCTATATTGTTTTGGAGTTAATAAAACATTAAATAATTGTTTTAAATAATAATTTCATATATATATAAATAAATAATTTCTTAGGTACCTATATGCAAATATTTAAATATATACTTTCAGGAATTTAAATATATACTTTCATTCCTGAATAATAGATCAACTAATATGGGCGAGAACCACTAATGAAAATAGAGACTGAGAAGTTAAACATCTTGATGGTAAGAAAATAAAGTAACTATCTTATATATAATATATAATGACATAGTCCAAGAAAACAAAAATAAGGACTTTATCACTAATGTAAAAAAAAATAAAAAACTAGTATTTTTTTCATTTAGGTGATGTGTTGAGAATGATAATTAATTTTTTTACATGTATTATGAATGATAATATATTTTTAACCATTATATCTACTCTCATTAATACACACTACTAAGAAATAAAATAATAGTTGTTCTAAGTATGTGTTGGGGTTCTATACTATAAGGATAAGTCATGTTACATCATATGTCTAGTACAACTAACACAACGACATAAATAAATGTGGTTGATATATGCTTTAGGCATGAACTTATTTGAATATATAATGTATAATTAAATCATAAATAAATTAAAAAGAATATATATTTTCATGTAATACTTCAAAATATATAAATATTAATAATTAAATATTTTTTTTATTAAAACCATAGCATTTAATGTGGAACATCATATTCGATTAAATTCAAAATAATTCTCAAATATAAACTGTTTAAAGATAATTGGTTAATTTACTCATATATATATATAATGGATGTCAAAATAAAATAATTATAAATAGATCTTGAATGGCATGCTCTTTGCATATTATATAGCATAGCAAATCGTGGGGCAATTATTTACTACGTTTGACTTCTAGTTAAATATCAATATGTTGTCATATAATATGAGATGAGAAATTCTCCATTACTTTCTTACAAATTATCAGCTGTATTCACCATCCTCCTTCATCATCTGTATTCACCATCCCAAAGATCTATTCATTGGTTGACAACATGTTCTGCCGCAGTTGAAACGATCTCCGTGTTAATAATGGTGGAGCTGAAATCCATGTTTATTTTACATGATCTACATCATTCCAATCATAACATTCAAACATTAATCTTGCAGCAATCGCATCGTAGGCGAAGTTTGGATATCAAGAAAGCCAAAATAAATAAAAACTCACTCAAGATTTGGTGGCAAGAAAATCTGTGTGCGTGGTCCCTCTAGAACATTCCAAGAACGAGTTCCTCAGCGGATTCTGATATGGATGAAAAGAAGGGCGTTACTCACCTTTGGGTCCGTATTTTGTGTTTTCTCATATATGAGAATTGCCTTGTTCGTCGCATCAAAAGGTGTCCTCCCCAAGAGTAGATGATGCAACATCGCTCCTGTGCCCCAGAACGAGTTCCTTAACAGATTCTGATTTTGGGTTACTTAACGTTGGGTCTGTATTTTGTATTTTCTCATATATGACCATTGTTCATCGCATCAAAAGGTGTCCTCCCCAAGAGTAGATGATGTAACATCGCTCCTGTGCTCCAGTTAGCCTACGAAGCGCTCGAATAGCATGTTTCAAAACCCAACGATCAACCCAACGGAGCATTCAAATCACCCAATTTGCTTAACAGGTGATGAAATGAATGATTTTTAAATTAAACATGATACTTTTTTATTTGAAATTGAAAACACTTTTAAATATTTTTAATATCATTGGTATTAGATGAAGAATATTCTCTTCCCATCAAATTGTATCCTCATTTATTAGTTTTTATTTGGTAAGCCTCACTGTTAAAGTGCATTAACTCTTCATAATTTGCTATTTTTTTACTTTCAAGCAAAGTTCCATGACAACGTTCAATATTTCTATTTTCTTAAATTCAAAAGTAATTTTGCAATTTTTTGGGATTCTTATTTCTAATTTTTGATTGGATCAATAAATTTTGATGAGCCATAATTCCCCTAATGGAATGCATTTTAATTTCTGTACTTATAAGACCTTTGCAGTTCATTTATATATATATATATATGAATAACTAACCCATTGATGAATACTCTCACAATTAGACTTAACCTTGCTATTCTTAACACTGCTACTACTCTTCTCAATATTGCAAGTCTCTTAACTGAGCCGATGCTCTCAATGTTGCAAGTCTCTTACGTGGGCCAGTGGGCCACAGGGTCAGTGGGGACAAATCTCTGCGCACTAGTGAAGAGCAAAGCTTTGCACAGTGTCTTTCCTCCCATTACAATTCTCGACGCAAATTAGATTCAAACAACTTTCTCATCCACGCACAATACCGTTCTGTGAATTCGAGAGTTTGTGCGAATGCATATTAACAATTAAAAGCCTTGAAAAAGATATTAACTTGTAACACAAAGATCTTGCGGTACATTATAATTAAAAAGTATATATTTTAATTATTAAAAATGTAATTGTAACTCCATCTAACTTGAAAATCTATATTCAAATTATTAAAAATGTAATTGCAAACAAAACTAGTGAATGGTTGTATTAGAGTGCAAAGAAAATAAATTTCTACGCACAATCAACTTCTCCCCAATCCTGCTGCAAACTAAGATGTTTTTTAATTTCGAAAATATGAATAAAACTATAAATGTAAATTATTAAAAACATAATTGTTTTTTAATTTTGAAAACATAAATAAAATTATATTTTCAAATTATTAAAAACTTAGATAAATTAGTAAATAATTGTGCAGTATCAATATAACACATTTCTCTACACAATCAACTTATCTGCACTAGTATCTTATTGTTTATTATGCATATGCTTGACTTGAAAAGTCATTTCTTTATAATGTTTTTTAGTTTTTAAAACATAAATAAAACGAGATATTCAAATTTTTCAAAATGCAATTGTAATTCAATCAAACTTTAAACTATATTTTAAAATTATTAAAAACTTAATTGCACAAGTGATAATTTGTGTGCAGCATTGCTTGTGTGAGAGCTATGTGTGGAAATATTTGTGTGGGAGCTATGTGCGGAAATGTTTTCACAAGAAATGCTCTGCACACTATTAAGTCTAAGCCCCTTTTCAATTCCAACTCACACTCTTCAACTGTTTGACTTTTTAAATTTGTTATTTCAATATCAATTTATTAGTAGTGATTTTGCACAATGAAAATGAAAGAAAAATATTTGCACAAAACATTAATGATAAAAATAAAATGAAAGCTTAAAGAACATTTAATAGTTATTAATTAATTATTTTCCCGTAGTTAATTATGAAGCTATAAATGATAGCAACACAATAATAAGAGCAAAATAAGTTATAATTATTAATAATTGTAATCATTAAACAACAAGGAAAATTATTTTTTTATAATACTATAGTTATTACAAGGAAATGGACTAACCTATAATACTATAGGAATGAACTGTTCTCACTAATACTTATTAACTCTACTATTGAGCATTTGAATATAGGTATTAATTGTCCTTTATAAATGTTTTTTTATTATTGACTTGACTGTGTTGTGCATTTGAATACAACTATTAATTCTCCAATATTAATGTTTTGATTTTATATTTATTTTAGATAGCTATTAACTTTTTTATTAATAGTTAATAATTAATGAGTTAAAATCTTCAAAATAGCTATTACATTTAACTATTATTAACTTGACTATTAATAGATTATTATTCATTTAATTATAACTATTAATTTTTTGGCATTAATTCTTTCTTCTCTCGATAATTATTTTACATAGATAACTTTTCCCATGACAAAAATACATATATTACTATTAAACAAAAATGTTCACACTTCAAATGCCCAAGTCAGTGGGGTCAAAACTCTATATCTTATCCTTTACTATGTGGATGCTTGACATGAGAAATTGTTTGTTTGTGATGTTTTTTAATTTTGAAAACATGAATAAAACTATAAATTCAAATTATTAAAAACCTAATTGTTTTTTAATTTTGATAACACAAATAAAACAATATTTTCAAATTACCAAAAACTTAGTTCTACAACATGAGTGAATAGTTGTGCACTAGTGCCAATATAACACATTTCTCAGCACAATCAACTTTGCAAAAAAAAAAAATTATTGTTTATTATGCCTATACTTGAATCGAAAAATCATTTATTTATGATGTTTTTTAATTTTTAAAATATTAATAAAACTACATATTCATAATTGTAACTCAATCCAACTTTAATCTATATTTTCAAATTATTAAAAACTTAATTGCACAACAAGTAAACGGTTGTGCGGAAGTGCAAAGAAAACACAATTTTCCTCACAATTAGATTGTTGTACTGACTGCAAAAAAAATATCTTATTATTTATTATGCTTTTGCTTGACTCGAAAAATGATTCATTTATGACGTTTTTTATTTTTTTAAATATTAATAAAACTATGTATTCAAATTATTTAAAATGTAAATGTAACTCAAACCAACTTTAATATATATTTTCATTTCATTAGAAGTGAAGGGTTGTGCGGAAGTGCAAGAAAAACACATTTCTCCTCGGAATTAGATTCTTCTACGGGGTTTCTCCTCGGAATTAGATTCTTCTACGGGGATTTGCTTGTGTGAGAGCTCTCCGCGGAAATCTTTTCACAAGAAATGTTCTACATACTACTAACTCTAAGCGCCTTTTCAATGCCAGCTCACACTCTTCAACTATGTAACTTTTTAAATTGTTTATTTCAATTTCAATTGTTTTATGAATTCCTCCCTACAACGAAAATGAAAGCAAAAATATTTGCATAAAATTATCGATAAAAATAAAATGAAAGCTTAAAGAATAGCTAATAGTTATTAATTAATTAATTTTCCATAAGTAATTATCAAGCTATAAACGATAGCAACACAATATTATCAGAAAAATAAGTTATAATTATTAATAATTGAAATCATTAAACAACAACAAAGAAACCTACATTTTTATAACACTATAGCTATTACAAGGAAATCTACTAACCTATAATAAATTAAGGATTAACTATTTTAAGTAATAGTTAATAATAAATGAGTTAAAATTCGTCATGTGTAATTCATTTCAGCAGACGGCAACTTCCTACTAGCAAAATGAATGGGGTTATCTATATCTCCCTGCCCTGGTCGTGCTAAGACTGCCCGGCCGATCCACTTGCATCTACATGTACATGAAACTCCTTCTTCCAATTGGGAAAACCAAGATTGGCGCCTTAACCAACTTATCCTTCAGGAAGTCAAAAGCTTGCATGCAGTAAAATGGCTATTATATATAACTATTATTAACTCAACTATTAATAAACTATTATGCATTTGAATATAGCTATTAATTGTCAGTCATTAATGTTTTATTTTTATTTTTAATTTGAATATTAAAAGGCTTTTGTGCATTTGAATATAACTATTAATTCTCTCTCATTAATTTTTTTTTGTTTTCTTTTTATAATTATTTTAGATGTACAAATATTAAATTTTTTGTTAATAGTTCATAATTAACGACTTAAACTCCACATAACAGTTATTACATTTAATAGCTCTTAACTTGATTATTAATAGATTATTATGCATTTAATTATAGCTATTAATTATTCTCTGTCATTAATTATTTTTTCTCTAGATAATTATTTTACATGAAAAACTTTTTCCAACGAGAAAAGCACATATAATTTTTTGATGAAGTAAGAGTGGGACCTTCCATTAATCTAGAAAAATACATAATGTACAAAGAGCAGCACCAGCTCTGTGAAAATTCAACAAGCAACTGCGCTGGAAAAACTTGAACCTAACTCCAAAAATTGTGAAAATCCCAAACAAGACTACAGAGGAGCTGTAAACAAAACATCCACCCAACCTAGTGTGCAGAGAAACCAAGAAATACCCATGAACAGTCCACCTGTGGGTTATGGCCCACAAAACCTAGCGAAAGCGTTCATTTGAGGCTTTAAGCCTTAAAACCCGACCACAACACTTTATTGGGTTTTCCTTTTAAAAACCGGGAACAATCATTATATCGGAATACAAAGGAAAACACGGGAAATCCCGCTCAATACCGATAAGGCCGAACTTCAAATATTTTACACCCGCAATTATAAATATCGGCGGGTCCACACTCCCAGACCATCGGTGTTCTACTACGCTCTTCATTCATTGATCACTGATTAGCCCAATCTCCACTGTCGATTCCATGTTCCAATCCAATGGCTACCAGCACCAAAATTGCCCATCGGCGTATCGCAATTCTATCTCCACCGTCCCTTGACCTATATCTATTACAGTTTGCGATTAGATCTTCGCCATTGATTTGGCGCTCGATCTGATGATTGTCACTGGCCTCATCAACCAACTTGCACGAAAAACCTCAACTATTGTTCTAATCACACTATATCCGACGACTGTTAGGGATTTCAGGTGGACAAGTAGCACAAGGATTAACCACCCGAAAAGTGGTTTTCTCTCTCCTCCTCGCTACTACATGTTGCTTGATGAGTGGCATCAGGTGCACACCCTTCAATACCGCTTAAGTGTTTGAGGTCACCCTAAATACCACTTTTACTGTTGCAAAACCATTTTCCCTGCGAATTAACTCTGCACTTTTTCACCCTTACTGTCTGTTGATCTGAAAGACTCGACGGTTCCCGTTCCTTTCTGTCTACACCATTTATCTTCTACTTATCAATGGATTTATGCTTAAACCCAAGGTTCTCTTCCATACTCTGTATTTACACATAACACTCATATATCGACTTATTTAAATAGGCCACGAGTCTATATTTTCTGGGTTCGTCCGTAGAATAAGCCTACATGCAGTTTCCAGCCCGAAATCCATAGGATGATGGAGTTCAGGGCAAACTTCAGTCAAGTGCGTGTCATCTTGCCTGCTATTTACCACTTGCTACTTCCCTGTGTTTGGTCCACTTTCCTTTGTTCCCATTAGTCATCTCTCTGCTTATTTCTCATGCTTTGAAAGTACTCCCTATCATTGGTAGCCTTTCTATGATAGTATTCGCGCAATCTCCCTAGGGGAGTCGACATCCAGTCATATCTTCTATTACTTTTTGAACAGAGTATTCCTTCATTCGCCAAACAATCCACTAATATGTTGGTTGTTCTGTGCACATGAACAAAATTGAGGGTTCCTAGGGCTCTCAGGTGGGATTATATATGTTGATAGACCAACGATAACCTCCAGTGTTTCGACACTCTTTCTAGTGTTGTGGCATTGCATATTTTCTTGACCAAATTAATTATCAATTTAGAGTCAGCTTCAATGATAGTATTATGTAAATTTGATTCAATCAAGGTTTCTAGGCATTGCTCTAGGGCCATGAGTTCTGCCATATTAGTAGTGGCCTTCCCCAAATGACTATGAAAGATGAATTTTATGTATCCCTGCTCATCTCTTATGACTCCGACATAACCAGCCACCCGAGGGTTTCCTTTAGAGGCTCCATCTATATTGAATTTCAAAAAACCATGAGGAGGAGGTTGCCAGAAGTCCTTATCTACTATTATATGACTTACAACCTTTCTTATGCCCTGGATGAAAGGCACCTATAGACCCAAATGTAATAGTATTTGTGCATCCTAGTCTTGAGGTGGGTTCTCGGGGAGTTTCTTTATAAGGGTTCCTACAATCTCTTTGAGTTGTATAATAATCTGAGCAATGATGCTCTGGGATGAGCCAATTTTGCTCTTGAAAATATTGTTTTTATGTTATTTCTAGACATCCCAGATTAGAAAGCATGGAACTAGATTCTAGGCTTTGTTGATTATTTCATTTTTAGAGAAGTTTCTCCTCCAATTCTTCAAAGTGCCAGTAATGTTGAAATTGTCCCTATCTGTTTGTCTGAAGATTGAAGCCACCCAATTCCACAAGGTGGTGGTGAATGGGCAAAGGCTGAGTATATGTTTCATTGTTTCTTCTTGTAATTCACATAACTAGCATTTAGATGGACTGGCTACACCTCTTTTCTGAAGGTTTTCCCAAGTTAGAATATTTTTATGTTGCACCAAGCACATGAACAGTTTGATTTTCATCTAGTGCTGGTTCTGCCATAGGTCCTTCCATACCTTATCAAGGTTTGGAAAGTCAAGCCCAAGGGCTGTTCTCTTGGCTAACTTGAGGTTGAAGTTGCCTTCGTTGTTTCTTCCCCATTTCAATTGGTCTGGCAAAGTTGATGTCAAAATATTTCTTTGTTCCAAGATCACTACAAGAGCTTCTGTCTGGGCCTTCAAAGGGGATTCTTCACTATATATCAAGTCCTTCCATATTCTCCATTTTCCCTCATTCCTAGCTTGATCCCAGAAGTCATTTAAATTGAGTAAACCTTTGTTGTCAGTGTCATTCTTGAGATTGGCTAGTTCTTCTCTTAACGGGTTGGGTTCCTGTTGCTATTTGTCCTCCCAAAACCAAGCTAGGTTTCCATCTCTGATCTTCGAGAAACTGTGTTTATGAACAATGGCTTTATTCTCCCATGCTTTGTTCCAAATGTGGGAGCCCTTTATGAGCCTAGACATTCGAGTGTGATCCCTTTCTTGCTAATTATTTGCATACTTCTGTTTCCAGACCTTGGCCAAGGGGTTACAGATTCCTTTAGTCATACCAACATATTTCTTTCCCCAAAACTTTGATTAGGGTTTCAGGGTCATGAAGTCCCAAACCTCCATGTGTTCTAGGTTTATAGATCTTATCCCATGCTACCAAAGCCCATTTCTTTTTCTCCTCCCCTTTGCCCTAAATAAAGTCCCTTTGGATATTTCTGATGTGTTGCACAACTCCCTTAGGAGTACTAAGGGCTGAAAACATGAAGATGGGAATAGTTTCTAGGACAACTTTTGTTAGCATTAGCTGTCCTGATAAATTCAAAGACATGCTTGTCTATTTCGAACTTTGTCCTCGAGTTTATTAGTGACTGGCTCCCAAACGACCTTGCTCAGAGGTTTGTCTCTTAGAGGTATTCCCAGATATTTGGTAGGTAGCTGTTCTCTTTGAAAGCTGAGAATTCTGGTGAGGTTTCTCTCAATGGCAATGTCAGTATTAAAAAAGAAAATCTTAGATTTGGTAAGGCTTACCTCTGTACCAGCAGCCATAGTAAAGTCATTCAAGATTTGTTTGAAAGCTTTAGCTTCCTTGACCATGGGTTTACGCTGTAGCATAGTGTCATCCACAAATTGTTGATGAGTCAAGGCATCCCCATTCAAGGTGAGTTTGAGACCCTTGATTTATCCTTCTTCTTTGGTTGATTTGATCACATTTCCTAAGCCTTACATCATAAGAATAAAGAGGAAGGGGGAAAGTGGATCTCCTTGTCTGAGGCCTCTCGAAGGCCTAAAGGTTCCGGATGGTGAGCCATTAAGCAGGATTGAAAAACCAGCTGTGGTGACGAGGGCCATTACCCATCTTATCTAGTTGTGGTCAAATCCATACGCTTTTAGTACTTCCCTAATGTATGCCCATCTTAGCTTATCATAAGCTTTCACTAGGTCAAGTTGTATGATCATACCTGCTTGCTTATTGCTCTTGAGAGAATGAACTACCTCGTGAGCTTGAATGATGTTATTTAGAATTTGTCTTCCTTCCACATATCCAGTTTTCTCCTTAGACACAAGAGTTGGAAGAAGGGGCTTGAGTCTGTTTGCAATTACTTTGGATATAATTTTGTACACCACATTGCATAAAGTTATGGGTCTAAATCTATCTGGTGTCATAGTTCTTTCCTGCTTTGGAATCAAAGCTATGAAAGAGGCATTAAGTGCCCTCAAGACAATTTTTTTTCCTCAAGTCCTCCACCACATCAAGGATATCTTGTTTGACTATTTCCCAACATGCTTTGAAGAAGTCTACATTGAACCCATCTAGGCCTAGAGGTTTCCCATTTTGCATGTCTTTGATGTATTTGTTGACGTTCTCTTCAGTCACTGGCTTGTTAAGATTGTAATTGTCTTATCTTGTTACAAGCTTAGGAATGTATTTTGTGAAGTTGTTGATACATTGTGATCTGTCTACGAGAAGCTCCTCTATTATGCTTTGGAAATGATGTACCAGAGGAAACTCTATTTCTTTGTGGGTGCTGAGCTATCTTCCTTGAGTATCTCTGAGTTTTCAAATCCTGTTATGAGACCTGTGATCGATGGTTGACTTGTGAAAAAACTTTGTGTTTCTTTCCCCTTGTTTTATCCATTTCACTCTCAATTTTTGTCTCCCAAAGATCTCCTCTTGCTTGCATTTGTCTTCCCATTCCTGTTGAAGAGTGTCAACTTGTATTTTCCTTTCCTTGGTAAAGCCATCTGTGATGAGGACTTGGTTAATTCCCTGTAGTTTCTATTCAACTTATTTCTTTTCTTTGAAGATATTTCCAAACTAATTTTTGTTCCACCATTTAAGCCTGAGTTTGATGTGTTTCAGTCTTTGATGTAGAAGGAACATATTAGTTCCCTGAACGGGCATACCTTTTTCCCACCATTTTCTAATATTGTTGATGAACTCACAATGGGTGAGCCAAATATTTTCTAACCTAAAAGGTCTATTTCTCGGAGTGCTTATAAAAAAAGCTTCAAGTTGGATAGGTCAATGATCTGAGCCTCCAGAAGGGAGGATTAAAGCAGACAAGTCAAGGCCTGTGAGAATGAGGTCCTCAGAGATTATGAATCTATCTAGTTTGGAGGCAACTTGAGAAGTCCCTCCCTGCTTATTATTCCAGGTGAAGGTACCATTTTTTGTCTTTGTATCCACTAGCCTCATGTCATTTAGGAAGTTCTGAAAGGCTATGGAGTCGCTGCTTAGTGTTCTAGTCCCACCTTTTTTTTTGAAAGTGATTTGATCATATTAAAGTCCCCTCCAAGAATCCAAGGTATAACAGGATATCCTTCTCTTAGCTCCTCTAGTGAGCTAAGAAGCCTGAGTTTGTCTTCAAGCTTTTGAGGACCATAGACATTTGTGATAAAATAGACTTCCTTATCACCCAAAGGTTGGATCACCATTGATAGGTAGTTCCTAGATGCTTCAGCATCTAGGATTCCAGGTTTCTAGATGTTCCAGAGTGTGATAATCCCTCTTGTTGTATTGTCTGCTTTAACTTCTAAATATTCATACTTGATGAGCCATTTTCTATGTATCTCTCTTATTTTATCTATTGAACATTTTGCTTCTTGGATAAACACCATATCTAGTTTTTCTTCTTTTATTCTATTACCAAGATTTCTTTGTTTCCTTTTGCTTCCTAGACCCCTAATATTCCAGGTTGTAAGCTTCATTAAGAAAGGTTTGCAAATGAGTAACTAGTAATGTCTTTCATCTTACCTGAGTTGATCATGAGTTTCCCACACTCTATTAGCAGCTCATTCTGTCTTTTTCTTCCTCTTTTCCTACCTAGGTTCTTGGGAGCGTGCCTTGATGTTGCCTCAATTGTTTTTACCCCTTTGTTTTCTTGGCTATCATGGTTTCTTTTGACTCCAGATCCCTTTGGTTGAGATCTCCAAAGGAAGAGCTGTTGTACTCTATCAAACTCCTCTTGTGGTAGAGAATCAACCCCTTTGGTGGATCCTTGCTCCAGGAACTTTTCTAGATCAAGATTATCCCTTTCAAGAATTTCCTGCAGATCATGGTCCTCCGTTCCAACCTCGCTTGGGGTCATCTCATGGTCCCTGTCAAGTTCCATAGTGCTTGGTAGATCCTCCTTTAGTTTGTTGTTTTCAGGTATATCCTCCATGCTGTCATCTTTTTCCTTCTTTGCAGGACTATCCTCTAGTACCTAGTTTGTTCCATTGTTCCCATCTTCTTCTTCTAATATATTGAATCTATTATGACTTGGTTGCTTCTCCTCGTTGATTTTCTTCTGGTTCTTTTTCCCTCCTTTCCCTCTGCCTCCCACCTTAGAAAAGCCTTCAGTATCTTTGCCTGTGTTGGTTTTAATATTGCTCTCCATTTTGTTTAATGGGCAGTCTCTGAAGAGGTGCCCATGTTCATGACATTTGCGACATCTGAATGGGACATGTTCATAGTCCACCGCCTGCACCCATTCTTCATCATATACTTCTAGAATGATTTCATCCGGAAGTGCTCCAGATAGGTCCATTTCTACGCATATTCGGGCAAAGGAGGTGTATTTTCCTCACAGAGTCGCATCTGATATTTTTAAAAAATGACCTAGTTTATTGCCTATGGATTTTAAGGATTCTGGTAGCCAATAATCTAAAGGTAGGGAGTAGAGTCTTATCCATACCGGCACTGATGTGAATGTCTCTCATTTCAGGACAAAATTCATCACCCATGGTCACATGTAGAGTCCCACAGCAGCATAAAAATATGGTCCTCCTTCGAACACTTTGTCTTTGTCCACTAAGTTTGTGAACACTACTATGAAGAAACCCTTGGACCTAAGGTGCAGATTTATTTCTCCCTTAGGTTTCTAGTGGTTCTTTATCCATGCATGGAGAGCCTTCTCCGTTGGCCATATCCCCATAAATTTGCATATTACTACATACATCGGCATGTGATCCCTGTGCACCTGTAGCGCTGGATCACTTAAAACAACTCGGGGTGTGATGTCTGACCTAAGTTTACAAAGTCCTGTCATATTCTTGTGCTTAGCTCTCTGACTGCCTCCTCATGTTCTCTTCTCTCTTCTGACTTCCTCATGATTCCCTTCCTATTCCTATGATCTGATGTTTTTCTATTTTTTTGTGTTGATACTCCCAGTTTCTACCTCCATTAATTTCTTGAAGTGGTTCAAAACTGCATGACTATAGGAGGGAGTGGAACTCCCCCCTCCTCACCCCTCCATGGTAACCAGCACTGATGCCCTGTTGCAAACCCTAGTTCAGCTCACTTCCCCCGCACCATCCCTTGAAGTCTCTAATGGAGAGACTCCACTATCAATCGAGAAAAGTGCATATTTTACTATTAAACAAAAATGATAATTATTTTACATAGGAAAACTTTTCCACCCTACCATGCTACAAAAGTGCATATATTACTATTAAACAAAATTGTTTACTCTTCAAACTTTAGGGTCAGTGGGGGAAAAACTCTGCACACTACTAAAGAGAAACCACATTACAATTCTCCACACAAACTAGATTCAAATAAATTTTGTATCTTGACACAATAACATTATCTGAATCCTCCTACAAAAGGATACCAACTTGGAACACAAATATTCGGTACACTGGCTTCCCCCACATTATAATTATAATTAAAAATTATTAAAAATGTAATTGTAACTCAATCCAACTTTAAAATATATATTCAAATTATTAAAAATGTAATTTCACAACAAGTGAATGGTTTGGCTAGAGTGCAAATAAAGAAAAATTATCTTCACAATAACCTCTCCCCAATACTACTCCAAACTATGTGTTATCCTTTATTATGTATATGCTTCACTTGAGAAATTGTTCCTTTATGATATTTTTTAATTTGGAAAAAATCAATAAAAATTATAAATTCAAATTATTAGGTAATTATTTTTATATTTAGAAAACATAAGTAAAACTATATCTTTAAATTATTAAAAACTTAGTTCCACAAAATGATTGAATAGTTGTGTACTAGTGCCAATATAACACATTTTTCAGCATAATAAACTTCTCTACACTACTACTACAAATGAACTACTCTTAATGTTTATTATCCCTATGCTTAACTCGAAAAATCATTTGTTTATGATGTCTTTTAAGTTTTAAAACATAGATAAAAATATATATTCAAATTATTAAAAAGGTAATTCTAACTCAATCCAACTTTAAATTATATGTTCAAATTATTAAAAACTTAATTGCACAACAAGTACGGTTGTGCGGAAGTGCAAATAAAACACATTTCTCCTCACAGTTAGATTATTATGCGAAGCTTTGGTTTTGTAGGGGCTTTCCGTGTGCAAAGCTTTTCAAAAACAATGCTCTGCACACTACTAACTCTAAGCCCCTTTTCAATTCCAACTCACTCTCTTCAACTATTGGACTTTCTAAATTGTTTATTTTAATTTCAGTTGTTTTAGCATGCCTCAAAACAATGAAAATGAAAACAAAAAAAATTGCACAAAACATTAATGATAAAAATAAAATGATAGCATGAAAAATACCTAATAGTTATTAATTAATTACTTGTCCATAGTTAATTATGAAGCTATAAATGATAGCAGCATAATAGTAATAGAAAAATAAACTATAATTATTACTAAGTGTAATAATTAAATAACAACAAGAAAACTTATTTTTTGATAATACTATAGCTATTCCCAAAGAAACCTACTAACCTATAATATAATACCGATTAACTATTTTCAGTAATAGTTAATAATTAATGAGTTAAAGTCCGCACTAAAATAGTTATTATATTTAACTATTATTAACTCGACTATTACTATTGTGCATTTGAATATAGCTATTAATTATCTTTCATTAATGTTTTCTTTTTATTATTAACTTGACTATTAATAGACTATTGTGCATTTGAATATAACTCTCAACTCTCCATCATTAATGTTTTCTTTTTATAGTTATTTTATACAAGAAAACTTTTTTATTAATAGTTAATAATTAATGAGTTAAATTCCACAAAATAGCTATTACGTTTAGTTGTTATTAACTTGACTATTAATAGATTATTATGGATTCAATTATAGGTATTAATTTTCTGGCATTAATTCTTTCTTCTCTAGATAACTATTTTACATGGAAAAATTTTCCCCACACTATTAAACAAAAATGATAATTAGTTTACATGGAAAACTTTTCCCCATGACAAAAGCACATATGTTACTATTAAACAAAAATGTTCACACTTCAAACTCTTGGGATCAATAGAGAAAAACTCTACATAATACTGAAGAGGCTGCATAGTGACTTCCCACACATTACAATTGTCTACACAAACTATATTCAAACAACTTTCGCGTCCCCTCACAATACCATTCTTTATATTCCTAAGATTGTGTGAATACATATTAAGAATTAAAAGCCACTGAAACTATATTAACTTTGTATTCCCGAGTTTGTCCCGATACATATTAATAATTAACAACGTCTAAAAGAATTTGAGGCTTATGTTTCTCTTATTTTGGTAAGAACAAATAAGATCGTTAACATTATGGTTCAAATTAGCTTGATGAAATACCCCCCTTTTTCATCGGGAGAAGGGACAACAAAACAAGTTCAAATTTGATGTTCCATAACAATTTGGACCACACTAATCTTTTATCTTCCAATTGGGTGAATCAATTAATTAGTAAGCATCAAGGAACTATTTGTTCATTATCTAATGGGGAAGAAGACAGTGGATTTTTTATGGTTCTATCACCATATGACTATTTTTGAATCGTTTTTATTATATGGGAAATCAATCAAATAGAAAGGATCCTATGAGAAAAATCATTGAATTTTCAGGTCTCTTGGGTAATTTACATAGTATAACCCCATTTTCTAACTTATAGAAAAGTATTATCAAAGAAACATTCCATTTTCCACAATTATTTCAACACTTTCCAAGTACCTAAATATTATTTCATGGAAAAAAATATTATAAGTTATCATTTCAATCCATGCAGGAACATCATTTCCAATCTATTGGGTCCAAATTGGTGCTCTTCCTCATCTGAATCCGAATTTTGCCAAAAAAAATTTCCAATAGTTAGTCTTGGACAATTGATTCCTAAAAGTGTATGGATATTTGAGGACGAACCACTCCCCGAATCTAGTCAAATTATAGCAATTGATGAGGAATCTTTAGTCATTAGATTAGCTAAACCTTATTTGGCTACTCAAAAAGTGACTATCCATAGTCATTATGGAGAAATTCTTAAGAAAGGAGATACATTGATGACATTGATATATCAAAGGTTCAAATCTAGTGATATAATTCAAGGTCTTCCTAAATTTGAACAATTGTCAGAAGCCCGTTTGAATAATTCAATATCGATGAATCTGAAAGAAAGTTTTGAAAATTGGATCGGAGATATGACAAGATTTCTTGGAAGTCTTTGGGGGTTATTCATAAGCACTAGGATAACTATGGAACAAAGTCAAATTCATTTGGTCAATCAGATTCAAAATTTTTACCAATCCCAAGGGGTACGAGTTGGTGATAAGCATATAGAGATTATTGTACGCCAAATGACATCGAAAGTCTTAATTTCAGAAGATGGAATGGCTAATGTTTTTTCACCGGGGGATTATCACGAGCACAGAGAATGGATCATGCTCTAAAAGAGGCAATTTACTATCAAACCATGTTATTGGGAATAACAAGGGCATCTCTGAATACTCAAAGTTTTATATCTGAAGCGAGTTTCCAAGAAACTTCTTGGGTCTTAGCTAAAGCTACTCTATAAGATCGTATCGATTGGTTGAAAGGCTTGAAGAAAAATGTTATTCTCAAGGGGATGATACTTGTCTGTACTGGGAAACATATTCACCGTTCAGGGAAATGAAACTGAATAGATCCAAGAATAGGGAATAGGAATCTATTTAGCAACAAAGTGAAGGACATTTTATTTCATCACGACAAAGTAGATTTTGTTTCCTTTCAAGACAATTCTCACAAATATCACAATATATTAAAACAACAATTAAAATAATCTTGAGAAATAGAGTTTTTGTTATGTTCATGAATATCTCTTCTATAATAGGAATGATATCAAATATTCTATGAGTGAGAATGTTTCTATCACGTACTAGACAGACATGCAATCTTTGAGATGTAATTGATTACGTTGGAATAATTAGATATTACGATACATTTTATTTCGCTATTTTGGGGATGAAAGCGAATGAGAATGAGCAAAAGATATTGGAACATTGATTTGGAAGAGATGGTGGAAGCAAGAGTCCATTTAGGGCATAAATCTAGGAAATGGAACCCTAAGATGGCACCTTACATTTTTACAGAGTGTAAAGATACTCATATTATAAATCTGGCTAAAACTGCTCATTCTTTATTAGAAGCTTGTGATTTTTTGTTTGATATTTTTTTTTTATTTAGTAGCATCAGCTGCTATAGAAGCTTAATGTCATTATGTAAATAGAAAATGGCTTGGTGGTATGTTAACTAATTGGTCTACTACAAAGACGAGACTTCAGAAGTTCAAGGATTTAAAAAAAGAACAAGATACGGGACGATTCAATCAACTTCGAAAAAAAGAAGCAGCTATGCTCAAGAGACAATTAGACCAATTGCAGAAATATCTAGGTGGGATTAGATATATGACAAGCTTACCCGATATTGCTATAATTACCAATCAACGAGAAGAATCCATTGCTCTTGGGGAATGCAGAACTTTGGGTATTCCGACAATTTGCTTGGTTGATACAGATTGTGATCCAGATCTCGTGGATATCCCAATTCTGGCCAATGATGATGGTATAGCTTCAATCCAATTGATCCCCACAAAGATTACTTACACTAGTTTCCCACATTATAAAAAATATATATATTCAAATTATTAAAAATGTAATTGCATGAAAGTGAATGATTGTGCTAGAATGTAAAGAAAACAAAACTTGGAACACAAAGATTCGTACATTAGCTTCCAACACATTATAAAAAAAAAAACTATATATTTAAATTATTAAAAACATAATTGTAACTCAATCCAAATTTAAAATGTATATTCAAATTATTAAAAATGTCATTGCACAAGAGTGAATGGTTGTGTTAGAGTGCAAACAAAACAAATTTCTACTACTACAAATTATATCTTATCCTTTATTATGCCTATGCTTGACTTCAAAAATTGTTTCTTTATCATGTTTCTTAATTTCGAAAACATGAATAAAACAATAAATTCAAATTATTAAAAACTTAGTTCGACAACATGAGTGAATAGATGGGAACTAATGCCAATATAACACATTTCTTAGCACAATCAACTTCTAACCACTACTACTGAAAAAACAATATTTTCTCATTTATGTCTACGTTGGGCTCAAAAAATTATTTCTTTACAATGTTTTTTTAATTTTTAAAACATTAATAAAATTATATCAAAGTATTTAAAATATAATTGTAACTCAATCCAACTTTAAACTATATTTTCAAATTATTAAAAACTTAATTGAACAGAAAGTGAACCGTTGTACAGAAATGCAAAGAAAACACATTTCTCCTCATAATTAGATTCTTGTACGTAGCTTTCCTTGTGTGGGATCTTTTCGTGTTCAAAAATCTGATGCAGGAGCATCCAGCTCCGAGGAGACATATGACCGTTGACTGACTCACGGGAGAACAGAAACAAGACAACGACTCCAGGATTGGGTGGACAGGTCACCAAGTTGGTTGTTGCCCTTTCTTTAATTATTGTTTGTTTCCTTTTATTTCAGAACATTTTAAATTACAAGTTGTTTAGCTTAGGAAAAGAAAACTGTTTAGTTAAATTTTTGTTTAAAGAAACCAAATGACAGTTACAGGATTCAGGTAGAACAGTTCAATAAGCAGTTATGCTTCCATGTAATTTAAAAAGAAAAGAAAGAATGTAACAGAGAGACTTTTGCCCCTCATAACAAGAGTAACAGATAGCAAGACCAAAACCCTCTGTAACAGAACTAATTCATTTACAACAGAGACAATCTATTACTGGTATTTTCCACATATTGCATACAAAGATTTATTGTGTATTTACTGTGTATCTTAAGAACGAGTTGGAACAAACTCTAACTGTAAGAGGAATTAGAATAACAGAGAACGCTACAGGCACCAAATAGAACTCAAGTCGAAAACCAATATTATACAGACAACAGATACATTGAAGCAAGAAGAAGCGCTGTGGACACATAACCCCAGCAAACGAGATTTCAGAATCTTACAAAGGAACCAGGTACAAATAAACACCATCACTGTTTTAATTCTCTTTCATAAAAATAATATAGACATTGTATACAGAAAGTAAGGTTCGACTGCACAAAAATCCGCCACGGAACTGTAAAATATTACTGTGTTAAACCATTTGAAAAACCTTGACATCTATCGAAGTACCAACGACTTTCCAAGGTCGAAACCACAAGTTGTTGCAGAAGAAACAGAGCTATTGAAATTACAAACGCCGGAAGAGACACGGCTGAGACCACACAACGACGCAGGCAAACATTTCAACTGTGCAAACGCTCCGCAACCTACAGTGATACTACAAAAATCTACAGTTACACTAGCAAGGGAGCAAACCCTACCCGTTTGCGAAGAGAGACAGGGGTGAGTGGAGCTGGAGGTCGAACGAACCCTAAACCCTCGAAAGCTAGCCACCAGGTCCACCTGCGTCCAAAGCAAAGCAGGGTTAGATAACAGAAATAACAGAACAAGGTTATAATAAAATCAGGGAGCCAAGAACCATAGACGTTCAGCGTAATGGAGTCATAGAACTTACAGATAAGTCGACCAGGAGACCGCCGAGACAGAACCCGATAACCCTAACTGAACAAGGCACAAGAAGTTGTGAGTAGTTGTAGCAAGAACCAGAGCAAAGTGAATCAGGGAATGATAAGTTACCTTTGAGTGCGAAGAGGAACCCAGCAAAGTGGAATCGCCGAACTTGCAGATCACTTGTACAGTAACCATAACTAAGTAATGAAAGCCGGAAGAACCAAGTGTTAGAGAGTTCATATCAAGACCAGAAACTTACCATTGCACGCAGGTGAAGAACGACAGAATCATGTGCGCTCAAACAACTTGTTAACCCAGCGACGGAAGCCCGGAGACACAGTTTATCACCAGAAGCCGCAACAGGGTGAGACCCAAGATTTGGACAGAGAGTGAGGTCCATAGAAAGACTAAAGAGCGGACCAGGTTCGAGCTCGGAAAGCGACGGCGGAAAAACAAAACGAAACAGAGTAAACCTCAACTGTGCGACAAAGCAAAATGACCCAAAACCTCAGCAAGTAGGGTTTAACAAGGGCGGGAAGCTTATTGACCGGGAGAACCGGCGGGTGGCCTTACCAACCGGCAGAGAGGGTATAATCATTAACTGCAGATTAAAGGCAGATTTGACTTTCACTCGAACTGTGATAGCGAGGGCCTGTAGGGTGATCACGTGGGTGCATTGTCCACGTCACCACAGGGCTGGGCCATCAAAAGTGGTATCAGAGCAGGTTTTGTTGAGTAGGAGGAAATGGAGGGTGGCAGAAGGGGAAGAGGAAGAGGAAGAGTCTTGAGGGTAGCAGAAGAGGGACTCCGTGAGGAGATCCGTGTCTTGCGAGAACGTTTAGAAGCAGTAGAAGCTGGGGGAAGAAGAAACCCAGCAGATGACAGTGATGAAGATGTGGCAGAACCAGAGGATGAATTGGAGGGGGTGACACCGGAACTCCGACTGTTGAAGTCAGTTTTGCTGTCGAGTCATAAACCAAAACATGAGCTGTCAACTTACGATGGAAGTCTGTCCGCAGACGTGTTATTGGATTGGCTAAGTGAAGTCAACAAATATTTCGAATTTGAGGAAACCAGTGAGGATAAACAGGTGAAGTTCGCTGCCACCAAGCTGAAGGGACATGTGTCCTTATGGTGGGACAGCATTCAGGCGGAGCGGAAGAGGCTTCACAAACAGCCTATAAAGAAGTGGTCCCGAATGGAGGCCAAACTGGAGGAGAAATTTCTGCCGAAGGATTACCAGATTATGCTGTACAAGCAGGTACAGAACCTGAAACAGAGGGGAATGACTGTAAAAGAATTTACAGAGGAGTTCTACAAGTTGAATTTGCGGGCAGGATATGTGGAAGACACCCTGGAGAAAACAGCCAGATTTGTGAATGGCTTAAGGGGGGAAATCCTGGATGAAATTGGTATCCTTTCACCTCGAACATTGGATGAAGCCTATCAGTTTGCGCTGAAGGCAGAGGAGAAAATTAACCGGAAGCAAAATGCCAGGAGAGGAGGTGGAACTGGCAGGGGGAAAGGTAAGATGTTTGGAAGAGGCCGAGGTACAGGTTTAAGTGAAGAAGGCAGCAGCTCTAAGTCTGCTGGAACAACAGAAAAAGACAATAGCACTAGAGGAGGACGACCACCTCAGCGAGGGCGAGGAAATGGTCGGGGCAGGGGAACTGTCCAGTGCTATCGCTGCCACAAATTGGGACACAAGTCGTATGACTGTCCTGAAGGTGAACCAGTAGGTGGAAGAGGAGCTTATGTTGCTCAGCCAGAGGATGCTGAGGCAGCACCTCAAGAAGCAGAAAATGCACCAGAGACAGGTGAAGCTTTGGTGTTGAATAAAGTGTTGTTGAAACCAGCAAAAGAGGTTGCAGAACCGGATCAGCGAAAAGCTTTGTTCCGCACTGTTTGCAAGTCACAGGGTAAGTGCTGCAAACTGATCATTGACAGTGGGAGTACCGACAATTTAGTGGCTGTGGAGATGGTAGAAAAGCTGGGATTAAAAAAATTGAAGCACCCTACTCCCTACAAAGTGTCATGGCTGCAGAAAGGACATCAGCTGTTAGTTGACGAACAATGTGAGGTAGAATTTCAGATTGGTAGGTACAAGGATAAGATCCTTTATGATGTCATGCCAATGGATGTCTGTCACCTACTGTTGGGACGACCTTGGCAGTTTGATAGAAGTGCAGTTCATGACGGAAAAACGAATTGCTATAAGTTTGTTAAAGATGGGATCAAGCACACGCTTGTACCCATCAAGGAGGAAAATACAGCAGAAGCCAGTGGAGTGAAGGCATTGCTGATGGGCGGAAAGGAGTTTGTAAAACAGATTGAGGATAGCGAAATAAATTTTGCCGTCATAAGAAGACCAAAGGCAGTGGTACTACATACACAGATATCAGATTTGCCCGAAGAAGTTCAGAAGTTGCTGCAAGAATTTGGGGACATTGTGGTGGATGACCTTCCAGATGAATTACCACCAAAGAGGGGTATTAGTCACTGTATTGACTTTATACCAGGGGCAAGCCTGCCAAATAAAGCAGCTTATCGTATGAGTCCTAAAGACCATGAGGAAATCAGGAAATAGGTCCAGGAGTTATTGGACAAAGGTTTGATTCGAGAAAGCATGAGCCCCTGTGCAGTACCAACCGTTTTGGCTCCAAAGAAGGGAGGAGAATGGTGAATGTGCACCGACTCCAGAGCCATAAACAAGATTACTGTCAGGTATATTTTTCCCTTACCAAGGATGGATGATATGATGGATTGTTTGAGCGGGGCAGCCTATTTCTCGAAAATTGACCTGAAGAGTGGATATCACCAGATTCGAATTCGAGAAGGCGACGAGTGGAAGACAGCTTTCAAGACAAACGAAGGCTTATATGAGTGGCTGGTGATGCCATTTGGGTTAAGCAACGCACTCAGCACATTCATGTGCTCGATGAATGAGGTACTGAAGGAATTTAATGGTAAGTTTGTAATAGTTTACCTGGACGATATTTTGATTTTTAGCAAGACTAAAGAGGAGCATTTCAGGCATTTGCAGAGTGTGTTGAGGAAGCTGCAGCAAAACAAGCTGCTAATTAATCTGAAAAAGTGTACCTTTTTTCAGCGAGAATTAGTGTATCTGGGATTTGTCATTGCAGAAAATGAATTAAAAATGGACCCAGAAAAGGTGGCAGCTATAGTTAGCTGGCCTTCTCCAAAAAGTTTATTTGAAGTCCGAAGTTTCCACGGACTAGCCAGTTTTTATAGGAAGTTTATCATAAATTTTAGCGAGATCTACGCACCTATGTTGGATACGATCAAGAAGGTGAATCAGCCTTTTCACTGGACTGAAGCAGCAGAAAGTAGTTTTCAGATTTTGAAAAAGAAGATTACTGAAAGACCGATATTGAGGCTGCCTGATTTCAACAAACTTTTTCAAGTTCGTTGCGATGCCAGTGGGACAGCCATTGGGGCAGTCCTTAGTCAGGAGGATAGACCGGTCGCTTATTTCAGTGAAAAGCTAAACGAGAGTAGGCAGAAATACTCAACCTACGACAAAGAATTTTACGCAATTGTACAAGCTTTGAAGCATTGGCGACATTATTTGCTAGGAAATGAGTTTGTTTTATTTACAGATAATTCTGCGTTGCAGTACATTATGCAGCAGGTTAAATTGAACCACAAACATGCAGCTTGGGTTGAGTACCTGCAGAATTTTACGTTTGTACTAAAACACATTAGTGGACAAGCGAACAAGGTGGCGGATGCACTGAGTAGAAGAACGTTGCTTCTACAGGAAAGCACGATGCAGGTCTTGGGTTTTGAGCACTTGAAAGAGCTATATCAAACTGATACTGAATTTAAGGAGGCATATGAGGCTTGCCAAAATCCTCTGTTAAGAAATAACAGCATGTGGTTAGACTACAATCTACAGGAAGGATTGCTGTTTAAGGGAGGACAGCTGTGTATACCCAACTGTTCTATGCGGGAAAATATTATACAGGAGAAACACAGTGGAGGACTGGCTGGACACTTTGGTATAGACAAAATGATTGCTCAGGTACGACATTTTTATTTCTGGCCAAAATTGCAGCGGTATGTGCAGAGGTACGTGAGTAGATGCAAAGTTTGTCAACTAGCAAAGGGTCACAGTCAAAACACTGGTCTTTATTTGCCATTACCGATTCCAAGCCGACCATGGGATTCAGTGAGCATGGATTTTGTTCTGGGTTTGCCGAAGACACAACGGGGTTTTGATTCAGTAATGGTTGTGGTTGACCGATTTTCGAAGATGGCACACTTTGTACCTTGCAAGAAAACCAGCGATGCCACTTATATAGCACACCTTTTCTTTACTGAAATCGTTCGGTTGCATGGACTTCCAAGATCCATTATCTCTGACAGGGATGTAAAGTTTACTGGTCATTTTTGGAGAACTCTGTGGAAAAAGTTGAATACTCAGTTGCAGTTCAGCTCTGCTTATCATCCGCAGACTGATGGTCAAATGGAAGTAGTGAATAGGAGTCTGGGGAACTTACTTCGAAGTTTAACAGGGGAAAATTCCCGGACATGGGACCGTGTACTTGCTCAGGTGGAATTCGCATACAACGATTCGCCTAACCGCAGCACCGGTTATAGTCCGTTCCAGATTTTGTACGGCATGCATCCGCGAGGAGTGCATGAATTACGAGATTTGGGGAAACTCGAGAAATGGAGCGCTGATGGGGAAGAATTCGCTCAAGCGATGAGCAATTTACACGAACAGGTCAAGCTGAAGTTGCAGGACAACAGTCAAAGGTATAAACAGCGAGCTGATACAAGGCGTCGGGAAGTTCAGTTTAATGTTGGGGATGAAGTCCTTGCGTATTTACGTAAGGAGAGGTTTCCAAAATGGGAGTACAACAAATTAAAATTCAAGAAGATCGGTCCCTGCAAAATCATCCGAAAATTTTCTGCGAACGCTTATGAGATACAGTTGCCACCCGGGATTGGTATTTCTCCCATTTTTAACGTGGCAGATCTGTTTCCCTATGTCGCTGATTCGGAGAATGATGCAGCAGCAACAATGCCACGGAACACCAGCTATGGAGAAGATTCTTGGACGAGACAGTTGCCAACGGCACCACCCCTTGAGATCGAAAGAATTCTGGATACACAGGTAGCTAGACGCACACGCAGGAAGGAGTATCTGCGGTATTTAGTCAAGTGGCAGAACCGTCTAATAGAGGACAGTTCCTGGCTCAATGCAACGCAGATACAAAAAGCGGGCTATTCTATTGACGACCTCATGGAATGGAGCCATGACTTTTTACCACCCCGGGAGCCTCATGCAGGAGCATCCAGCTCCGAGGAGACATATGACCGTTGACTGACTCACGGGAGGACAGAAACAAGACAAAGACTCCAGGATTGGGTGGACAGGTCACCAAGTTGGTTGTTGTCCTTTCTTTAATTATTGTTTGTTTCCTTTTATTTCAGAACATTTTAAATTACAAGTTGTTTAGCTTAGGAAAAGAAAACTGTTTAGTTAAATTTTTGTTTAAAGAAACCAAATGACAGTTACAGGATTCAGGTAGAACAGTTCAATAAGCAGTTATGCTTCCATGTAATTTAAAAAGAAAAGAAAGAATGTAACAGAGAGACTTTTTCCCCTCATAACAAGAGTAACAGATAGCAAGACCAAAACCCTCTGTAACAGAACTAATTCATTTACAACAGAGACAATCTATTACTGGTATTTTCCACATATTGCATACAAAGATTTATTGTGTATTTACTGTGTATCTTAAGAACGAGTTGGAACAAACTCTAACTGTAACAGGAATTAGAATAACAGAGAACGCTACAGGCACCAAATAGAACTCAAGTCGACAACCAATATTATACAGACAACCGATACATTGAAGCAAGAAGAAGCGCTGTGGACACATAACCCCAGCAAACGAGATTTCAGAATCTTACAAAGGAACCAGGTACAAATAAACACCATCACTGTTTTAATTCTCTTTCATAAAAATAATATAGACATTGTATACAGAAAGTAAGGTTCGACTGCACAAAAATCCGCCACAGAACTGTAAAATATTACTGTGTTAAACCATTTGAAAAACCCTGACATCTATCGAAGTACCAACGACTTTCCAAGGTCGAAACCACAAGTTGTTGCAGAAGAAACAGAGCTATCGAAATTACAAACGCCGGAAGAGACACGGCTGAGACCACACAATGACGCAGGCAAACATTTCAACTGTGCAAACCCTCGGCAACCTACAGTGATACTAAAGAAATCTACAGTTACACTAGCAAGGGAGCAAACCCTACCCGTTTGCGAAGAGAGACAGGGGTGAGTGGAGCTGGAGGTCGAACGAACCCTAAACCCTCGAAAGCTAGCCACCAGGTCCACCTGCGTCCAAAGCAAAGCAGGGTTAGATAACAGAAATAACAGAATAGGGTTATAATAAAATCAGGGAGCCAAGAACCATAGACGTGCAGCGTAATGGAGTCATAGAACTTACAGATAAGTCGACCAGGAGACCGCCGAGACAGAACCCGATAACCCTAACTGAACAAGGCACAAGAAGTTGTGAGTAGTTGTCGCAAGAACCAGAGCAAAGTGAATCAGGGAATGATAAGTTACCTTTGAGTGCGAAGAGGAACCCAGCAAAGTGGAAGCGCCGAACTTGCAGATCACCTGTACAGTAACCATAACTGAGTAATGAAAGCCGGAAGAACCAAGCGTTAGAGAGTTCATATCAAGACCAGAAACTTACCATTACACGCAGGTGAAGAACGACAGAATCATGTGCGCTCAAACAACTTGTTAACCCAGCGACGGAAGCCCGGAGACACAGTTTATCACCAGAAGCCGCAACAGGGTGAGACCCAAGATTTGGACAGAGAGTGAGGTCCATAGAAAGACTAAAGAGCGGACCAGGTTCGAGCTCGGAAAGCGACGGCGGAAAAACACAACGAAATAGAGTAAACCTCAACTGTGCGACTGAGCAAAATGACCCGAAACCTCAGCAAGTAAGGTTTAACAAGGGCGAGAAGCTTATTGACCGGGAGAACCGGCGGGTGGCCTTACCAACCGGCAGAGAGGGTATAATCATTAACTGCAGATTAAAGGCAGATTTGACTTTCACTCAAACTGTGACAGCGAGGGCCTGTAGGGTGATCACGTGGGTGCATTGTCCACGTCACCACAGGGCTGGGCCATCAAAATCTTTTCACAAGAAATGCTTTGCACACTAGTAACTCTAAGCCCCTTTTCAATGCCAACTCACACTCTTCAATTATTTGACTTTGTAAATTGGTTATTCCAATTTGTGTTTGACTACTGCCTCCACACAATCAAAATAAAAGAAAAACTATTTGCATAAAACATTAATAATAAAAATAAAATGAATGCATAAATAATAACTAACAGTGATTAATTATTTAGTTGTCTATAGTTGATTATGAAGCTATAAATGATAGCAACACAATAGTAATAGAAAAATAAGTTATAATTATTAATAAATGTAATAATTAAACAACAACAAAGAAACCTACATTTTTATAATACTACAACTATTACAAGGAAACCTATTAATATACAATAGCACTTAACTATTTTGAGTAATAGTTAATAATTAATGAGTTAAACTCCACATTAAAATAGCTATTATATTTTACTATTATTAACTCGTCTCTTAATAGACTATTGTGCATTTGAATATAGCTATTAATTGTCCATCATTAATGTTTTTTATTATTATTAACTTGGCTATTAATAGATATTCTACATTTGAATATAATTATTAATTGTCCTTCATTAATGTTTTCTTTTTATAGTTATTTAGATGGACAACTATTAACTTGTTTATTAATTAGTTCTCTGGCATTAGTTCTTTCTTTTCTCAATAATGATTTTACATGGACAACTTTTCCCCACTGCAAAAACGAATATATTACTATTAAACAAAAACGTTCACACTTCACACTTTGAACATATTGAGAGCAAAACTCTCTAGACTACTTCCGAAACATTACAATTCTCAAAAAAACTAGAATCAAACAACTTGTGCGTCACCGCACAATACCATTCTGTGAATTACTAAGTTTGTGCTAATACATATTAACAATTAAAAACCTTAAAAAAAAACATTAACTTAGAACACAAAAATTCCTACATTGGCTTCCCACACATTATAATTAAAATTATATATTTAAAGTTGATTAATTATATATTTAAAGTTCAATCAACTTTAAAACGTATATTCAAATTACTAAAAGTATAATTGCATAATAAGTAAAATATTGTCTTAAATGGCGAAAAAAACCAAATTTCTGGGCACAATCAACTTCCCCCGAATAATACTGCAAATTATATGTTATCCAAAATTGTTTCGTTGTGATGTTTTTTAATTCCCAAAAAATGAATAAAGATATAATTATTAACTATTACAATCAATTCTATTATCGTCAAATAAATACCTACTTTTGGCCTATATTCCTCTATAACGATGCATGGGGATGAGAATCGAATTGTTCCACCGGTATCTAAATTTAATTTAGTCCTTTAATCCTTACTATCTCGGGACCCTACCAACATTCCGAGTACCAGTAAGACAACTCATGCCATTATCATAAATTATTGGTCTTTCAAGTGCCTGGTTCCTTTATATCCTCTGAGGGACGATTTCTTGTCTCTACGACTAGATTCTCAAATCGAAATGGCAAACAGGATGCATCCAGCTCCATAGAATTTATTGTATTGTCGCTATGTACAGCTTATGCGCTATTTTATCACTTTAATGTAGCTCGGTACAGCACTGCTGGAGTCAGTTTAAAAACCTTATGGACCAGACAAACCTTTTATGATTGCTTCTCCAAAATCTACTGTAACATGTAATCTGGTTCTGAATAACCAAGATTCTACTTGCCCTCTCTGTCACATCGAGATTTTAGTGTGGCAATCGTAACAAATCTGTCTGGTCCGCCATTTTCCACCTCTCCCAACGCTCACTTAACTAGGACATCTCACAATTTCTCCGTGGAATGCAATGGCATTAATCTTGTCATTTGGAAAATCAAAATATATTTGGATTCTTTTCCGATCTTTAAGTTGAACGTAAGCACAAATATAAATATTCTTTTCCGAACTTTAAATTGAACGTAGGCACAAATATAAGTATAAGTCCAAGCGTCAATCGTAAAACAAATTCGTCGCGTTCATTAAGGTGCATCACAGACAGTAATCTTAATTATCTTCCATGTATTTTGATAATCCTTCAAAGAACATGATAAACCGCAAATGTCTTTTTTCTTCCCTGACGTGTAAATGTCTTCCACATCCCACTAAAGGTGATGATTTATTCATGTTTATTTTCGTTCCAAAGGAGATTTATATGATTTATTGGATTTTTAAAATGAAAGCGATTATTTAAAATTCTTTAAATTATTATTTTCTAATTGAAGATATCTTTTTAAGATGACTAAATTAAAAATGCTATATAGTTTTATTTAATTTTATCAAGATTATAGTAGTATCTGCGGCTTAAATTAAAAATGTTATATAGTTTTATTAAAATTTATGAAGATTACAGTAGTATCTGTTGTTTAGTTTAAATATAGTTTAATTAAATAAAAAATAACAATAACATTTTTTTTACAAAATACTTAATAAAATATTTTATTGTTGAATGTCATCTCAAAAGATTATGAAATATGATTAACTAATATTATTTGTATTAACATATATACACATATTTTATAATATATAATAATAAGTTAAATAACAGAAAGGAAAAAAATGGAAATAAAACTAAAAAAAGATAGTAACTAATAGAAATATAAGTTATTAAAAAAACCTATATTAAGACCTCAACCAATCACCTTACAAATAAATAAATTTAAATAATAAAAAAACCAAAATTAAATTGCTAATAATAAACAATTAACAAACATTATATTTTTTCGTCAAAAATAAATTAATATGCAGTGAAAGACAAAACTAAATGTGTTATACCATGTCTAGAAGAAATTTAATAATGGTTAAATTTAAGAAAAATTATTATTTTTTTCCATCTTTTAAAATAATAAAGGTGATAAATTCTCATATTTTGGAAATAAATCAATTGACGAAACTCATCCGAATTAGTTTAAATTTTAATAATATTTCCAGGTGATGGCGATTTATTAGATTTAAAAAATGCAAGAGATTTCATAGATTTATTTAAACTTTTCTTTTTATGGTCATTGCATATGAAAAAGGTTCCAAGATCATAGTAATTCTACTGAGATGAAAACATCATAATAACTCTATTGAGATAAAAGCTTAAAAGGGTCGGTGATTCTACACATATTTTAAAGTTTGGATTAGTACGCCAAATTTAAGAGAAATCTGTTTTGTTTTCAATTCTCTCAAATTCATGAAAATGAATTATTTTTTTAATCTCTTAGAATTTTGGAAGTTGATCCGTTTACCGTTTCATAAAATGGAAAAATGTTTAATTTTTTTTAGTGACATTTGTACATACTAAGTGACGATGATGTATCCGATTACAAAAGCTTAAAAGCTTACCTTAAGGTATTAAATTTCATTTTATGTTCCAGACTTATTAAAATTAACAATTTAATATGATTACAGTTTTGTTGAGTAATCTTACAAATTTTTTAGAATTTAAACTCAGTTTGTATATAGGTTCAATTTATAACAGAATGTTTTGAATTAGGAAAGTGAATTTATTTTATTGATATTTGGGAAATTAATTAATTCACACATAAAATTTATCAAAAATTTACTTTAAAGTTAGTAATATTTACTTTTTGCATGATTATGTTATCATTTCTTTAGGAAATAACATCTTATAAAAATTAGACATGGTAAAAATAAATGTGCCCACATATATAAGTAAACATTGGGAAAGCCAATTAAATAATTAATTAACTTGGTCTTTTTGCGAGGAAGTACGGTATAAATCAATCAAATAAATTTTGTGAGTTATAATTGAATATGCATAAATTGGATTTAGTTAAAAAATAATGAACAAAATTCGTAAAGGAAAAAAATTAAAATAAAATAAAAATAAAAATATATTTACGGAAAAGAAATATAATATTTAATATGATTAAACTAATATAGCAAGAAGTCTAGTAGTGACTCTAGAAAAATATGAACATACACTAACAAAAACTAACACCTACTATGTCTTAACTGGCCATGTAAATGGCGATAATTCTAAAATAGTTATCCCAATAAATTTAACCTGATACATGTTAAAATGAATTTCACCGAAAACGTGTACTTCAAATTTAAAAGTCACATGGATTCAAAAATCGTGCCGGAATTTTGTTGACACCCGGCAACGCTTGTCAAAGGGCCAGAACTTTACTGTCTTTTATAAGGAAACGTTTGCTTAAACTGAGTTATTATATCGGATGAGTAGTAACATTGAAATTGATGACAAAAAAATTGTATTTTATTTTTGAAATATGTTTTTTCTTAAAGGAACGAAAACACAGGCCGGGAGAACGAGCATTCCTTTCATTCGGTTTGATTATTTACACAACACCAGGGAATTCATAATTTTTTGTAAGATATGGATCGGTAATAATATGAATTTCATTAATTTTTCAACCTAGAATGTGCTCATAAAATATTGTGAAATTAATTTTAGAAAGGCGTATTCAATATTTTTTATTGTTTATTATTTATATAATATTTTATTTCAAATATTATTATTCTTTTATATAATATTTTTTTATTTGAAATAATGATATGTAACTATTTTTATTATAATAGCTTTTATAGATTTATTAAAATTTCCTTTTTAAGAGATATTTTAATAGTTATTTTATCAAAGATTGTTTTTGGGTTTTTTCCTTTATATAGTTTTTAAGAAAATTTGTTCATACAAGTTGAGAATATTGTACGATAAGATTTATTTTTTTTTAATATTTTTTTTTGGAAAATATCAATATTATATGTATAACAAGTTGTAACATGTTTTCTTCTCATATATTAACTAGGCAATCACAAGCCAATAATCTCATTCTTGTTCTATCTACTTACAAGGTCAAATCCATTTGGATCCTTTAGTGTTAGGTGATACAAATAGGGTCGGATCCTCTTTTGAAAGAACATCAAGTGTTAGCATGTACAGGCTTTAATCCTAAAAAATTGTTAAAAGTTACATGTATATCATAAGAGTGAATGAACTCCTGGATACAAATAATCCTTCCTCTTACATGATTTGAAACTTCATTATAAGTGAAGTTGTAGCATATAAAAGACAAACATTTCCCATGCTGATGATTGAGCTCCAATGCTTAAGTGAATTCTGACTAGACTAATGCCCTAAATTGTAACTTCATGCATACTATGAGGATGACATCCACAACATGCCTTTGAAATACTCCATAAGGATCACAAGAGTCATCATACCATCATTTAATCTCACGAAAGGAAGAGTGTCCTAGGTGCATACCCCTTCATTGACCTTACACTTCCCATCAACAGCAACAACCTAAGGAATATCAATGAACCCCATATATGTTTGCTTTGGAAATGAGAACACTACTATAATATAGCATTTCAATGTTAAAATTCATATTGCCTCCCTTTTTTATTGAAGATTTAATTCATTTAGGGGCATCATAACATGCACAATTTTAATGTTGTTTTTGTGCCATGGTTGTGCATCGAAGTGTAGCACTACA
Organism: Pinus tabuliformis; assembly: GCA_031772625.1. NCBI lineage: Eukaryota > Viridiplantae > Streptophyta > Pinopsida > Pinales > Pinaceae > Pinus > Pinus tabuliformis. Next base: position 1,195,260,047 of record CM062817.1, on the reverse strand, counting down.
TTAGCTTTGTGCATTGAAATGAAACTCAATTCAACCCATATATTTTATTTTATGACTCTATTTACAATATAGAGAAATTATTTAATTAATTAATTTATTAATTAAAATATATTAATAAATTATTTTTACCTATTCAATGGTTTAATAAACAACAATATTGTCATTTTCATATGTAATTACCCTTATATTCTTAAAAATTATATATATTAATATACATAAATACATAGGATCAAGAAAAATGCATCCCTAAATTCATAACAATAAATGGTTTGTTAGAAATGAAATGAAATGAAATGATATTTTAAGGTCCATGAGACTAAAAATAGTCTATGAGACCATTAGTTCCCTATTTTTTTCTCTTTGCAATTCAGTCCTTTTCCAATTCAAATTGATGATGAGTTGACCCAACCTTCCAACAATCTCCTCGCTAAAAAGATGATGCCAAGAAACTGATGCTAACATGTTCTCATAACTTTCTCTGATGTCTTTGAATGCATCACATTCCAAAATGAAATGTTTTTCCGATTCCACAGCCCCAGACGTGCAAAATGTACACACCCTTTCTTCCCAAGCTTCTTAGCCCCTTTCCATTGTCCTGTTTCATACCGAAGTTGATGTGAGTTGGTCATTAATTGAGAAATAAGAACCTTTTCCCTCCATGCAATGCTAGCTCCAATGAACTCTTTCTATTTTAAATCACACGTAGGGTTGAATTCCTCAATGTAATATTTCTTATTTCTACCCAACTCTTTTCCCCATACCTTTTTACGAAACTTCTCCATAACAAAATCCTTTAGCTCCTTGCTATTTGTGGCACATGCATTGAGGTAGATATCCCATTTTTGCATCCATCTGTAGTTTTGTTTCATCCATGTTTTCTTTCTTTCGCTGATTCCTTCATTGAAGATAACATTAGGCCATCTACCTACTCTCATTTGTTTAATTATATGTAGATATCTTATGAGCCGCACCATAGCAATTGCTTCAATGGAAGTTGCTCCTGTTTTACTCAACATTATCTCATAAGGTACCGAACTTTTTATTTTGAACTTGCTCATGATCAAGTTTTTTCGGATTTTCTCAATTTGTTTCCATTTTGAGATGGGAGTGCTGCTAGCCCACTATTCACACCCATATAGCATCACTGGACAAACTAGGAGTCCAAAAAGCACTTTAATCGTTTTCCAATCCCATAACTCTGCCTCTCTACATCTATTTTGAAGAGCATATAATGCTTTCCACCATCCTAAAATTCTCTACTTTTTGCAGTCCTCCCAATTGAGTTTTTTGTTGAAATCAATCCCAAGGTACTTGTACTCCGTTACTTCTTCAAGAATTTTGTCTTCAAGGAATAAATTATGCTGGCTCTGCTTCCTTTTATTAGAAAAAATCATTGTTTTGGTCTTTCTAGTATTGACTTGCATCCCCACTACTCTACAAAAATGCTCAAGGGCATATAAGTGCATTCGAAATCCATGGGCTGATTTAGAAATCAATACAATATCATTAGCATATAAAGGAAGCTTTTTCACAAACTCCCCCAACCGAACACCATCCCCACCTTGCAAATTTAGCCACTCTTCCAATTTATCAATATATAAACCAAAAAGAGTGGGGGATAGAGGGCAACCTTGCTTGAATCCAATGTCACTTATAAAGCTTTCTGAAATACCTGCTGAGGTTCTAATTTTGACTTTCACTTCTTCATAAATTCTCTGGACAATGGCTCTTAATGCACAAGAATTTCCAGTTCTTCCATTCTATGCCACAAGATATCCCTAGGGACTGTGTGAAATGCTTTTTTGAAGTGAACAAAGAAGCAAAATACTTCTTCTTTGTCCCCTCAAACCTTTTCAACAATGTGTCTCAACGTGATGCCATGATCCACTGTAGAATCTTTCGGCCTAAATCCCGTTTGTCCTCTTGCCCTCTTTTCTTTTACTTCTACCCACTTGCTAATTCTATCTTCTACCATGCTGTCGAAAAGCTTTGAAAACAAAGGATTGATCATAATTGTTCTATAGTTGGATGGATTATTAATGTCTCCACTTTTAAAAAGGGACATTGCTAGGCTAATTGTCCAGTCTCTTGGGAGTTCTTGCTGAATGATGTTGTTGAATATTTTCATGATGTGCAGTGGAAGAGCTTTCATTCCCCATTTAGATACTCTGCTTGAAGTTCAACGAACTCCTTTGCCTTTCCTGGTTTTAGCTTCTTAATTCCATTCTCCACCTCCTGTAATGTGAAGAGATTTGAATTTATGTTGATCCTAGGGGGGAATCTGCCTCATATTCTTCCTTATAGAGTTGCCTTGCATATTCAAACCATTGATTGGCTATAATATTATTTTCAGTCTGCTTCTTCCTTGGTTGTAGTTCCTGCCAGAAAAGCTTTGGATTATTCTCACTTAAATATATTAACTCTTCGCTACTTGTTTGTATGAACTTATTTGTTTTCCTTTTTAGTATCTGCTTATATAACTTTACATTCATCTTCTCTTTTCCTACCTTTTTCAAGGTTCTCCTTGCCATTTTGCATTCCTCATCAAATAAATCATTTACAGGAAAGCAATTTGATTCTGATTTCCTATTTTTTGCTCTTTTTAACTTCTCAAGTGTACTTTGAATTATATTTGTTAACTCATGGCTATTGAAGCATTTGAAGCCAATTTTCTCTTTCTGAATTAATCTCTCTAACATTGTCTTGCAGATAACACCATTTTCTTGTGTTAGAAGAATTTTTCCCCTTGATAGTGATCATCGAGAGCATTGGGTTTTCCTCTTATTATGCCTTTCTTATAACCATGATAACCTTATAAAAACTGAGTTATGGTTAGATTTTAAGTCCCAAATATGCTCTCCAATACTAACTTCATCTATCTTTTCTATTAAGCTTTGTGAACACATCACATAGTCAACGACACTTGCCCCATTGTATGTGTTGCAACTGAAGTTCCCAGACCTTTTCCATCTATATAGAACATTGCAAATAATTAAGTTGAAAGCCCCACATAGTGTAAGCAACTCATCTCCAAAATGATTGCTAACTTTGTCATCTTCTTAACACCTTACACATTGGGGATTCTCCTCTTCAGTGAGCCAAATAAGATTGTTATCCTCTTTGCAACAAAGGATGCTAGCTTGATTATTTGTTGTTCTAACATTGAAATATCCCACTAAGAGAACTTCTCCTTGCTGAGAGTAGATGGAAATATCTTATTTTATAGCTGCATATGGATCCTTGCTGTTAAGCCCCTTATTTTTGTACGTTTTTTAGACTTGAGGGGAAAAATAGCATGTTGCAATTGTTATGTGATTCCCATTCTCTGATATATTCAACCATAAATATTGTTTATTTTCATCTTCTTTAATTAACTGAACATGATGACCTTCTTATTCTTTCACTAAAACTAGTATTCTCCCATACCCTTTGCCATTTTTTGCTACAGTGTTCCAAACTGCCAACTTCAAATAACTGTCAAACACAGGAGTTCTGCAACCATCATGCTCATGATTTTTCATGAGAAAAATTATGTCTCTACCTTCCACAATAGGCCCTAGCCCAGGTCCTCTCCTCCAAGGGTAACCTCTACAATTCCAACAAACTAATCTTAGGTAGACCTGGGTAGGATTTGGCTGCTATGTAGTTTGGCACATAAGACTCAAATTTGAGTCTTCACCCCTTTTTGTCCATGCTGCTCTTGTTGCTTTCGTATTATTGAATTCTTTGTTTTTTCTTTACTGTCAGCTTGTTGCGCTGATTTGCCTGGAAGCCCAAACACTACAATAATGGCTTTCCCATTCTACAACCATGCCCTTTTCCCTTTATTTCATGATGTTCTAATTTTCTCCACTTCATCCCTTCTCTCCTCTTGTTGTTTTTTGGTTAAATCTTCATTGAGGAAGAAGTATGAGCCTATAGTGCACCATGGGAAATGAGAGCCTTATATACGTGGAAAATAATATATGTTTCCCATAAATAATGTGGTTGATCACCACCGAAAAGAAATATGAAACCTAACTACAATCCACCGTGGGAAATGAGAGCCTTATATACGTGGATAATAATATATGTTTCCCATAAATAATGTGGTTGATCACTACCAAAAAGCAATATGAAACTTAACTACAAATGTACACAAATCAAATAAAAAATATTAATTGAATCCATGTTAATCATATTTTGATATGTTTTAAATAGTATGGCTATAATCCAAAATCAATCATTTTTTCCCTATTTATTATTATTAGGAAAATTAATATAATAACATAATTATAAAAAAGTAATTAACATATAGATAAATAACAATAAATATTTCATTCGGACATTTAAATAATAAAAAATAAATAAACAAACCATATAAAAAAATAATTAACATATACATAACAAACAATAAATATTTCATTCTCACATTTAAATTAAAAAAAATAGAAGACTAAATTATCATATTTAAAAGGAAGATTTATCTATAATTTAATTTGGTTACCAAATATTGCGAGTCCTTCGCAAGAGTTTGCTTAATGAATATTTCATTTCTATATTTTCTTTAATTCATGTTCCAATTCTTTGTAAGTTGAATGACATACATAATATTGCGACTTCATTTTCATAACGGACAATCATAATTAACATTTTCATAAGTTTATAATTTTATCTTACGTATTTTTTTAAGAAAAAAAAATTCATAGCTTTCTTTTGCAAATAGATTTCCTCTGGTTGGATGGACTCCATCGGATATTTGATGTCACTCCAACCATTATGATTCATATCTCATGAGTAATATAAGAGATGCCGTAGTTAATAAGCGATCACGTTTTGTTGGTAACTATTTGTTTTTTTCCCTTGACTTTTATTTCTAGTTTTCTCTCTAACTTCTATTGTGATTTTCATCATGATCTTTATATTTAGGCTCAATAATATCACTGACAAAATTAAGAAAGTTAATAAATAAGTAGAGGATAGTTAGATTTTTAGTAACAAATAATTACAACATAAACGTAATGTAATGAAATCAATAAAATAAACACATATTTAAGCTAAAGCTTTGTCCAATGTTATCTTATTCAAGAATTGATATGGCAAGGGTATTATGTAAATGTCAAAACTAAAAGAGGAGGGAGAAGGTAATATAGAAAAGTTGAAGAGAAGAGGGAAGATTAGATGAAAGATAAGGATGAGGAATAGGTAGAAGAAAATAAAAATGAAAGGAGGGAAAAAGAGGAACATGGAGGAGGTGCAAATGGAATAATAAACTTAAAAAAATAAAAAATAAAAAAAATGGAAGCAGAGGAACAAAATTCAAAAAAAAAGGGGAGGAAGAAGAGGAAGAGGGATAGAGGTAGAGGTAGAGGTAGAAAAGGAAGGAGTTGAGAATTAAGAGGTAACAAAATAAGGAAGATAATGGGAAGAATAGAAATATGCATGAGGTGTAAATGGAACACCAATGTGAAAAAATTGAAGTTGGAGGAAGAAAATAGGAACAATAAGAAGAGGAGGAAAACGAGTAAGAGTGTGAGAGGTAGAAGAGGAATGAGCTGAGAGGTAAAAAGATAATGGTTGATAATGGGAGTAAGAGAAATAATAAGGGAGATTAGTAGGGAAAACCATGTTAGAGGAACAAGGATTTCATGAAAACAAGGATCATTTGTGGAAGATAATAAGTTAAAGAATTATGGGAATATATAAGAATAGGGGAAAAGAGGAATAGTAGGAATGATTACGGGAAGAAGGAGCTGAAAAACTAAGGAGAATCTATAGAAAAAGAGGAAGTGTAAGGAGGATTTGTGGAAATTAGGTCCATATTCATCTCTATGTCAACCAATACCTATAACAATGAAAATAGATAACTAGATATAACTAGAAACGCGATGAAAAATATTTATAAATAAATATAATAATCATAATTTTTTTTATATAAATAATGATGTCCATATTACATATATATATATTTAATTTTAACATCCATGTACCCCAATCCAAGAAACATACAAACACTCTAAATCTTCCCACATTTAAAGTTCAAAATATCCTTCAGTCATGGCTCTTAGTTTTCTTAATTTTGGACTTTATTACCATAATACAAAATATTCCCTACATATGAAAAAACATCTAGCCTTAAAATTTTATAATAGCATGAATAACTTTCCAAACCAACATATTCACATGTAGTACTATAAATAAGAATAATATTTGAACCCTTTAAAAGTACCCTGATAATAATTAACCTAATAATAATTAATAAAATGATTTCCAATTGGTTTGATGGTTATTAAGGGAGAATACATACCATTAAAATTAAAATTCAAGGAAAATTGATGATTATGTAAACCTCAATTACATACAATATACATTCATATAGCACTTTATGAACATAGTCATTAGTATAAATCTCCAACAACAAGCAATGTTTAGAAAAAGCTTTTCATAGGTATAATGCTTCCTAACTCTCTTTTAGCATAAGAAATTGATGGGAAGAAATAGGAATACATATGATTAATATGATATACGTGAATGGCCTTGGTTAAGTGTGTATACTCATAAATGTATAAATGGCCATAATTTTCTTAGATAATGAATGTAACACTACTACCCCTTGCTCCTCAAGTTATAAACGAAGCCTTAGGAATATACCCTTTGCTCCCCAAGTTATAAAAAAAGTCTTAGGAATATAAAGTGTCAATGATGAAACAACAACATTTTTTTGTCAACACCACTAAAAAATTTCATATTCCTTCTTGGGAATATGAAATGCCCAATTTGAAAACTTATTCCATTACTTGCTTAGTGATGCCTAACCTCCATAAATACGTTACATCAATTTTCATAAAACGAACACCACCTTTCATAATCAATGATTCCATATTAACTTCCTTATATTTGTCCACATGCACGTCTCTAAACAAGAGTCATATATACACACTCATAAATAAGGGACATTAAATGTATGCTTATTTCACCGCACACCTAAAATTGCTTGGTCTTAGTAATATTTCCTGAGTATGTAAATATACCTTATAAACCTATCCATTTGTTTCTTCACTGATGTTAGGATATTTATACACTGAATACTTAATTAATTTCAACTTCGTATAATGTATCTTTAGGTTAAAGTGTCTTTCATTAGTATGTATTACTTGCATTGTAATCAATGGTCACAATATGTTCTAGACATAGAGTGGTTTAATGGCTCATATTATCTTTGATACTAATGTATATTAATCAATGACTGAACACATAATTGGACCATGATGTCTATTTATAGAACACAGAGGGTCATTGTTGATGACCAATTATAAGGAACTTGTACAAATTTTATTTTCCATTAATAAGATTGTCCCAAATGGCAGAATTCATTAGGGTGATGTATTATTTCCCTCTTAGAGGGTTTTAACCACATTAATACGCTGAAGTTATCATCTTTGATCTACTTGCGTGAAAAGTTACTAAAAGTTTTGATCTTTTATTGAATACCATATTCACTTTAATATGGTATAACATCTCATTTAAAGAGATGCTCCCATTGTTGATCAAGATCTTTAGTTCAAATTGCCACATTTTTTATGTCTTCTATTTTCATACAATTTGATAATGGGAAGAATTCTCCATTATGTTCAAATAATTAATTTTAGTGAAGAATGTATTTTCTTTCATACAAAAATTAGTCATTTTTCCTAGGATGTGCCTTCTCATGTTAGATTCAATGGTATATAGTTCGAATACATCCTCAAAAAACATAGGTAGTTCGGTTTTTGGTTTTATGTTACTAATTTGAGTTTATATCTCTTTCTAATATGCATATGTTTTTTTGTTGTGCGCTCTTTTTTATCTCAGTAAATTAGAAAGAAGGTTGAAATCCTTTTATTTATGTATGCTCTTTGTTGTGTGTTATATGTCATCTTAGAAATTAGAAGTGGAGGGAAAACATGAATTGTTTTGGCAATATAGTAGATATATAACCTTATTATTATTATTGAGTTTTGGATTATTGTTTTCCAAATTACTATTTTTTTGAATGAGCATAGCTTTTTAGGTAAACACATGCTTTTAGGAGAAACAATAAAAACAATAACAACCCTATTCTCCTTAGTCTTTTATGTGTTTTGTACTAAATCACTTGGTTGAAAGTTACTTCATTTAGTAAGAGATATTGAGTTCCAGTCTCTTTATTTCATAAAGTCATTTATTTGTAAAAGTGAGCTTGTGGGAAAAGCTATTGAAAATGATTTCTTTTATCAAAAACATCCATCAACATGTGGGCAAACATATATCAACCATGGGGCTCTTTGTTACCATTAATTCCATATTTAAAAGTGCACAACTTTCACATCCAATGTCTATTTTCACCATCATTTTTTAGATAGCCTTTGTTTTCAAGATATTTCCTTCTAGATAACCAAAATAAATTTTTGAACCCATATTATCTACATTTTTTAATGTGGCTGCTCCAAGTGAACCTTCACTTATCAATAACAATTACTTCTCATGGAAATTTGACATGGAGGATTATAGTAAGAAGAGAATCATTGTACCAGATCTCATTGGTAAAAGAAAATTCTCCCATTGATTTTGATAACAAATCCTCATCCATAAACCATTTTCAATATTCCACTACATAGTTTGTCACAATAGATCTGATAAAAGTATGTTTAAAATTTTGAAATCTAGATTATTAGGGTTTTGTTTATCTTTAAATTTTTGGATCCGTGGATTATTTTTTATTCCTTATGCATGCAAATCAAAATCTATGTATAAAAATATAGAACATTGAAATAAAAACTCACAAAACATGATTTGATGCATGATATAACATGGGAAACCATTTTAGTAGAAAACCCAACCAGAAGGTCAGGATTCTCTACTCTCTTTCTCTGAATAGAAAATACATTTGAATACAAATACGTATACCTTGTGGGTTGTGAGCTACTACGGTGAACAAATTCTCTCCCACTCTCTCCCTATCCCTCTCAACTATTTTTTCTCATTTTTATAATAAGTTCACTTGAAAAGAATAGAAACCTTTTCCCTCATAGTATCCTAGTTATAACATAGTATCATATCCTACTAATCGTTTTTATTATTTAACTCAACTCTTAACCAGAGTAACAATATTGTCACAGTCCCATTTTTTTATTTTATATATATATATATATATTGCAATTTCTAGCAACATTAAATCAAACAATTAAATTTCCTAGTATCATTTACTATATGCATCTAAAATATTTTGATATATTAACTACAATACGTATCATCTAAATCCATGGTGCGAAGGTATCAACACTATTGTTCATTGACATATTTGGTTAAGGTGGTTTTTTGTTGGAAACAATGTTAATACTCAGAGGGGGAGTGAATTAGTATTAAGGCTAATTTAAACTTTTATGCAAGTTTCCATCTACTCATTCAAATTTTGCATCAACTAAATGAGAGAAACCATTAACAAACCATAACAGTAGCCATATCAACCAATACAATCATACACATCATTAGAAGCAAACACATAGGAACAAAGGTTTAACGTGGAAACCCTTAATGGAAAAAACCGTCAAGATTTTTTTGTTATTTATGTAAAAAGAAGAGCACCTACTCTATTACCTCAATCTATTTGTGAGTCTTCACTCACAGGAACCACCAACGCCCTTTGATTGTTTCTAAGAACCCACTAGCAATAAGTACTAACTCCCTCCTTTTGTAGACACTTGATGAGCTTACCAGAAGCACCATGTGAGGCACCAACTTCATGGTTTTGTTGCAAGAACCAAATTGTAGCTCCTTAGATTTATGCAAGAACTAACTTGCAAGATGAACCAACCCCCAAGCTTTCTACAAACACCCACTAGAGATGGAAGCAAAAAATTCTTGTATGCACCGCCAACCCACACTTAATAAGGAAATAATGTTGTATGTAAATGGCATCTACTCTACTTGATATCAAATCTTTGTTGTCATCAACATCCTTTTGGCCCATTCAACACTTTGTCCGCTGCACGCTCTGCAACAGCCCATTGTTCTGCTCAACAGGATTCACTAACACAAATCCCACGCAATACTCTATTGTTCTTGGCCCACTACTCTCAACAAAATACATTGAACACTCGACCTTCTTCTTCTGCTCTGGTACTTTCAACCTATCTCCTTTGCATAAGCATTCATGTCCTCTTCTTAGCAGCACAGGCTTACTCATCCTCACATAGAAACACCGACCCATTCAACCTCCTGTTTCCATAACATAGGCACACATAACCTCTTTCTATATAACATGCACACTTGGGCTCTCTTTAGCAATGCATTCATGCACCGAGCTCTCCACACAGCTCACTGACAACAATGTTTCTCCCATCTCCATTCTCAACTACAATCCTGGATTTTGTTTCACTAAAACACAATGATTGATGTTTTCATTGTCAGCCATTATTTTTCCTTTCACATTCTCTAAGTGTACTTCTACACTTAGCACTCCATGTTGTTTCATTTGATACATGGTCACTGTAGCCTCATTAACTGAGAATGGGATCTGTTTTCTGACTCATTGTTGCTACACTATATATGGCAATGGACATCTAAATGTTCCCATGCTCAGACATAAGTCCTCATTCAATATTGCACTCTCCAACAAGGATCTTGTTCTTTTCATGGACAATTCTCTTGTACCTAAGGCTTTTATCTTCATTTAATTTCTCGTTGCATGGAAGGAAGATCAGGGATGGCTTGTTTGAGCTCATAAAAAACTCCATTAAATCAAGATGCATAGTCATAATCCTTGCTGCCTTGACTCCGTGATCTATGCATTCACCATCACTCCCTTAAATCATTTGTGCAACCGTGGTCATTGTTTCCTTCACATAATGATATCTACAGTCGCCATTACTATTGCTACACAACCCTCACAATTCACGTTTACTTAGTTATCAACTCATTCATCATTCATACACCTTTGTGATACAATTTTAGATCCCCACATATCATCACATTATTAAGGTGTGATATTACAAATCATGATTGTTATTACCCCAAGAAACTCTCGTAGGTTGTATCTCAAAGATGCTTGGGAACATTACAAACTCAACAAAATGTTGGAAATGGATGAATTGAAGGAATGATGCTTATCCAAGCTAAATAACCACTTCTACTATGCTTAACTCCAGACATGGGTGAACACCCCCAGACTACAAGGCTTTAGACCACCAATTACTCACAGTTTGAGGATTAGGTGAACATGGAGAATACTGACCACACCAGCAGATGCACAAGATCATGTGATGACCGGCTGCAACCAATAAAAAGGTCTGTAAATCTATTTCCTAATGCGTAGACAGGATGACAACTCTCTAGCACTAAGTAAACAGAAATATGCATAACACATTCAATGATACATACTAGACATCAACACAGAGGTGGGATGATAGCCCCTCTAATGCTAAATATCAAGAGCACATGAACAAATGCATAACAAGAACAGCCTAGAATAGAGTAGAAATGGAAAGTGAGTAATTAACAACAAAAGAAGCTTGTATTAGCTGAAAATCAAGACCAGACGCTGCAAGTATCAAAGTAGTTACAGTCTCCAGAATTTGAACCTTACATCAAAACAACAACCATCAACCATGATTACATCTGTGTTATGGGTATATATAGAGTTTGATTACAAAGATATGTTGTTGTTCTATGCATGGAGGGGTCATAATGGACCACCAACCACTTTAACTCTCTCATGGCATCTCTGCTACAATCTGCTTGCTTCAATAAATTAATTTGACATTCTCTGGTGCCCTGTTGTACTCCTCGAGCGGGTGGAGTGTCGTAAAGTATGAAATCCCTTAACTACAGGATGTGCTAATCTGCCCGAGGCACGTCCTCTTTCCCTCGGCCATCTGATTTGTTGAATGCGGTGGTTGAAGATTAACTGCGCAGAGTCTTGAATACTGGCCACCTTCTTCCTTTGGATGCACGGGATAGGCTATGGACGCGGATAGTATGGCGGAGGCATGAGTATGACGGGAACAAATATCAGTCATTGGATCACATAGATGGATGCGGATGTGACTCGATCACATAGATGGATGCAGATGTGACTCGACGTGAGATATCGAGAGGAAATGGGGGCGAACAAACGTGAGTTGTCAGATCTCTAATGGTCAGATCCGATAGGCATCGGGCAGGAAAGATACACGGGATATAACGAGTGGGGACAGGCAAGTGGGCGGTAAAAGGAATGTATCGCACCGCTTTTGGTGGGTGAGCAGTAAAGGTACGTGGGCGAGCAACGCGATTCATCCGGCGACGAGTGGCAGATATGATAGGAGGAAAACTGTTGTGATCACAAGTTAACGCGCGGTTAGTTTGCGGGCACGGGAGGAGTTATCACTGTTGGATCGAATGAATGGATGGCGAAGATCTCTCAGCAGGAGGCATTGGGATATATGAGAGGAAAATGGGCGTGGGTCGTTAGATCTTGTCGGGACTGATCGAACGGTGAAGGAGCGATCGTAATATTGCATTGGCAGAAGTCAAGGGGGAAAGCCTTTCAATGCCTTTCCTGTGAAAAGAAAATTTGCAAAATTTCCTAGTGTTCCATTGGGCATGGAATCTACTTTGCTTGCACTAAACTGATAAAACAAACTATTTACAACTTTAAGGCCAAAAGACCTTAAACCACATAAACTTTCAGCAAACACCCATTAATTGGGCCATCAAAAACTGCTTCTCCCCCCATGATTTTCACCATGAAGGTATCGTTCCATCAAATATAAGAAATGATAAAAGGCCCTGTCTAGAAAGCGTCAAACTTCCCATGATTTCCTTTCTTTTATTTTAGTGCATCCCACTTCAAAACCAAGTCTCCAACCTAAAAATTATTTTTTTTTGTCCTTCTGTCAAAAACTTCCTTGATCTTCTTCTGATGTGCTACAGACCTTTCAATCAGTTGTTCTATGATCTAATGAACCTCTGCTAAGTCAGTGATCCCTTTTGCCATGTCTTCTTCCTCATTATGTTCTTTTTCAACCAGAGGAAGGAGCAAATGGTTTATTGGTATCAACTTTTGCTTGAAAGTTATGGTGTCTTTCTCTAAAGGAATCTTATGTGGGATGATTTTCTTATCATACATTTTCAGGTCACTATATTCCCAAGCAAAGACATTAGCAAACTGCCTCATTAAATTTCAGTATTCTGAACTTTGGTCAGAAGACAGATTGGTGGACAGATTTACATATTTTGGCTCACCTGGACTCCCTATATTATGCTTACAGACTACAGACTGATCTTCATTTTGGGCAGGATTGTAAGGCACGTCATTCTTGTCAAACAATCTTTCTAGAGGAATTAGACCCTTAGGAATATGATTGCTAGGAATCTGGACAATACTATCTTTGCCAATATTATTTATAAGCTGGAATTGGGGACTTTCTTGCAAGGCTTCATTCTCTGGGTCAATTTACACGTCAGAAAATTCATCATGACTAGCTAGAATCTGTTCACTTCATCATCATCCTCAAAAGCATTCAAATGGTGGACGCTATCAGGCAAGGACTTGAGCTACAACGAGGCCTTCTGAGATTCTTCAATTTGGAGGATACATGCTCCAAAATCAGTTTCCACAGCATAAATAGGATGCTTAGAAGGATTCTTCTCATCACTAATGATATATGCCAACTGTGCTTCTCTATATAATCTCCTGCTTTCTCCTCCAAAAATAGGTACAGTTGCATAAGATAGATCATTATGTACTGTCCCACCTAGTTTCTTAATCCGTCCTCTTGACAACAACATGCCAAATTTGGGAGGGACATCTGTTACCACGATATCCATGATCATACTCTTCATGGGCAGCTGAGTTAGGGTAATGGCTAAATCTTTAATCAACCCCAGACATTTCACCTTTCTAGAATCAAATGAGAATAAATCATGATGTGGTTTGGTGATGTCAAGCCCTAACTGTTCCATGGCAGCTTTAGGCATTAAATTGCGGCCGGCCCCTATATCTAGCAGGCAATTGTGGAGGATTTTATCATGAGTAGTCAAGGAGACATAAAAAGATGGAGAATTATCATCAGCAAGTTCATTCATCGGGCCAAGCACAACTGCAAGCTTATCATCTTGCAAATTGACAGAGTAGGTTTGTGTGGATTTTAGCTCAAGAGCTTCAAGGATAGGCTTTCTAAACACTTCACTCTTCACAAGTTCTATTAGAGGCACAAATATTTTTAATTTCTGGACTTCTGACTCAAAGCTGAAAGGGGAAGGGGACTTGTCAAGACCTCTTACCTATTGAAATGGTGCTTTGAGAATGGCAGGATCAGCTGCTGGTCTTCTCTGTCTGCTATTCTGTGACTCTGTTTGGACAACAGCTCTTTGGGCAGGATTCTCCTTGACATTTTTTGCATTTCACCTTAGATTATATCTTCGCTTCTCCTCAGTTTGTAGAACAGCCTCTCTGTCCCACCTTTGACTGTCTTGTTCCTGTAGCAAAGATTCCTCATATGCAGTGAAGGTCAAAAATGGAGCACTACCTTTATCTTCCATACAATGAATTTCATCCTCATCTTCAATCTGTTCCTCCTCCATGACTACATTTTGGAAAGGAGCTTTAACTCTTTGATCCTCATTAATATCCTTACCCTTATGAATGATTTATGTTTGCTCATTTGCTCTTCTGAATGGATTTGGATTTCTTGGAGCAAATGTATTTGGGAGCCTTGTCTTCCCTGAGTTCTGTTCAACCTTTAGCTTAGATATCTCAGCAGCCAATGACTCTATCATTTGAGTCATTTTATCAAATTTGGGATCGGAAGATGAGGCAGAGGAAGAAGAAGCTTCACCTCTCTACCTCCTTCTATCAGCATGACTTCTGAGTTTTTCTGCTGCTATAACATTAGATTCTACTTCTAGTGTTGCATCTTGCATTTCAGCTAAGGTAGCACATCTTCTTTCTCTCAATAATAGGTAGAAATCAGAGTCAAAAGCATTGGCATAAGTGAGTTTGGCAGAGGTTGGAATAGGCTTTACTTCAGTTGGTATCTTACTATACATATGGTTAAATCTTTTATTAAAATCAGGCAATGACTCCCCATTTTCCCTCTTCAGGTTACCAAACTTAGTGTGGTAATACAACAAGTCCTTTTTATCTCCCTAGTGCTTCAAAAATGCTTCATCTAAGGCTTCAATATTAGCAACAGATCCAGGGGGCAATTCTCTGAACCACTTTTTAGCCTCTCCATCAAGGCTCTGGATAAAAAATCTCATCCACACATCATTTTCACTTATATGTAAGTTATCAACATAACTATAGAAAGATTCAAGGTGTTCTTCAGCTCTTACTCCCTCTGTACCAGTAAACTTAGGCATGTATTTCTGATATTCTCCTACAAGCATAGCATTCAAAGGAACGGGCAAGACCAAAGGTCCGTACCTGGCAGCTACAATTCTTTCTATCTTCGTAGGTGCTTGCTCGCCTGCCATGACTAGAGTATGCAGACAGATACTAGTAGGTTGAGTAGTATAGGAAAATGCAATGGTTGACAGAGACAACGGGATGTTATGGACTGTATGGGATGATTTCTTTGGACTGAGATCCAGAGGGGAACTAAACAAACAAGGAGCCTTGTGAATCTCTGAAGTTGATTCTTCACTAGCAATACTAGGCTGTATATCTTCAAATTGTGTATTCTCAACTATAACCTTCTCTTGCAGAGATACATAAGATTTCTTAGGCTTACCTGATCTTGATGCTACTTTTTGCAATGTTTTCTTCGGGTTAACAATCTTCTCTGGGTCAGGCACTGGAACAGTTGGTGATTTCTGAGGATTTCTTCGAGTGTGTCTCACGAACTGAGCTAGGACTGTGATGTCGAGTTTCCAAAGGTTGGTTTTCCTCCAGTGGAGTCACTAGATAGATGATTACAACTAGAAATGTGCCCAGACTTTGTCTATCATCAAAATCTGGAACTGTGTCATCCTCCCAGTGAAGCTGAGCTTCAATCTCCTCTCCCTGGCAACGGTGCCAATTAATGTTATCACCCCAAGAAACACTCTTAGGTTGTATCTCAGAGATGCTTAGAAACATTACAAACTCCACAAAATGTTGGAAATGAATCAATGGAAGGAATGATGCTTGTCCAAGCTAGGTAACCACTTCTACTATGCTTAACTCCAGACATGGGTGAACGCCCCAAGACTACAAGGCTTTAGACCACCAATTACTCACAGTTTGAGGATTAGGTGAACATGGAGAATTTTGACCACACCAGCAAATGCACAAGACTATGTGATGGCCAGCTGCAACCAGTAAAAAGGTCTGTAAATCTATTTCCTAATGCGCAGACAGGATGACAACTCTCTGGCACTAAGTAAACAGAAACCTGCATAACACATTCAATGATACATACTAGAATTCAACACAGAGGTGGGATGACAGCCCCTCTAATGCTACATATCAAGATAACATGAACAAATGCATAACAGGAACAACCTAGAACAGAGTAGAAATGGAAAGTGATCAATTAATAGTAAAACATGCTTGTATTAGTTGAAAATGAAGACCAGACGCTGCAAGTATCAAAGTAGTTACAGTCTCCAGAAGTTGAACTTTACATCGAAACAACAACCATCAACCCTAATTACATCTTTGTTCTGGGTATATATAGAGTTTGATTACAAAAATATGTTGTTGTTCTATGCGTGGAGGGGTCATAATGGACCACCAACCGCTTTAACTCTCTGATGGCATCTCTGCTACAATCTGCTTGCTTCAATAAATTAATTTGACATTCTATGGTGCTCTGTTGTAGTCCTCAAGTAGGTGGAGTGTCGTAAAGGATGAAATCCCTTAACTATTAGATGTGTTGATCTGCTCGAGGCACGTCCTTTCTCCTTTGGCCATCCTGTTTGTTGAATGCAGTGGTTGAAGATTAACTACACAAAGTGCTGAATACTGGCCACCTTCTTCCTTGAGATGCACGGGACAGGCTATGGATGCGGACAGTATGGCAGAGGCATGACTATGACGGGAACAAATATCAGCCATTGGATCGTGCAGATGAACAGTGGATGCGACTCGGTGGGAGATATCAGGAGGAAATAGAGGCGAACAAACACGAACTGTGAGATCTCTAGCAGATAGATCGGACAGCGAGCGAGCAGGAAAGATACACGGGATATAACGAGCGGGGACAGGTGAGTGGGCAGTAAATGGAATGTATCGCACCACTTTTGGTGGGTTAGCGGTAAAGGTACATGGGCGAGTGATGTGAGTCATCGGGCGATTCATGGCGGATGTGACAGGAGGAAAACCGTTGTGATTGCGAGTTAACGCGCGATTAGTTTGCGGGCACGGGAGGAGCGATCGCTGATGGATCGAATGAATGGACGACAAAGATCACTTAGCAGGAGGCATCGAGAGATATGAGAGAAAAATGGGCGTGGGCCATTGGATCTTTTAGGGACTTATCAGACGACGGAGGAGCGATCGCAATATTGCATTGGTGGAAGTCAAGGGAGAAAGCCTTTATACACATGCGATCACCGATAACAACTAAAGCCTAGACCCGACTACACCATTGTAACATGATTTAACAACAATATCGCATCCGATAGGGGCATCAGTAATTGGCCATCGGCAATATTAAAGGCGTGACCTATAAAAGACCTCCTCAAAGCTGTGATTGCGATTGCTATTTCAGCGGAGAATCGTATGGGCACGGGTTAAATGTGGTTTTAACTTTAACGCTTGGGGCTCAAGGATGAAGGTTTTTATATGATTTATGATAGCAAGTCCCAGGAAATGGAGGTGGAAGGAGGATGGAAGAGGTGGAGGGGAAGGTGAAAGTGATTGGTATGAGCTTCCTTTGGGCCAAAACAAGGACCAAGCCCACTTCTGTCCTCTGAAGATCCACAACATGTAGCAGAGCTAACAGTGATATTTCAATATTTCCCTTTAGCCCCTTTTACTTCGCCTCTTATTTTTTTTCACCATAGGACCCAATGTTGTGACTGATGGCATAGTAATTAGGTTTTAAGCCCTTCAGGATCCATCCACGGGCCTATCTCATTGTCTTCTTTCTCTATGCCCTTGGTTCTTTGGGCTCCACGACCCATCACCAATCAACATCGAATCTCCCTAGTATCAAGAATTTTCTCAAAAATGAAATTATGGAGGAGTTAAGAAATATCCGACATCTAATATTCTCATGTGGAGTCTCCATAGAACTTAGTTGCTAAGCCTTTCAATACACCCTTAGTTCTTTGGGCTCCATGACCAAGTTACAACAACATCGGAGCTCCCTAGTATCGTGAATTTTTGTTAAAATGAAATTACAGAGGAGTTATGAAATCTTTAACCAATGATATACTCACTTGGTGTCTTCATATAGTTAGGTGCTAAGCCCTTCACTATGCCCTTGGTTCTTTGGGCTCCATGACCAACTAACAATAACATAAAATATCCCTGTATCAGAACTTTCTTTAAATTGAAATTACGAAGGAGTTATAAAATACCGAACATCCGATATGATCCTAGGATGATATCCTGCTCCTTTCATGCACCCCATGTGGCATCTACTTAGAGGTGACATGTGTCACCAGGATTTGCCCCGTTAAGCGACCCAATAATGTGAAATTGACTACCACATGTCCTCCACACAAGCATGTCATGTTGATTCCATATTCCATGGACAAATCCTAAGGGCCAAACAATTGTTCCCATGTGTCCTATCTGAGGAGAGAAAAAGGGTCCATTGGTCCTTGGTTTTGCAAAAAAAATCCTTTATAAATCCATACTGCCCACAAACCTTGACGCTTTTGAAAAATGATTCATTAACAAGAAGTTACGAAATTACGAAATCATGAAGTTTCGAAGTTCCGAAGTTCAGGGATCTGATATTCAACCTTCTTCTGATTTACTAAGATTCCAACCTTCTGAGACTTTGACTCTTTGAAGTACCAAGGTTCTAAAATTTGGGGATTCGATATCCAGGTTTCTTCTGATTGACTAAGACTCCAACCCTCTGAGCCTTTGACCCTCCGAAGTTCCGAGGTTTCAAAATTTGGGGATCCAATATTCAACCTACTTCTGATTGACTAATACTCCAACACTTTGAAGTTTTGAAGTTGTGAAATTTCAGCCTAATTCCCTGGTTTTGGGGTTCCAAAATTTAGCCTGCTTCTGTGGTTCTATAATTCGGCCTGCTCCTAAGGACTTCAAGATCCTTACTTCGAATCTCAATAACTTTTGATCCTGAGATCCATTTATGGACTTCCACATACTGTTGGAAATCTCTTTTTTAGTAAAATCCACCGTGTTATCCCCAAGAGTATATGAGTTTATATGTTGACAAATAATATCTTCTAAAGCATGAGACTCCCAACCACTATAGTCTTAATTTTATGGCTTCTCAAATAGGCCTGTTTTTGTGATGATTCTCTACAGAGAATTCCAACAACCATGGGACTTCCATTGATCTTGATACACCAAGCACTTCAATGCTATCATATGTTGTTATCAAAACTAGCCTAGTGGAATCAATTTTGTCTTTCCTAACATCATTCTAGCGCAAACATCCATGCTAATTTGGTTGACATCAATGCCAACACACTTTTTAAATGTCAAATAATGCCCCATGTGAGCTTCCTAACTCGATCTCCTAGCATGATTGTTAACATTAATGACAAGACAGTTACTGCCAATAGCTAGACCAACAATGCCAACATTCCAACAATCTCCCCCTTTGGCATTTATGGTAACACCTCTTCACTTCTCCACATTGATGGCCAATCCTAATACAACTTCCACATATCTCCTTGCATGATCCACCACTGGATTTCTTTCCTCTACTTGGGCCATAACAACTTTTTGTCTAATAATATTATCTTCCCCTTTGACATCAATGGAAAATGGATAAAGGTTCTTCTACTTTCGCATGGAATCATCGATTGTCAATGACCAAGAGTCCAGTTGTTTCTGTGCATTCTGCTCTACAGGCTTGTCTTCAAGGACTGATAGCTTTTTCTTGATCTATAAACTAGACATTCGTGATATGATCCCCCTGAACATATAATGCCTCTGATTTTAATGTCTCCAGTTTTTGACACCTTATGTTTGTCGAATGAATAATCCCTCTACTACTACATCTTTTGTACCAATTAAAAAGAAATAAATACCAATCAAAATTTCTCATGGTATTATTGTTTGTTGAAATTATAACCCGTCATTAATGCATTGAGCTTGATCTTCACTGTTGCTACTGCTATCAAGACTGTGCTCACTTCTCTTGAGCATCTTAAACACTTCTCCCCTTGATATCGTACTTCTAAAATAGGGGCTGATTCTTAAATAATACCAATTGCACCAATAAATTGATAAAGATTGGAATTCATACCAAGTAACCTCTTATAGACATTTCTCAAGAATAAATTTCCACTTACACAAAAAGGCTACTCCATATGAACCCATACCATAAATTTACATAGCGATACCAACTAAATACTAAGGGACATTGAAATCTTATACCAATTGCGCTTTATGAAAACAAGACTTCTAGGAAAAATTAGATTCACAATATTAACTGAAATAAGGGTATTTCACACAAGATGCAAACCTTTCACTCTCTATCCAATATTTCTTCCTGAGGTAGAAAGTGGTTTCCTACAATTTTTATGAAAGCATCTCCCCCTGAGACAATTCTCTCTTATCTCCTTCATTTCCTTATCTTTGCATGAGGACAGATCCTCTAGACCTCACTTGAATGCGGACCTTTTTACATTTCAAACTTTTGATAAAACTCGTATTCTTCTTCCCAAATAATAAGATGTTGTGTATTCCCCTTGAATACTAGTTTGTTACACTCCTCTCCCTTTCAATGCTGATACATTTTAAATAAAAAATACATTATTGTATTTATCAAAGGGACTGGACCATACCTTCAATAATTTGATGCACCTTTCTATTTACTCTTTCTAGCTTGATGCATCTTACTTATTCAACCTCCCTTGAGGCCATTATCTTCATTTATTAAAGAGAAACAGAGGATTTATGCTTCCTAATAAAATCATATTCCTTCCTCTTCTAAACCTTCATTGTTTGAGTCCTGGTGGGAGCATTACTTTTCAGCATGTTTTTTTCCCATGTTTTGGCTTTCTCTTGGCTGCACATGGCTAGAGGAAAATTCTAGGTCATGTGCTCTTTCCTAACCCAAGTCTTATTGCTGCCTTTTTCTCCTTACAGAGGGGTTTACTACAAGAGTAAGAGGATCATTATTCTTGGTTTCCTTCTAATTTCTTCCTCCTCTTTTCATCTTGCTCTTTCGATATTGAGCATTGAAGATAAACTTGTATTCTTCTACTCCATTTTTTCTTCTTGTATTCAAATCTTGAGATGCAACATTTTCATGCATATGCTGAGAAGCATGATTTTTCTCCCCATATATGCAGTGTTTTGCCTCACACCCAAATTTTCCATAGTGGTAGCATTCAATTTTGCTTAAGCATGGGGTAGAGGAGTTACTATTCTTGACAACACTCTTTTCAAGCCTTCTATTATTGTCAGCATGCCTTCTCATGGCCTCTTTATGCATTCTTAGGTCGCTACTACCCAACACATCTCATTTTCTTCCATGCCATCTTTTCTTCTTATCGCTTTATGCTCAAAATTATTGCAAGAAAAATAATACCCATAAAATTTCTTTTTAGCACTGAAGAACCTTTTCTCTAAGAGATTTGTCCTTGAATGGGAAACGACATCTGTTGGTTTTTCATGATCCTTCCATGGTAGTTTGAATTACTTCCTTTCTTTCTTCCTTGTTGTTGCTTTTTTGTTGATCTACTTGTTGTTGCTTATTACCATTTTGTTGCTTCCTTACCTTCCCTTGTTTTTGTTTCGCTACAAATTCTTTCCTTTTTTGTTGTTGTTGGAACCTCAAATTTCCTTTACTTGGGAAGTTGACCCTTCACCCTTCACAACATTGGAGCTTGGTTTTTCTTTGTAACCTAAACTAGCTTTGATGAGAGAATATCTATACTTCACAAGCATATCATTCAAAGCCTTTGTGCTCTCCTCAAGCTTATGGTATTGAGACAACTCTTTATTTGACTTTTCTAAGTCATGTCTCAATGATGCTACTACAACTTGTAGTCTCTTACAGTGAGCTTCTCTTTCATCTAGCTGAATGGTTAACCTTCCATTAAATATGCTAGCCTCTTCTTGTTGACCATTTAGATCAACTATTGTTTTCCTCAACTTCTCATTCTCATGCTCATGCTTGTGGAACTTTTCCACTTTCTTGAGACTTGCTTTTGATATCTCCTTGATATCTTTTAGGGTAGATATCAACTTCTTCCTCAAATATATCCTTTCATCTAAATCCTTTTCTTTGCTATAATAGGTTTTGGATGAGCCACCACAGAGATCTAAAACTATCTTTGTGTCCATGGAGTCTCCTAGAGGTTTAAGGGGTATCCATTCTTCATCATTACTATGGGTAATTTTATTTTCTCCTATGGATGAGAACACTTCAGATCCCTCTTCCTCTTTACAGGATCCCTCTTTCGCTATTTCTACTAAAGTAGGCATGTCTTCATTACTACTAGTAGATGGATGACTATCTCTATCCTCAACTAATTCACATGAACATCTAGATAATTAGGTACCTATTTCTTTACATTTATCACAAAGAAATAAATTACCTTTTGATATGCATGGCCTCTCGTCCAGGTCTTATTTTTCACCATCCTTGGAGTGAATATTAACAATTTTCTCATAGAAAGAAATATATTCAATCTTTTGAGCATCTTTCCTTTTAGATTCCTTCTCCTTTGTCTTTCTTTTCTTCTTATGACTAACAGCTAAATGTTTTGGTTCACTACTTTAGCAACAAGGTTCTTCGGCCTTCTCTTCAGCCACATTTCCATGTTCTCCATAAAAAAATGCAATATGTTTAGGGTTTCTTTTGTTGTCTCATAGTGCCTTACTTCCTCAACATCCTATTTAGACAAAGCTTTCATGATGATTTCCTTGGCTTCTTCATTATTGTCATTTTTTTCTCCATTCAATAAGGAACACCATACATCAACATCCAAATCCATTAAATAGTCTTCCATTCTAACCTTCCAGTGTAAATACTTTGATCCATTTAAAAAAAGGAACCCATTTTGTTGTTAGCCAAACTTGATTAGCCATTGTTTCTCTTGGATCTTCCTTCTAGTGCTCAATCTATTCCCGAAGGAACCTTTCTATGATAACAATTGTTGGCAACAATGTTAATTCTGGGGAGGGGGGGGGGGGTGAGTCAATAATAACGCTAATTTAAAATTTTATGCAAGTTTTCCTTTACTCATTCAAAATTGGAATCCACTAAATGATAGAAACCATTAACAAACCATAATAGTAGCCATATCAACCAATACAAGCTTACCTATCATGAGCAACAAACACATGAGACACGAAGGTTTAACGTGGGAACAATTATGGGAAAAAACACCCAAGCTTGTTTTTTTTATTGATGTAAAAATAAGAGCACCTACTCTATTACATCAATCTATTTGTGAGCCACCACTCACAGGAAGCACCAACTCACTTTCATTGTTTGCTATCACCTAGTAGTAGGAAGAATCAACTCCCTCTATTTGTAGACACCTGATTAGCTTACTAGAAGTGCCATGTGAAGCACCAGCTTCGTTGATTTGTTGCAAGAACCAACTTGGAGCTCCTTGGATTTATGAAAGCCCTAACTTGCAGGAGGCACCAACCCCGAATCTTTCTTTAGACACCCACTAGAGATGGAAGCACCAACTCCCTGTATGTAGTCTCCAACCCACACTCAATAAGGAAATAATGTTCTCTGCAGATGGCATCTACTCTGCCTGACATCATCTCTTTGTTCTCCTTAGTATCCTTTTGTCCCATGAAACACTCTATCATCTACACATTTTGTAGCAACTTGGTGTTCCACTCAATAGGATTCACTAACACACAACCCATACAACACTCTATTTCTCTCAACCTTCTACTCTAAAAACCATACATTCATCACTCGAACTTCCTCTTATGCTCTGCTAATTTTTACCTCTTTCGTCTGCAGAGGCACTCTCAACCTCTTCTTTGCATCATAAGCTCACTTGGCCTCACTCGACCTCACACAACAACACCAACCCACTCAGCCTCTTTCTTCTGCAACATAGGCACACACAATCTTTTTTTCTCGCATGAGCACACTTGGCCTCTCCTGAGTAACACACTCATGCACAGAGCTCCCCACATAGCTCCATGACAACAATGTTTCTTCCCCTATCGTATTCAATTGTAATCCTGTGTTTTGTTTCAGTGAAACACAGTGATTGGTGTTATCTTTCTCAACCATCATTGTGCCATTCACGCTACCCAAGTGTAGTTTCACACTTAGCACTTCTTCCTATTGTTATGTCTGATACATTTTCACCGCAGCTTGATTAACCAATAATAATGGACTATGTTATGTCACTCATTGTTGCTACATTAAACATGAGGATGGGCACCTAAGTGTTCCCATTCTGAGACATAGATCCTTAGTCAATCCTGCACACCCAAACAAGGCTCTTGTTCTTTTCATGAACAAATCTCCTTCACATGAGGCTATAATATTCATTTAACTTCTCGTAGCATGGAATAAATATCAGTGATGGCTTCTCTTGGCTCATTACAAACACCTTTAAATCATCTTGCGTAATCATTTTACTTTTCTTGAAGAAAGTGTAACTAGGTTCGGTCTTCATAAATATAATTTTCATCTTTGTACTTATAAAAGGAAAGAAATATTCTTATTCCTTGCTGCATGGATTTCATGAGCAAGAGGTTCATGTATTAGCATCTCCCATTTAGAGCATTAGAAAGTCAAAGAGTCAAATAAAATATTAAAGAGTTTTTCTTGAGCATTTATGAAATCTATACGAGTAAACCTAGTGTCTAGATCAACCCTCCAAGACAACCACAATCCTCTCCTACAAGGAATCCAACAAGTTGATATAGAATATAGTCATGTCAACCTAAAAGTATATACAAATGACATGTCAGCTCAATAAAAGAGACACATAAGTTAACATTGACATGTTATCTTATTATGGAGGCATTCCCACTATAACTACCCCATTGAACTCCGCAAAAGTACTGACAAAAATTCAGATTTCTCTATAACTTCAAAGGTACATGAAGGTACAGTCTCGGTGATGATTACTGTAAAGAAATCTCATACTTCTCCGCAATCTCAGATGGGCATAGGAGGTGCAAGAATCTCAAGTTAAGGAAGCAGTTTAGGAACTCAGATGGAGAATTATTAATGTGATTTTGTATGGGTAACACAGTGAGATACTCTCGACATAATGGAAGGATCTCATAGTAACACATTGTCTCGGCATGGCGGAAGGAAATCATACTAACACATTATCTGAGTATACATTAAGGAGTAGTCACAATCACGTTCTTTATGAAGGTATAAATGTCATGGTCTTTGTCATGATGAGACTATCATGATTTCAATGAATCTACATGCAGCTCTCCTATACATATGAAGATCTCATTGATGAATACCTAGGTGATGAAGAAATAGTGATGATGATCTAAGCATTGATGAAGAAGAGGATTGGTCTCTTGGTCTTGGAGTGGCCTAATAGGTCAAGGGTCACGGTCTTGGTATTCATCAATTCGAATCTCTATAAATATAATTTTATGTGTATTTTCCTCTAAAAAATGGATGTTTTGGCCCTGACAAGATGCCAACATCTTCTGTTCTTGTCTCTTTGTTTTGGTAGCTATTTGATGAACTGATAATGACACACTCTAATAATAATAGGTGAATATTGTAATAAGAAGAAAAATAAAAAAACATCTCATAAATATTTATCATGCTAATAAGAATCGCATTAACTACATTTTCCCTAGATTCTTCAATATGGTATTGGAGCTAAGGTGTTAAAGTCAAGGAAAGGGAAGAAAAAAGTGACACTTAAGGATCACCTTCAAGAATGGAATCAAAATTGAAAGACCAGTCTTCAACAAGCAGTATACAGCAACAAGAAAATTCAAGATCATGTAATCTCAGTTAAAGTGAAGTGCCAATGATAGTGCTTAGAATTCAGATCACAAGGAAAAGAAGGAAAACATAGTACCTCTCACAGTTTTAGTCCTAGAAAAAAATTGGGTGTCATTAATATCTATGTCATACCACAGAGATCTCAATGAGTTAAGTCTGAAGAAATTTCGATGCCTGCTAGAACAATGCTCGAAGGCCTCAAAGATATTTGTTCATGTTAGTCAACTTAAGCAAGGTTCTACTCCAGAAAGGAGCGTTACAACAAGGCTACAACAATATGCAAGAACTTCATACATTATAATAATATCACTTCAGAAGGAGAACACAATGACAAATATTAGATGGGAATCATGACAGTCCTCTCAAAATTATTGATTTCGATTTCATACCCTCATAGTCAAGGAATCAAGTAATCTCAACATATTATAAAATAAGCATTTCTTGGTGCTGAACAATGCAAGGAGGTCCCAAGAAATGTCTTGGAACTCAGTTGTACCAAGAAACTCAAGCAAGAACCTGATTGAAGGAGATCATTCAAGAAATCATCAAGGTGAAGATTTCATCTTCACATGACAAGTAAGTATCTTTTCATTCTATAATCAAGATTCCTTGCATGAATAAGGAAGATAGACATAGTCATCTAAATAGCTAAAGTCATTGAGCATGTCAGAAGGTTTCCTTTCAATTTATGGAAAGGGATACTTATGAAAATATCCCCTCATATAGAAAAATTGGAGACATTAAAGAGATGTATATGATAAACTCATGCAATGAAGAAGATCACATAAATTATGATCTACATGGAAGTAAAGGTATCAAAGGATGTAGGTTATCTTAATAAGGTCTCATCTACAAGACCATGGAAGGAAGATAACCATGACTAATATATAATACACTAACAGATAATAAAGGTAACAAATATCCATAGGATAAGAAAGTTACCTCACTCGACAACTTATGGTATCTATGCTAAATAGAGAAAGGAAAGTTGATGGAAAAAGTATTGAAAAGAAGCTGAAGAAAAAGGCCAAGAAAAGAGGGAGTAATAGATCTCTACTATGATTGAGACAATATCCCTAACAAAATGGTCCTAGCATAAGCTTATGTTATAATATATGACAATGATAATAAGATGAACCGTGCAATCATGGAAGCATTAGAAATAATAGCTCATGGCATCACCATGTGAATCATGAAGTACAAAATTCGTTGCAAGCAAACATGGAGGATATAGCTATTGGGAAATTTAGTGAACATTGAAGGAAAGGAAGATGTTATCTAGGACAAGGTTCATCATACATCAAAAGGGAAACATTTGCCAGATGGGGATATACAAGATCCTCAATATTCTCTAATAGAATTCTCATCGAAGGGTTCACCAATCTAGAAAGGAAGCAAGTGTTTCATCAAGAACTCCAACTCATGGAGCTCATGAATGACGTTATGGTGACATAGGAGAATAAGTAGATGAAGGGGATGAAAACGCTTCAACCAAGGAAGTTGTTGAAACAAGCCTAGATGACCTAAAGGTAAAATAAGGTATATATGCTTGTGTTTAAATTTACAATGTCATGCCATATGGTTGCAGGTAACATGGATCATTAATTCTATCTTGAGAAGCATGATCAAGAGAAAAATGATCTCCTCCTTCGAAAAGATGTAGGAAGACATAAGACACAACAGAGAAAATCTGATTAAAATCACATGGGAATGGAATGTGTGGAGAAGGAAGATATCGCAGGATAAGCAATCCTCATGAATGTAATCAACATCCAAAAGACCAAGAATACTTGACCAGGAAATCTCCTGGAAATATATGAAGACCCTTGACAATAAATATTGTTGGGAGATGTGTCAACATGTATGTAGGATGTTGATAACTACAAGAAGATGTCATGATGAAGAGCCATATATTAAGGTATGATTTGTTTTAATTGTATGTTTCTTCAATAATATCTGGATAAGTTCATATAGGGTTACTTACAAGTACAACTAGCACTAATGTGATGGATGGAATAAGCATGATGAGCAAGAAGTAGTGATATAAATAATGTTTGAGATATGAAGAAGGCCACTTTCCATGAATAAAGGAATGACATGATGAACTAAGGAGGGAAGTGACTGATGGCTATTTCCCTACAATCAAAAAGCTCAACTAAATTTCATGACATCAAGGAGATAAGTTGATCAAGTGGTTGAAGGACCCATGAAGAAGAAGGTGTTGATGTATAGAAGAGTCCCTAGCTAAGAAGGAGCTTTGACAAGTCCTTGATCAAGAGGGAGCTTGGATTGGATCACCCCTGATTAGAATTTAGTGACAATTGTGTTTTTCCATTCCATGTGTCATGGAGTAGACCAGCACTAACAACCATAAGTCTAGGTGAAGGCCATGAAAATAAAGGTAAACACATGTTCTCCTCCCTAGTTGAGAGGGAGAGATACACACAACATTCTTGTCTTCGCTTTGGATGAAAGAATGGAGGATTGGGTACTCGTCTGGCATCCAATTCTCTTTGAAGATGTGTAGGGCATCCAAGTTAAGAGTAGGAAAGAGGATTGATATTATTTGAGGGTTGGGAACCCAAGATAAGAATAGTCCTAGAAGGTCATACTCAATGAACACCCAGGTGGGTATGTACCTTGAGAGAAAACGATGAAGGTATCTATAATAATTGGTCTCACAAACATTCTTCTATGATCTAATGAGAGACATAGTTGTTAGTAAAGGCCTTTCTATGGAAAAAAATTTGGTTACTATGATGTTATACATATGAGTTACGAATGTGATTCTTATTATGATAAATTCTTCATATTGAGAATGACCAAGCACCATTATGAATACCTCCACAATTGAGAGGGAGTGTTGAAGGAATTGTAACTAGGTTTAGGCTTCATAAATATAAGTTTGATCTTTGTACTTATAAAGGAAAAGAAATATTATTAGTCCTTGTTGCATGGGTTTCATGAGCAAGCAGTTCATGTATTAATAGCTCCCATTGAGAGAATTAGGAAGTCAAAGATTCAAAGGAAATATTAAAGAGATATTGAGAATTTATGAAATGTATATGAGTCAACCTAGTTTCTAGATCCACCCTCCACGACATGCACAATCCTCTCCTAGAAGGCAACCAAAAAATAGACATAGAAGAGAGTCATGTTGACCTTAAAGTATATACAAATGATATGTGAGATCAACAAAGGAGACACATGATTTCACATTGACATGTCGCCTTTCTATGGAGGCATAAAAACTATAAATACCCCGATGAACTTTGAAAAAGTACACAAAAAAAATTCAAATTCCTCTCTACCTTCATAGGTACAAGACAATACAGTCTCAGTGATGATTATATTCAAGAAATATTGGATTTCTCTACAATTTCGGATGCGTATAGGAGGTGCAGGAATCTTAGATTAAGGCAATAGTTCAGCACCTCAGATGGAGAAGTCTTATTGTGGTTTCAGATGGTACTCTTAGCATGATAGAATAATCTCATAGTAACACATTGTCTCATGACGATGGAAGGAACTCATAGTAACACACTATCTCAGTATACATTAAGGAGTAGTCACAATATCCTTCTTGATGAATATATAAAGGTCATGATATCAATCAAGATGAGACCGTCATAATTTCAGTGAAACTACATGCAGCTCTCCTATACATATGAAGAGCTCATTGATGAAGACCTCAGTGACGAAGCAATAGTGATGGTGATCTCAACATTGATGAAGAAGAGGATTGGTGTCTTGTTCTTGGAGTCGCCTAGTAGGTCTAGGGTCATGGATTTGGTATTCGTCAATTGGAATCTCTATAAGAAGAATTTTATGTGGGTTTTCCTCTCCAAGAGGGAGAGGTTTTGGTCGTGGAAAGATGCAAACATATTGTGTTCTTGTCTCTTTTTTTTGGTAACTATTTGATGAACTAGCAAAGACAAACTCTAATAATAATCAGTGAATATTGGAATAAGAAGAAAAATTGAAAAAATACTCAAAAATATCTGTCATGCTAAGAAGAATCACATTAACTACATTTTACCTAGATTCTTCAACACTTGTTGCCTTCACTCGATGATCTCTCCTGTCACCATTATGCCATTAAAGCATATTTGCAATCATGGTCCTTGCTACCATGACACAATGATCTTTGTGGTTTCCATTACTCCTACGAAACCAACCTTACTATGCACATTTACTTAGCTGTTGACTAATTCATCCTTCATACACCTTTGTGCTGCAATTTTGGAGCCCCATATATCATAACTTTATTATGGCAGGATATTATGAAATCGTGAGATTTTGATATTGGCCTTTAGCCCCTTTTCCTTCACCTCTTATTGTTTTTCACCATACAACTAGGTGTTGTGACAAACAACATAACACTTAGGTGCTAAGCCCTTCAAGATCCTATCAAGAACATATCTCCTTGTGTTTCTCCTCTACAACCTTAATTCTTTGGGCTTCACAACCAAATCGTAATCAACATAATAGCTCCCTAGTATTGGGAATTTTCTCAGAATTCAATCATGGAGGAGAAACAAAATCTTTGACATCCGATATGCTCATGTGGCATCTCCATAACACTTAGGTGCTAAGATTTTAACTATGCCCTTAGCTCTTTGGACTCAATGACCAATTGCCAACAACATCGGAGCTCCTTAGTATCGAGAATTTTCTCAAAATTAAATTATGGAGGAGTTACGAAATCTCCGACCTCTTATATGCTCACTTGGCGTCTCCATAACACTTAGGTGCTAAGCCTTTCACTATACCCTTGGTTATTTCGGCTCCATGACCAAGTTCCAACAACATCGTACATCCTTATGTCAGAACTTCCTTCAAATTGTAATTACAGAGGAGTTACGAAATCTTCGACCTCTGATATGCTCCTAGGATGATGTCATGCTCTTGTCATACACCTCAACTGTTGTCTCCTTATTGGTGACATGTGTCACTAGGATTTTCCACATTATGCCACCTAATAATGCTGAAATTAACTACCACGTGTCCTCCATATAACTTTCCTGTTGATGTCATTTTCCATGGTCAGCACCAGAGGGCAAATCATTGGTGCCATGTGTCTTGTCCTAGGTGAGAGAAAGGGTCCCTCAGTCCTTGGTTTTGCACATAATTTCCCTTTCAAATATCTACTCCCCATAACCCTAGGAAGTTTTAAAAAAGGATTCATGAATAAGAAGTTACAAAATTCCAAAATTTCGAATTTTTGAATTTCGGGGATCCAACATTCAGCCTACTTTCAATTGATTGAGATTTTTACCCTCCGAGACTCTAACCCTCTAGAGTTTAGAGGTTCCAAAATTCAAGGATCTGATATTTAGCCTCTTTACAATTGGCTAGGACTTTTGACCCTTTGAGATTTGGATTGTCTGATGTTTCGAGGTTTCGAAATTCAGGGATATGATCTTGAACCTACTTTCGATTGATTGAGACTCCAACCCTTTGAAGTTTTGAAATTTCTTCCTAATTCCATAGTTCTGAGGTTTTTGAATTCATCCTTCTCCTAAGTAATTCAAGATCCTTACTTTAGCTATCGATAAATTTTGGTCCTGATATCCATTTATGGACTTCCAAAAATTGTTGGAAAGATATTTCTTAGCATTAAACACCTATTTTATGCCCAAGAATATATGAGTTGATCTCTTTAGGTAGAATATATTCTAAGGCACGGGACTCCCAACCACCATAGTCATAATTTTATAGCTTCCCTAATAGCCCTGCTACTGTGACAATTTTCTACAGAGCACTACAACAACTATGGGACTCCCCTTGAGCTTGATACACCAATTCCAACAACGATTTCATCTGCTACTATTACAGCTAGCCTAGTGGACATCAATGGTGTCTTGCCTAAAATCATGCTAACACATACATCCATGCTAATCTGTTTGACATCAATGCCAACACACTTGCTAATTGTTAGGCAATGCCCAATTTCAATAGCCCAACTTAATCTCCCAGCATGACTGTTGACGTCAATGCCAACACACTTTCAGCCACTAGCCAGATAGGAAATCCTAACAATCCAACAGTTTTAACATATGGCATATAGGCACACTACACAATAATTTCATCATTGACATTTTCTTCTATAATTTGATATGGCGAAATCTGATTTTCATGCTAGTTTACGATGTACAAATGGCTTTGTATAATGCAACCCACATTACCATGGCTCTTTTAGTTATTCTACCCATTGCAACTCTATTGGAGCATTTATATGATATTGAAATGGAAACCATGTGGAGTTGAACAACACGTTGGTATTTTTGGGGTTGTATATGCATTCCACTTGTATGCCAGGAATTTGTCTGATTGTCATTAGCCGTGTCATGTTCGCATTCTTGTTGGACTCAAATATGTCAATAGTGGGAATGGGTATTTCTTTGATATTAGGGCTAAGAATTCATTAATCGAACCCTATTTTGGAAACCCTTTTATTGTATAATCTTGTACCCTAGGCTTATTTTGATTCCATTTGGGATCGCGTAGAGAAGATGCTCCTCTGGTCAAAAAGGGGTATGGAATCCTACCTCCCACACCTTTAAGCTCATTGCTAGCAACTCCACCATGTCGAAATAAGGTAACCCAGTTAATGACAACTTTACTACTACTTCACTTATTTAGTGTGTTAAGTTTTTTTTCTCATGCCCTAGTTTATTTAGTGTTATGTTTCACTCTATTGAGAGTAATCAACATCCTATTTCTCATTCTGTTGCAGGTACAATGTTCTCTAGAGGCTTTCATGTGGAGAAGTTGTGTTTCAAAGAAAGGGTTTGGTGGATTCTCTCCTTCCCTCATAGCACCCTCACAGGTTGACTATATTCTAACATTCCTCTTACAGATTGGGGTTTGGTCTACCTAGAAATGAATTACATTATCATTTCATCATTTCTTTATCTTTCTTGTTATTGAATCAAGGTATTCCTGTGTCACAGATTTAGGAGTGAGTTATTATTATTCCTCTTGTTGTTCTTGCTAAGCATACTAGAATAACTAGGTTTCTAAAAATACTCAATGATAACCGTGGTTTTCGAGAAGTGTAGGGTTGGCCTGAAGTTGTCCTAAGCCAAATCCTGGTTTACTTGGTTAGGTATAAAGTAACCTATTTCACTTTTCTTCCCTTAGTTTCTCTTTTTTTTTTAATTCAAGCGAATTGTACATTTGGGGTTTTTGAAATAATTCTCCCTCTTTAACGTTATTTTTTTCCCATCGGATGGAATGGATGGTGACAACTTGCCACTTCACAAGTAGACTTTCCCTCTTACTTTTACTTTCTTTTCTCATCTTAGTTATTTTACTTCAATTTTGTTTCCTAGGTCAAGTAATTTGATTGGTTTGACCTCACGAGGTGGTTTCGATGTAGGTATACGAAGGAAGGGAAAAGAAGAGATCATAATTTTGATGAATATTTCCCTTAATTCCCAATTTGACAATGGTTTAATTTCCTGTGTTACATGATCCTCATTAAGGACTTATTTTATGTCTACGCCATTCCTACCTATTCCCTTATATGTGAAGTATCAACTTTTTTTTTTTGTTTCTTATTTGGGCTCTCTCAAGGTGTTCTCATACTCCTATGTGATAGTTTTTAATTTATTTCCGTGGATGACATATCTAGGATTTATGTATTTTAGACTTTCTTTTTGGTCACAAAAAACTGGACGGTCATACCTTTAAGCTTTGTATGTGTAGT
The DNA here is from genome assembly GCA_031772625.1 of Pinus tabuliformis. Lineage (NCBI taxonomy): Eukaryota > Viridiplantae > Streptophyta > Pinopsida > Pinales > Pinaceae > Pinus > Pinus tabuliformis. The sequence continues at coordinate 1,195,226,285 of CM062817.1, read as the reverse complement.
CTTGTAAAAAATCTTATAATATTTCTTTAAGTTTCTTATGGGAAAATATCCAAGTTATGCCATTTATCAATGTTTACATTGTATGATAGAGATGGTTAAAATTATATGGTGTTGTTTGCACTATTTCATTCGCCTGGCTTCTTTGGTATTGTTTTGTGGGCCTTTTAGGGAAGATTCATCTTAGAATTAACCAACAACTATTGTTTCCATCATGGAAAGAAATATTTTAACTCTAGTGCTCCTTCCCAAAGTAATTTCAAACATTATTGTTTATTAACACTAGTTAATTAATTACATCACAATACTTCTATCAATCACATCACTCATAATTTTAACATGGCTTCGCTACCCATCAAATCTAAAATATTACATGTGTAAAAGTAGTCAACACTAACATAGAAAATAGATGGGTGTTACGTATTCCCCCTGCTTTTATTCAATATCATCCTTAGTCTGGAATGTTCAATTTCCTTCCTTCTGACAGTGCTACAAACACATCCCATATTTTTTGCTCTATCTCTCAGGAGGCCTCCTTAGGTGTAAAGTACTTCAACTTCAATTTAACCTAAGTGATGGCTCTACTATAGAGAAATATCTCTTTGCAATCTAGTATGCAGAGTGGTTCCACCATTAAATCTCCTTCTATTTTCACCTATATCAATTTCCAATCAATTATATGAGAATTTTCATGGGAAAAGTTTTTTGGAAAAGATACATGAAAAATATTGTGGACTTTTATATGGATGGGAAATGCTAGGTTATATGCTACTAGTCCAACCCTGTCCAAAATTTTAAAAGGCCCACAGAATCGTGGTGCTAATTTAGCACAACAACCCATCCTTAAAGTGATTTTCCTTGATTTAACTCTTATTTATGCATGCTGCCTGACTTTAAATTCCTTGTGGGCTCTCTTTTGACCCTCATAACCTTTTTCTCTATCTTATGTAGTTTTTATGTTTTTCTTGATTTTTCACATTACTTGTACCATTTCTTGTAATGCATATTGTCACATGATAAACCTATCTTATGACTATATCCAGCTGAGAGGTGTATGGAATTTCATGCCATATAAGGCATCAAAGGGACTCATCTTTATAGAGGCTTTAAAACTATTGTTATATGGAAATTCAACTAGATGTAGGAAATATTCCCATTTGGTAGGCCTATCCATGACATACATTATTAACATGTCCTCTAGAATATGATTTGACCTCTCCGTTTGTCTGTTAGTTTGAGTGTGATACTCAATACTGAAATTAAGATCCTTTCCCATCTCTCCAAAGAAAGATTTCCAGAATTTAGAATTAAATTTTTCATCCCTATCAGATATTACCATTTTTGGTGCCCCATGCAACTGAAAGATCTCCCTCATAAAAATGGTTGCAATATGAGTTGTCCTGAATGTTGATTGTACATGTATAATGTGTTCTTCGTTGCTTAGGGTTTCCACAACCGCGATGATGGAGTCATGTTTTCACTTTATTCTTTGAAGTCATGTAATGAAGTTTGACCAAATCACCTCCCATTTCCATTCAGGGATGGGTAGTGGATTTAGCAGTCCAAATAGGAATTGGTGTTCTACCTTCCCCTGTTAGCATTCCAAGCATTTAAACAAATATTATGCTACTTCCTTTTTCATACCTAGCTAGTAAAAATCATTTCTTAGTGTATTTATCATCCTTTGATATGGAGGATCTCAAGAATACGACTTCTTATGATGGTCATTTAATATTATCCTTTTTACAACACTTACATTGGGAATGCACAATTTGTTCATGTACGTTAACATTTGTTTGAATTCTCAACATAACCTGTAATTCCTACTTCTTGTATTATTTTTTTTAATTTTCAGATACACTTGATCCTTTGGTATTGAAATTTTTATTTGTTCAACAAAATTTGTAGTGACATTGCTGACATAAATTTTCATGAGGACATTTGCATATCTACTTAAAGAATCTTCTAGTTTATTTTATTTCCCTTAATATGCTTTATATCAAATTCAAATTCACTAAGAAAATCCATCCACCTAGCCTGTCTAGCATTATGATCTCGCTGGCTGAAAAAATATTTTAGGATAATATGATTTGTCACCAATCTAAACTTCTTATCCAATAAATAGTGTCTCCACAATTTCAAGGCATATTTTATAGCAACCAACTCTAAATCATACGTTGCATATTTTTTTGATGTAGTTTCAATTTCCTAGATTCATAAGTTGCCACAGAATTCTCCTACATTGGGATTCCACCTAAACCCTCCAAACAAGAAGCTGTACATACAAATAATTCACTTTGTAGATCTACAATTCTCAAAATATGTCCCACCGTTAATAAATTTTTTAGTTTTGAAAAAATTTCTTGACACCTAGTTTCCCACTCAAATTTAGCCCTTCTTCTGTAATGACGTGATAATATAGGCGACTTTTGAAAAACCTCCAATGGGTCTTCTTTAGTATCCTATAATCCCCATGAAGGATTGAACATAACATACATTCTTAGGTATGGGCCAATTCAAAATGGCCCTAACCTTTCATGGATCAATAGACACTCCCTCCTTTGAGATGACATGGCCTAGATATTGTATTATGTCCTTCTAGAACTCACATTTACTAAATTTTTCATACAGGATGAAAATTTTTGAGATGAATTTGGTGATGAAATTTCAAGTTTTCCCTCTTTTATTGAATTGAAGCCCTCAAAATTGATATAAGCACTATGAATTTTTATTCAGAGTAAAGAGATGAATTGTGGAGAATTATGATGTTGTCCTAATGAATAATTTTGCAAACTATTTATCATCGTATAATATGTCAAATTTCCATCAAATGAGATGCTTTTCCTTGCAAACTTTCACAAGTCTTAAGAGGTATGCATGTGTTCACGTACCATAACTTAGTCTAAAATGTGTAACATATATATATATATATATATATATATATATATATATATATATATATATATATATATATATATATAAGCATGGTCTAAATGGAGAGAGCTAATAATTTCATATTAAAAATTTAATGCAGAAACATATTTTTTATTATTTTTCGAAGTTGGTGAATTAATATTTCAATTGCATTCTGTAGACACGTGTTCACGTAAGATTTTTTTCAACTATTTAAATAAATTGAAAAGAAAAAAGTAACCTTTTGAAGAGGAATCATGAACGAAGATAGTGGTATTTGTTTAAATTTTTTTGTTTTGTATATTTTATGATATTGATTTTTTATTCAACCTCTTTAAAACAGTTCAAAAACAATTCAAACATTACGTTTAAAAAAAATTAGATGAAAAATATCATATGAATTCAAAAGTCTCAAACACATGCCATTGGAGAGAGTATTCCTTCATGAATCCAATGTGATCAACTTCTCTACCTAAGAACAAATTTAGCCCTAAGTCTTCTAGGCTACAAAATGGAGTTGGAGAAAATTTTCTAAAATGGGTGTTGACATTACTAATTTTATGACTTAAGAGGCTCCATCGAGGGTTTCGGAAACCATCAATCGATCTATATATGTGGTTAATAAGGGCTCGACTGAGCGTTATGGCTTGAATGAGCTATGTAGCTCCATCAAGCTATTATGCTCGATCGAGCCTCTATAAAATAATTTTGAATGATCCAAGATTAAACTTTTACCTTATTTTAAAATTCAAAATCTTATTAGATTTTTTTTTATATGTCATGTAACAAAATTACTAAATTTAATGTTAATACTAAATTATTATTATTATTATTATTATTTAATTAAATTAAATGATGATATGATATTAATATAAAAAAATTAATATTAATATATTTTAATGTTAGTATTAAATTTATTAATTTTGGATTAATATAATATTATTAAATTTAATATAATATTAAATTTATTATGTTATAATTTATACTAGCACAACCAAATTAATAAATGTGGTTGACATATGCCATATGCATCAACAAGAGAGTCATTAACACAACAAGAGTGATACAAGTTCACTGAATATATGATAATTTTATTTAACCTATTTTTTTTTTTTAAATTTTAACATAATAAAATATATATTATATTTCTAAAATCCCGAAGTAATCATAACCTAAAGGTACCTTTAAATAAATAATACCTAAACATTTTCAATTGGAAGAGATGAAGCGCTCTATGCATCTTTGATGGAGGCAGTTAGAACATTTTGGAAAATTTTACATAATATTTCCAAAAATGATCATTTTCCCTTGAGTTGAACGTACAACACACATTTGAAATCTTGCATATATATATAATGATAATTTTCCATCATATAAATTGTACGACATCAAAATAATATATATAGATATATATATATATATATATATATATATATATATATATATATATATATATATATATATATATATATATATAGATATATATATACATAATATTTAATTTTCAAAGTACTTTAATTTTTTTGAAATATAGACTGAGAGAGATTGGGAGAGAAGGGTAAGAGAGAGAGGGAGGAAGAAAGATGGACAGAGGGAGAGGATGATAGAGTCTCTCAGAAAGAGAGGGATCTCGAGAGATTGAGTTAGAGGAAAGGAAAGGGAAGGAAGAAGTTCAAGACATATAGAGAGAGAAAGGTGGAGAGAGAGAGATAGAGAGAGAGAGAGGGTGAGTGAGTGACACGGGAGAGAGACAGAGGGAGGTGGGAGAGAAAGGAAGGGAGAGGAGACTTCAAAGGGAGGGAGGGAGAGAGAGGGCATTGGAGGGGGAGAGATAGGGAGGTAAGAAGAAATACATATAGATAGAGAAAGGTGGAGAGGGAGAGAGGGAGTGAAAAGGGATATGGAAAGACAGGGAGAGTGGAGAGTAGGAGGGAAGTGAGATAGAAGGTGAGACAGAGGGAGACAATGGGAAGAGAGAGAGATAGTGGGAAAGGGAGAGGGATAGGGAGGGATATATAGATAGAAATGGAGAAACAATGTTTGTGTTTGGGGGTTGATATAGAGAGATGAAGAAAGAGAGACAGAGGGAGATAGAGATATAGATGGATGGGGGAGAGAGGGAAGAAGACAAATATAGAGGGAAGGAGGGAGAGAGAGATATATATGAAGAGAGAGAATGTGTGTTTCTTGGGAGATGGGATAAGAGACAGAGAAGGATATATGGAGGGATATATCGATATATATTGATGCATTCTAATCAGTGTACAAATGTTGACTTCTAATGCTATTTGATTTCTTAGAAATTAGATCCATTAATTTATTTGTAGATGTTTATTTCTATTCTATTTCATTTCTTGCATTAGATGTATTGATTTCAACATAGATGTTGATTCCTAGTCCTATTTGATTGCTAGCACTAGATGCATTGATTGAGTGTAAATGTTGAATTATAATCCTATTTGATTGCTTGTAGCATTAAATGCATTTATTCCCATGTAGATGTTGATTTCTAATCATATTTAATTGTTTGCATTAGATGCGTTGATTTTAGAGTAGATGTCGATTTCTCATCCTATTTGATTACTTTCATTAGATGCATTGATTCTAGGAAGATGTTGATTTCTGATAAATAATGTGACTAGATATATGATGTACATTAATTTCAAGGTAATTGGTTTAACATTGTGCGTTGATTTCAATGTGAGAACAAAACAATTATTGACATTGTGCATTATGACTAAGATTTTGTACATGACCTCAAACAAAATAAAATTGAATGAAACGTGTATTTCTAACTTTTACATTTCCAAATCTTGTAAAATTCAATATATAACTTATTTCAATCATATTTGAGTTTCTAAAAATTGAATATAACTTAAATTTCTATCATAAGGAATTGATTGAAGTACTTGGATAACTACTTGTAAATTTAGGAAAGTTGATAACATTATATAAAATTATAGAAATGTTGTTTGAGGCGATTAACCCCAAACTTAATCTCCAAATGTCATGGATAATTTCGAAACCCTGCTCACAACGAAAGAAGTTTTCTCTTTAGAAGAAATCAAGTTTGGGGTTAATTGCCTTGCTAATGGGAAAGCTAAGGAAATTGAAGGTTACCAGGTGGAAATCTTAAAAATTGGAGGTCATGTCCTCATCCCCCACATTCACAAGCTTTTCAATCAAGCAATCAAGCAAGGGTTCCCTAAAACTTGGACTGAGAGCCTCATTATCTCTATTTTTAAAAGTGGGGATACAAATAACCCCTCTAATTATTTGACAATTATGATCAGCCCTCTCTTAGCCAAGTTATATGGTAGTATTTTGGAAAAGAAGTTAAGCATATGGCTTGAAAGTGAAGGTAAGTTGGCTAAAGGCCAAGCAAGTTTCAGAAGGCATCACTCAACAACAGACCACCTCATTACACTTAGGATCATTGTGGAGGAATGTTGTAATGATAAATCCAATTTATTTTGTTGCTTTGTGGACTTTAGAAAGGCTTTCGATATGGTTCCTAGATACAACCTTTGGAATAGATTAGAAGAGCTAAAGGTTCCTCTCGAGTTGAGAGCTGTCGCTATAAGGTTATATGAGAATGTAATTGCCAAGCTAAAGAGAAATGAGGGTTGGTTGAAAGATATTAAGTGTAACATTAGAGTTAAACAAGGTTGCCCCCTCTCCCCTACCGTATTTGGCATTTACATTGATAAGCTTGAAGGCTATTAGGAGGAAGCAGGATGTGATGGCATGATCTTAGCTGGGATATTCATCATCCTTCTTCTCTATGCTGACGATATTGTTCATTTGGCAAGGTGCCCATCTGATCTTGATAAGCAACTCAGGCTTCTTAAGGATTTCTACTCTACCATGGGTATCACTGTTAACACTGAAAAAACAAAAGTTATGATTATCAAATCCAGGAAGGACACTTACGCTAATGTTATGTCTGACAATAATAACTTGGAGGAAGTGTATTCTTACAAGTACCTAGGAATTTATATTCATCACAAGCTCAACTGGAACCATAACATTGAGAAAAGGATTAACGGGTGGTGGAAAGCTTATTTTGGTCTTGAAAATAATTGTAAAACAACGAACCTTGTAATGTGGGATAAAAAGAAGTTCCTCTTTGAAACTTTAGTCACTCATGTTGTCTTATATGGCTGTGAGGTTTGGGGTTGCAGCATCTCCAGAGAATCATGGAGAAAGATTGAGCAAATCCGGAAGCGTTTTATATCTTATAACCTGAAAATTAAAAGTAATAAACCCTATCCTATTCTCCTTATAGAAGTAGATCTTTCCCCTATTGAGAGCCTAGCTATGATTAAGTTTCTGTTTTACAAGCACAAACTCAATAACATAAATGATCATAGACTTCCTAAGCTAGCTTTAAATTCCAGCCAAAACCACCTAAGGCTCAATCGACGGTGGCATAAAGACACAAGGGCCTAGTTAAACTATTGGGGGATCAACGAGAATGATGCATTGCAAAACATAAATAACATTAAAGATATTGTTACTTCTAAGTTCAAAGAAAAAATGTGGTGTGAGAAAGATTTAGCGGCTAAAAGAAAATTAATTTATTATAAGAAGGTCATCAACCCCACCCTAGAAGATCAAAAGTATCTCTCTATTTTAACTAGCTCAAAGAAGAAAATTAATATAACAAAGATTAGAACGAATTCTCATGAGCTCCATAGTGAAACAGGTCGTTGCATAGTTCATAAAATGCCATGGACGGAAAGGATTTGCCATATATGTGAGAATAGGAACGTTGAGGATGAAAACCACTTCCTCTTAGAATGCCTCGCGTACAACCACATTAGATCTCTTTTCACAATCTTTGTTACAATATTGACCTTCCTAGCCTTTTACAATGTTAAAATTATAGTGAGCTCGGGAGGCTTCTCTCTAAGATTTTTGAGCATAGGAATAAAATCTTAAATCAAAATAAATAATTTCTTTCTTTAGGTCCGATAGACCAATGTTTGGTCACAATGGACATTAACCATCATCATCATCATGATCATCATTAAATTTCAATACAATTGGCTTATATCATGTTATCACTAAGCTTTTGTAGATAATCTCAAAACCAATAACAATGCATAAAACCTATTTGTTGTTTACATGAAATATTTTGATATTAAAATTGAATAAAACTTACTTCAATAATATTTATGTTTTTTAGTTGAAACTTGAGATAAGAATTTGATTGAAATACTCAAAAAAGTTGTCCATGCAATGGTATATGGGTGGGTCACAAAAATTTTCATATATATATATATATATATATATATAGAGAGAGAGAGAGAGAGAGAGAGAGATATGAATGAATTTATAATTCAAATAATTTATTTTTAAAATTGAATTGTAATAACGTGCATGTCGATTGCACTAAGAGACACTTTCTACAAGCCACTATGAAGTATGATTGGAATTCTTTCAATGTTCAATATTAAATTGATACATGATATATTTTAGTTCATTTAAAGTATCACAGTGACTTGGATCATAACTTAAGATTGTATTTATTTTCTTAGTCTATGAAACTAAAAATGAAAATAGAAGATATATTTTACTAATAAAAGTTAGAGCATATAGAAAAATTAATAAATAGAAAATTAATTTTAACAGATCAATAAAAGTCAAAAGTTAATGAGCATCCATAAATAAGGGTAATACAAATCCATAAACTGAAATAGTGAATGCATGTATCAATAAACTATCCATATGAAAATATATACAAATTACAAATATCACATGAACATCCATAAAATGAAATAATAAACATCCATAAACTAAAATAGTATCCATGATGTACATCCATAAATGGTCCATGTATGAAAATATAGAAACTATGACACTCTAAGTACATGTGAATCTTCGATATGAAATGAGCCTGAAAATATACAAACAATGAAACCATAAGTACCACCACAACTCCTATGTGAGTTCTGTTGCACAAAGTACGTGTCCATAAGCTCGTATCGCAATATAACACATTCAAATTCAAACTAATTACGTCATTAGTAGTACCAAATAAACAATATGGAAAAAAATTATATTCAACCACATTTTTAATTACATATACATGAATTTACTAACCTCGGTCGAGTCCAAATATAAGTCAGATAGGATGGAGGTCTTATCATGAATCTGGGTTTGGTGCTCCCCTACCTGTGGCTGAATGATATGGGCATGCATTGATGGAATCGCATCATCAGTGCCTCTAAACCTAACATCCCACTCATGTCTCCACATAATAGTGGCATCAATGGAACTCTGCATATGCGCTTCTGTACACAATGGTAAGGAAAAATTATTATTAGTTTACAAATAAATTAACATATTTTTCTAACTTAAAAAAAAATATTGTTGAAATCTTATGAATGAAAAATTTTACCTCAAAAGTTGGCCATGTGGTTGTACATATTGAATCTCCTCCACTTTAGTGAACATATAAGGTGGAGTTCAAGGTGGAGGAGAATCCATGGAAACTTACTCGTGTCGAGGATGACCTAGTTGATCAACTACCCCTCGGATGACCTCATAAACTCATCCATGTAGGTGGGATGTGTCTACAGGTTTTCATGGACTCATTAATATAAATTCAATGTAATACGAACTATAAATTTTAATATAAATAATTATGCATAATTTGATAGTAAGATTAAAACATTTCACACATGCACACACACACACACACACATATATCTATATATCTGTGTGTGTGTGTGTGTGTGTATACCTGGCTTATTTTACATAGGCCATGCATCCTCTAAGTCTCATGAATGACATCACAATACATATATGTACGTGTCAAAATCTGGCCAAAGGTTAAACTCACGATAGATACATCGTTATAGAAGGGTACTCATGGGTCATGAGGCAATGATGTTGGTCTCATAATCTCTCCATCTAATGCAACACACACACTGGCCAATGACCCACGCATGTTGTCTGCATTAGTGTCCCGCGTCTCACTACTAAGCTACGACAACACCTCTAGCTATGTTAGCAATACCAAACTTTGAGATGGTAGTGAAAATAATATCAGAGGTGGTGGTACATTCCTAGGATAGGTACGTGCCCCCTCACACTCATAGGTATGTACCATGTCAGTACCATAAAAATGAGATCCAATATCATTGTAATCCAGCCTCATATGGAACATAAACTCTGCATATAAATTCTTAGCAAAATAAATGGAAACTTGGTCATGGTTGGGGAACTTGCCCCAAGCTCCAATGAATTTATCATATACAAAAGGGGTTGCATGAACATTGCTAAAACATTTCAGTGGGAGCATAACTTTATGTCTAGCAGGGAGATCTGGAGGCATGTCGAGCAACTCCCCATGAACATTAATGCCCTTCATGGCATGTTTCACTAGTTCCCAATAATCCGGACCTCTAACCTCCTGCCTTCCACCCCTATGTATGAACCATAATATATGGTTATGTGGGCTTGACCTCTAGCATGTCTCGATCATCCTAGTCATGCTATCCAACATCAAAGACAATGCAATATGAGTCTATGAATTGGCATGGATATTATCTATCCTTATTGTGATATGTCTACTATATGTCGTAACATCCTTTAATGTGATATGATATGTTGAGTTATTACACAAAGGGATCGATGCTACACTTTCATCCTTAGCTTCAACTTGTTGAGGACCTATAAATCATATATGTAATTTAACATATATATAATTAACAAACTGGAAGCATAATAACATATACATTAGATTCAAACACATCAGTTGAAACCAATTTAAAAATTAAATACAATATCAATACGTAAGCACATAAAGTTTAAAGAGGATTTAAAAATGTAGGAGATGTAGCTAAAATGGGTGAAGAAGGTACACTGGATGTAGCATGGTCAACAACAAAGACAAAAACACTGCCTTTGTCACCTTGACTCGCATTGGAGGTAGGATCTATGAGGGGAACATGAACTCTTGGTGGGCTAGTGATCTGTCACAAGCTCAACCATGTATAACAAAACATCTTGCACCATGATGACCTACTGTTGGGGCACATAAATGGGATGCATTGGCATATTACATATAATACATATAAACCAATCCAAGAAAACATTGTTTACAAAAAATCATTTCTAAACTCAAGTAGAATAATCTAGTCCGAAGCCTTAAACTTTAGAGTCTATGTTTTGATAATTTATCAACCAAAGTACATTCAATTCCATGTGAACACAATAAAAATAATTGATCAAAGCCACCATTACACTTTTTGTCAATTCTAAATAGTGCATTTTATTCATAGTGCATAAATATGTAAAGATATATGTAAAAAATTGAAATAAACCTAGTTACAAAACTAATAAAATTTCATGCCAACCAAATAATATAGTAGATTTTATGTTCTTAAATTTTGACTTTGACACATGACATGTTCTAGGTGTAAGCACATGAAGATAATGTTTGGTGTACAATACAATACATAATGAAACAATATGGTCCAAATTAGAAAAGAGTCCAAATATTTTGTCACTCAACTAAATATAATTTTCATGATGGATTTAATGTATCTAAGAATGATGGATTGTTGAAACATGAACTTATTTATATATATATATATATATATATATATATAGACATAGATATATAATGTTAAATCTTATACTTATATTATGTTAGAGTTATGCATAATGTGCATCAACTACACTATGCTATATATATATGACTATAATATGGAGCTATGGAGCTATGTGATATTATAGTAGAATAGTTAAATTATATATCTAGTTATACAATTATGTTATGAACTATATATATATATATATATATATATATATATATATATATATATATATATATATATTATGTTTTAATTGTGAAATAACAAGTTATATTATGTTAAATAGTTATAGAAAATTTTATGTTACGTTATAAATAATTTTTATAGAACTAGCTATGTGATATATTATAAATTTATAATCTAGTTAAATATATATAGTTGTATTTAAATAACTGTATAGTTACATAGTTATGAAATAGTTAGAGTTATGTTACATATTATGGTATATGTATGTTATGTTAAATAACTTTATGTTATAAACTAAATAGTTATAGAACTATGTTATGTTCTAAACAAGATATATATATATATATATATATATATATATATATATATATATATAGTTATGTGATGCTATAAGTAAGTTATAATTTAGTGAAATATATATAATTATATAGTAATTATGTTATAAAATATATATAATATATATATATATATATATATATATATATATATATATATATATATATATATATTCTTTTTTAGATTTTTAGCTTTAAAAATTAATATTTTATTTCTAAAACTAGAATGGTAAGTATATTTATTATTAAAAAAAAATTAAAATATAAATTAATTTAAAAGTAAAATAATAAAATTAAAATAAAATTTCCTATTTTATAAATAGAGGCTCACTATGAGCAATCATATTCATCATGTCAATCTCAAACTCCTAATTTACTTGTTTGTTGGTTATAGTTTCATTGTTTTCTATTTTGGAGATTTTTGGGGTTTTTTCTCACTCAAATTTGCTAGAAATTTAAAATTCATTTTACATAACAAAATAATTAAAAAAAAAAATGAAACTTTATTCAAAAGAAACTCCTAAAGAAAAAATTTAAAACCTAAAATAATATGAAAAATATTTTTTTTACAATTCAAAATTAGAAAATATGTATTTAATAAAGAAAACATTGCAAGTAAGAAACGAATTTAAAACTTAAATTATAGATTTTGTGGTGTTTTCTAAGTTGTTTTGTTTTTTTATGGTTTTCTTGCTTGGTTTTGTGATTTTCTATGTTTTTTTGAAGGGTCTTGTTGTGGTTTTCATGTCTTTTATATGGTTGGTTTTTCTAATTAATTAATTGGTTTTCATGGTTTTTTACATGGTTCTTTTTTTTTTAAATTGATTTGTTACGTTTCACAAGAAAAACAAAAATGATAGGATAGAGTATTTACCTTTGTTTGAGACTTTGTTATGTTAATGGGGTGGTTGGTGAGATTGATTTAAATGCTACATTGCTTGATCGAGCTCCAATATTCTCAGTTGAGCTCCCAAAATTTGTGAAAATGGCTCGTGTAGACTGCGGGAGCAATATATATTAAAAAGCAACACTCAATCAAGTGTTGTAGCTCAATCGAGAATTATAGATCGAATAAGTGCTATTTTTTAACCCTTGGTCAACCTACCCTTTTAGCACCCAAGGAGCTCCATCTAGCACATCAAAAAGGCTCGATTGAGCCATTTTGTTTTCCACCCAAATGTGCCCTCTTTCACAAAAATGTGTAACCCAACTCCATGATTTCACCCTACAATTGATGTTCACTTAAATTTTGTAGTACCAATATCAACTACTCTTTATGCTCCTCCTCATTTTTAGAATACACCAAAATGGCATCTATAAATACCAACACAAATTTATCAAGGTATTTACTAAGCAAAATCTTCATTAAACACATAAATGTTGTTGGTGGATTAGTAAGACCAAATGGTAACACTACAAATTCATAGTGACCATATCTAGTTTGAAAAGTTGTCTTATGAATGTCTTCATATTTAAATCTTAGTTGGTGATAACCGGTTCTCTAATCGATCTTTTGATAATATGGTTGTCCCTCTTACTTAATCAAACATATCATTAATCAGGGAAAACTTATATTTATTTTTAATGGTTAATTTGTGCAATTTCCTCTAATCTATGCACATTCTAAATGTGCCATTGTTTTCGGGAAAAGTGTCTATTCAGAATGACCCTATCCCACTGGGTTGTGATAGAGACCTCAGGAACAAATAGGGAAAACTACTCTTTGTAGGAATTTACAGGGTAAGTTCCTCAGAAAGAATACCAAAAGGACACCGCTCACAACCAGATCTCAAATCAATACACCAGTATTTTTGACGTGGTTAAAACCCTCAGAGTGCAAGGAGGGAAACAGTCCACGGCCTGTCCCAACGTGGGTACAGACAATTTATTAATCAAAGAATGAAAATTTACATAAGCTTCTCTCATGCACGGATTACCCGAACAATGACCCTCCATGCGCTTTAAATAGAACTCATGGACCAATCGGGTGTCAAGCCACGGATCAAGTGTCGGTAATACCGAGGTGAGAGTGAACCGTCGGATCACTACATATCGTGACCGTCGGATTGTAAGTTACAAAATGTACAACGGTAAAGAAACACACTTTACCTAACTCTAACCTAACTCTATGCTAGACCAAGTTGAACTTAACTATATCCTATGTGTCGGAATATCCTAACATCCCCCCTTAAGAACAACTTGGGATAGGATTGAAGGATTTACAAATATGACACAATAGGAGAAGGAAGGAGGCACTAGAGCCTATCCCCCCTTAGTGACAACTTCCTGAACTCCAAGCATATATCGAAGTTTAGTGAACTTCGCCTCTGTGAGAGCCTTTGTGAAGATGTCTGCAACCTGATCATCTGTTGGACAATATTGCACTTCAAGAACATGGTCATGAATGAGCTTTCTGATGAAGTGCATGTGTAGTTCAATGTGTTTGCTGCGCTGATGCTGGACTGGATCTTTGCATAGCTGAATGGCACTTTGATTATCACACCAAAGTGTGGTTGGATGCTGCTGCTCAAAGCCAAACTCTGATAGGATCTGACGAAGCCACAAGGCTTCCTTACTAGCTTCCACGGCACCACGATACTCTGCTTCTGCTGACGAAAGAGAAATGGCAGCCTGTTTCTTACAAGCCCATGTAATAGGTCCTGAACCAAGAGTGAAGACATAACCGGCAGTAGACTTCCGATCATCAAGGTCACCAGCCCAATCAGAATCAGTGAAACCAACTAACAGAGGAGCTGCTTTGGCACTGTAATGAATCCCAAACTGTACTGTACCTCGAACATAACGAAGTATTCTTTTAGCTGCTTTCCAATGACTTTCACGGGGGTTTTGCATAAAACGAGCAACAAGGCCAACAGCAAAGGAAAGATCAGGACGAGTATGGGTTAAATACAAGAGTTTTCCGACAAGTTGACGGTATAAGGTAGCATCAACTTCAGGAGAAGTACAAGAGACTGAAAGTTTGACTCCAGACTGAAAGGGAGAAGGGGCTGGCTTACAGTCTTCCATGTGAAAATGACGAAGAATATCACAAGCATACTTGGACTGGGAAAGGAAAATACCTTCTTGGGATTGCAAGACTTGAAGACCGAGAAAATAGTGTAAGTGTCCTAAGTCTGTCATTTCAAATTTCTTTTTAAGGCTGGACTTCACATGGTTTATAAGGTTGGGATCACTACCAGTAAGAATAAGATCATCAACATAAAGAACAAGGATGATAAGAGAGTTGCCCACTTTCTTGGTGTAGACAGTATTGTCAGAATGACACCTAGAAAAGCCAGATTCTAAAAGAAAGCTATCCATTTTGGCATACCAAGCCCGAGGAGCTTGCTTGAGGCCATAAAGGGATTTCTTAAGTCGACAAACGAGGCTGGAGTCTGTTTGTATGAAGCCAATGGGTTGTTCCATATAGATTTCTTCCTGCAAGTCCCCATGCAAGAAGGCAGATTTAACATCCATTTGATGGACTTCCCATTTTAAAGAGGCAGCAAGGGAAAGAACAAGGCGGATAGAGTTCATTTTGGCAACTGGAGAGAAGGTTTCAGTGTAGTCAATGCCTTCAACCTGTGAAAAGCCCTTAGCAACTAGACGAGCTTTATGTTTATCAACTTTCCCATCTGGTCCATACTTGGTTCTGTAAACCCATTTGCATCTAACAAGTTTGCGTCCCTTTGGTAGAGGAACAAGATCCCATGTATCATTTGTCATCAATGAATGATATTCTTCATTCATAGCTGCTTCCCAATGTGGATGGCCTGAAGCTTCTGCAAAAGTGTCAGGATCATGATTTACTGGAGCTTGAGCCAGTAAAGAAGAGGCTCTTTCAAACTGAGAACGTGTACGTCGCTGATCTGTAGGATCACCGGCAAGATCACCTGCTGCATCCCGAGTAGCACGGACCCATCTTGGAAGTTGAGGATCCTGAGAAGGTGGGGGAGGATTATCATCCTCGCTTTCATCATCAGAAGAAGAAATGTTTTCAAAGATAGAAGAGATAGGAAGAGGTGGCACATCCGCCGGACTAGGCTCGCAGGCCGATTTATTTTCATCAAATTTTACATCTCTTCTAATGATAACATTTTTGGACTTAAATGGAATAAGTCTATAACCTTTTACATCTTCAGAATATCCAACAAAAGTACATTTCTCACTCTTAGGTTCTAAAGCTTTATGCTTTTCATCTGGAATATGGGCCCATGCTTCACTTCCAAACACACGAAAGTGACTTACATCTGGTTTAATGGAACTCCAAGCTTCTTCTGGAGTGATATTCTCTAGAACCTTAGTAGGAGTGCGATTGATTATATAATTTGCACAATTAATTGCTTCGGCCCAAAAACTAAGACTGAGTCCTTTAGATTGCAGCATACAATTAGCCATTTCCTTTAAGGTGCGATTTTTCCTTTCAGCTACACCATTTTGTTGTGGAGTGTATGGAACAGTATGTTGCATTTGAATTCCATTTTCGGTGCAAAAGTTGATGAATGCGTTTTTAACATATTCTCCACCATTATCAGTTCTTAGCTTAAGAATTTGATGTCCAGATTGTTTTTCAACAAATGCTTTGAAGGCCAAAAAAGTGTTAAATACTTCGCTCTTGAGTTTTAAGAAGTATACCCAAGTGCGTCTAGAGAAATCATCAATGAAAGTTAAGAAGTACTTGCAGCCAGAGAATGAAGCAACAGGAAGAGGACCACATAAATCACTGTGCACAAGCTGTAAAGGGGCTGAGGCGTGCCAAGAGGCACGTTTGTCAAAACTGTCCCGATGATGTTTTCCGAGTACACATCCGGAACAAACACCATCTTTGCAAGATACCATAGGAAGACCTGTCACCATATTTTCTTTACATAGATGCTGAAGGGAGCGATAGTTTAAGTGACCAAACCGCTCATGCCAAAGTTTGCTCACTTCATCATTATGAGCAACAAATACTGAGGGAAGATGGGATGACCCAAAGTTGTGAAACTTATACAACCTTTTGGAATCATCAGCAAGACCAGTAGCTAGAATCTGTTTAGGATCTTTTAGATCCTTGATTACAACATCATGAGGTGAAAATTCAACAATTTTACCTTCACCTGAATGAGTTATCTGATAGACAGATAGAAGGTTGCAGGATAAGTTTGGAACACATAATACATCATTGAACTGACCATTGTCTAGATGAACAGTTCCAGTCCCTACAACATTAAGAGATCTATCATCACCAACATATATATTTTTGGTGTTACAATCATTTAAAGAAGAAAACATGGCTTGGTTTTTGGCCATGTGACAAGAGGCTCCAGAATCAATGAGCCACTCATGAGAATGAGAAGAAGAAGAAGATACATTTAATGCATAACCAGACTGAGATGATTGACGATGACATGCAGAAAGTGCCGTTCCGGAAGTTGAAGTTGAAGTAGGCTCCAGATGGATGTTATGTTTCTTCATTGCGGCTTCCAAGGCTTCCATCTTCTTAAAGCATTTAGATTCTAAGTGGCCATCTCGATTACAAAAGTTACAATGTCTGTCAGTCTTCTTCCATTTGTTTTTATTGGTCTTGTCATTTTGCTGAAATGATCTTTCATCTTGAGGCTGAGTTGGTTTAGGACCATTCCTTTGAGGATAAGACTTCTTAGGATTCTTTGAATTTGGTTGCTGCTGGGCGGCTAACGCTTTCGAGGAAGAGTTTCCAAGATTAAGAAGACCAAGGTGTAAGAGTTTTTCTTGTTCTCTTATTAAGGAATCACAAAAGGAGTCAAAGGAAGGGGGTTTGTAGTCTTTGCCTTGACAAATGAAAGCTTCCCTTGTAGAATGGAAAGTGGAAACAAATACAGAGTAGGCTGGTCCCAACTTAGTAAGGATGGAATAAATAAGGTTACCATCTTCTTTCTTAACTTTAACACCTTCCAAGAGATATCTAAGGGTCTTGAATTTGGACAAGAAATCTTCAATGCAAGAAAAATTATTAGGATCCAAAGTAAGCAACTCATTCTCAAGTTGATGGGCTCTAATTTCATTTTTAATCCCAAAAACTTTAGCAAGTTTTTCTAATGCTTCATGAGGAGTTTCAATTTCTGCAATGTGGAATCTAAGATCAGGAGAAACAGACATTCCTATCAAACCACGTGCTTGATCTTGTCTATTTTCCCATTTTTCGGCCTTGTCTTCATCTTTGGGTTTCTTCTCTTGGTCTGTGGCTATTCTGAAGAGACCTTTACTTCTAAGTAAATCTCCCATGTAGGCTACCCATTGGAAGTAGTTAGTGCTGTCAAGAATGACTTGGCATGGACTTTCCATTTTTTGAAAAAAAAACTGAAGCTGAAGATGCTGAAAGTAAGTGGTCCAATGGATAGATCTCGAAAAAATAGGCGGTTTTAAAAAAAACGGCTCTGAAAAAGGCTTCCGGATGAAGAAGTTATGGCTTTTTGAAAAAAAAATGTTGACGTTGCCGGCAAAGTGCGCGAATGTGCGGGAATGAAAAAATCCGCCCCCACAAAATGGAGACTTGAACCCAAGACCTCTACTCTCTTAAAAAGTCTTTGAACCAATTGATCTATACAAAATATTTGAGAGAGAGAGAGAGAGAGAGAGAGAGAGAGGGGGGGGGGGGGGGCCTCGATTTGCGTGCTTGCCTTGGGAAGGCTCTTTTCCCCTACAAAACACAAAACACAAAACCCAACACGAATATGCAAAGAAAAACGAACCTTACGGCTCAAAGTTAGCTTTAGCCAAAAAACTAGAATTTAAAAAAAAAAACTCAAAGTTAGCTTTTAACCGAAAAACTAAATATTTTTCTCAATGTTTCTGATTTTCCAAGATCACACTAAGGTGCAGGGAAAAGAGCATACGCATGAGAAAAATCCTTTCTTTCTGTTTCTGATTTGCCCAGATCGCACAGAGTCGCAGGGCAAAGAGCATACGCAGAAATGAAAGGTATAGATCCGGGAAAAAAAAAGGCTAAATAAACCGAAACCGAAATAAGCAGAGAGAAAATGACAGTAAACTGCAAAAAAAAAACACTGTATACCTCCCGATCTGAAAAATGACGCAGCTAGGGCTACCGGAAACCTTTTCGCGTGAAACGAAAGGGGTTCCTCACTGAAACAGATGCTCCGAACGCAACAGAGCAGTCCTCTCGGCCCGAAAGCAGTCAGAAACAGCAGATCTAGGAAACGACAGCCGCATGCAGTTCTACCGGCTTCAGATTTGGATCACCAACGGACGCGGCCCTCAAATAGCTCTGATACCATGTAGGAATTTACAGGGTAAGTTCCTCAGAAAGAATACCAAAAGGACACCGCTCACAACCAGATCTCAAATCAATACACCAGTATTTTTGACGTGGTTAAAACCCTCAGAGTGCAAGGAGGGAAACAGTCCACGGCCTGTCCCAACGTGGGTACAGACAATTTATTAATCAAAGAATGAAAATTTACATAAGCTTCTCTCATGCACGGATTACCCGAACAATGACCCTCCATGCGCTTTAAATAGAACTCATGGACCAATCGGGTGTCAAGCCACGGATCAAGTGTCGGTAATACCGAGGTGAGAGTGAACCGTCGGATCACTACATATCGTGACCGTCGGATTGTAAGTTACAAAATGTACAACGGTAAAGAAACACACTTTACCTAACTCTAACCTAACTCTATGCTAGACCAAGTTGAACTTAACTATATCCTATGTGTCGGAATATCCTAACACTCTTGTATTCTCCTTTATGAACTATAAACGAAGATGATTAAGATGAACCAACCTGTGTCTTGCGCTAGTCCTTTGATCCAATCTCTCTTCCCTTTGACAGCTTCTAGCTATCTGCTCCCTCACTTGCCCAGCGTCACCAAGTTCCTGCAAGTTCACAGAAGAAAGAAACTACACAAAGACATGGATTTATGTTCATAAAAAGCTTAGGATCAGATTTAAGCTAAACATACAAATATAACACACATTAGATATACAAGCATGTAGGAGAAACTCAAGTAGTTTTATTGATAAAACAAGAAGATCCAGGAGGAGTTACAACCGATGATTCCTGATCCAGCATCAACCTCCCAGCATAGAATCCCTTCTTCACCTCCAACAAAGCATAAATCACCCAATACTCTGATATCTATCACAAAACCAACAACAATTCTCTGCAATGTACAAAATTCTAGCCTCCTGGATCTCTTGGTGAGGGATCCATAAATAGATGTACGCAAAGAGGATGAATCAGCTCATGAATTGATTAGTGGCTTCTCTCTGTCAGTTGTTGCTTCCACTTGGAGACTGAGAGCCTCTTACTCATCACTGGTCAAATTCAGTGAGGCAAGTGTCATTGGAGAAGATTCTGGAAGCTTCCATTGTCTCTCCACCTCGTGGAATGACTCTGCCACTTGTCATTTCCTGCTCATCGCACCCTGGTAGTGCATTCAAGTGCGTTGCAACACACCTAGCTAGTGTATTTGGGTGCTTTGCAACGCAACTAGCTAGTGGAGCATCTGAAATGATCCTGTTTTGACTAGTTTTGAGCAGTTTCTGGTGGAGAACTTCTGGGAGAAGCTGTAATTTGTTGACCTTATTTCTTTAGGAGCTGGAACAACACTTTTAGGGACTTAGGATCCCTTGGTTTATGGACATTTCATGCTTATAGCTGTAAGGCACAAAAATGTCTATAACAGTTGCCCCCTAAAGTATGAGGCCATTTATCGGGTGAAATGCTTTATTAGGAGGATCTGAAGTTCTTCTAATGCTGGGGAGGAGACCTGTAATAAGATACAATACAATACATTATTTTCATACTATTTTCATGATCTAGCTAAGGCGGGTATTCCCATGCTCAGCTTTATAAATTCATTTTCATGTACATAGGACAGACAATCGTCTGATGGTAGACTGATGATTCTGATGAAGTCATCATCCTTTTGGTAGGATGATTATCTGTGCTGCTGCTGTACATTTCAATGCCTTTATTTTTCCTGAATATATATCGCAGCCCGGATGGATGAAACTAGATCCAGGGTCTTCAATCTCGACCGATCTTCACTCTAAGTACAAGTCGATCCATGTGAGAAATGTTTTGAAGTCGAACATGGAAAGACATCGCTTGATTACCAGTCAATGATGTAAACTGTTAACAAGCGCGAGAGGAATCACCGATAATGATAATGATCCTCAAGGTACTGCAGTACAATTCATGTGGTGTGAATAAAGGACTCGGCGTCGAACACCACACAAAATCTTTCGGTCGAAGGTCATTGATGTATACCTGTCGCCGAAAGTGAGAAACTTGCCATTGAGGCATGCAAGCTTCAAAGTACTGAAGGGGTGTTCCTAGATCAACTTCTTGGATAATGAGCTGATGTCGACAAGAAGCGATCTGTCAAAGGAGGGCCTTAATGAATCCCACATCAATGACACGGAATGGAGCAAATGATTTTGATGGAGGTGAAAATGATATGGTGACATACGGTTCAGGGTGGTGGTCATGAAAGAGTGAAGTATAATGTATGGTAGTGGATGGGACACGGGTGACTTCTCTGGATGACTTCTCTTGAACATGTCCGCGACACTTATGTGATGGATCGGTAGCATTTACCCCAAATGTGGATGGTATGGCGTGACCATGGTGATGTGACTGGTGAATGAAACAACCCAACCCGACTCTGGCATGGAGTGGAAGTGTCATGTTCAAGAGCGACTTGCTACCAATAAAGTTTCTTTGAGTTTTCTTCCCAATTTTTCCCCAGTCATTTCTGACCAATACCTCTTTATTTTTGTCAAGCTTGAGGAGGATAACATACGCTTGTTCTATAATTTTCCCTTCGGGCAAACCCATCGCTATGTTTTAATGAGCCTTGCGATAGTGAAACTCGTTCTCGTCTAAACACAAGTTTGTCGCTATTAATCTTTTTAACGAGTCTAACGACAAAGATAACTTGGTCCTTTTCCTTTTTAGAGAGTCTGAAAAGGTACGTAAAGATAACTCTAGAATTCCTTTTTCGTCATCTAATCCCTTAAGTCCAAAAAAGTATAAAACAATACAGAAGGGATGAATTTTCGATAGTTTTAACGAGCCGAACAAAACAAGCACTCGATGTTTTTGTGCAATAATCCCTCAGGTCCAAAAAGATCAAAATCTAGAGGAGGGACAGCACTTCCTGTCGCTTTAATGAGCTGGAAGGCCAAAACTCGGCAATCTTTTCATATTTTATGAGTCAGATGAAAAGAGCTTAAAGAAGACTCGTCTTTTGAGGAACGAGTGATAAAATGGGTAGCAGCTGATTCCAGGTAAGGTTTGGAATTTTCCAATCACGGCAGTGTCACAAGGATGGCTAGTGAAATCACTCTTCGCAGCTGTTCCTCAAAATGGGTAAACAATAAAATGGAGGTGAATGATCGGCCAATGGAAAAGTGGAGGTGATGGTGCAAACACGACCAAGGCTTTAATGGCTGAAAATGCTTCCTTCACGATGGTTATTTACCGGAGGATAGTTCATTTTTTAACAAGCTTAAACGCGGGTGGAAACATTTGCTCGATCTTATGTTTATTTTTTAACGAGCTTGAACTATGCGCTAAAACTGCTCGATTAATCCAGTCATATGATAAGAATGTCTCATATAAAAATGGCAACTTTTAGATTTTTGCCCCACATCCTTTCTTTATGCAAGTTAGGAAACGACTAATCCAAAAAACAGATAAATAATCGCTCTTTCGCTTGCATGCCAAAAGGTTTGCATGCCCCCAGGTATAAAATATGGTTTCAAGGTTACCCCTCAATTTGCAGACAAAACATTTGTTCTATCAGGAGAGGCCTACCTCTTACAGGTTACCCAAAGATTGCTCTATTCGCAGTGCAAACAAAACACTTCCTCGGCGATATCTACCGAAATAGACAAAGGTGAATGGCGAGATCAACCAACTCTCATAACTTTGACAAGAGAATCTTATTCTAGAACAACCCCTCTTCCAATCACGGACGGGGTACGGACTAGTCATATTCTCCCGCGGAAACCTACTCTATACCCGA
The DNA here is from genome assembly GCA_031772625.1 of Pinus tabuliformis. NCBI lineage: Eukaryota > Viridiplantae > Streptophyta > Pinopsida > Pinales > Pinaceae > Pinus > Pinus tabuliformis. Next base: position 1,195,203,224 of record CM062817.1, on the reverse strand, counting down.
AGTTTTCCTGCCGAAGCAGACCAGGACGCATGCCCCCTGGGTTTCAGTCATATCCCGCCGAATTACTCGTGCTCATCGGGAGGACGGACTGGGACTTGAGACATTTCTTGCGTAAAGAGACCATTTAGGGATGGTATATGACTATTTGCTATGCGTGATCCAGGAAATGAAAGCTGGTCCACGAGCTTGACCACTCTTCCTTCGTGCAAAAAACACATTACTCTAAAGAGTGAGGAGACGATGGCTCCCATGCAATAAATATAGTCTCGTCCAAGGAGTAGGTTATAATCCAAGTGTCCTTGAACGACCATGACGTTCATGCGAACTGTCTTCCCTCTCAATGTTATGGGCACATCGGGAAGGATCCCTAAAGGTCGACTGGTTCCTTTATCAAAGCCTGTCAGATTTCTCATTTTAGACAACAGCGATGGAAAACCAAGCGCTTTCCAAGAAATAGAGGAAAGGATACTCACAGAAGCCCCCTCATCAATGATGGTACCAACCATGACCATTCTATATATTTGAACGATAATTCGGAATGGTATGCTTGCTGGCAAATGAGGTCTGCCTAGTTGATTCCAGTCGACGGATACAACTAGGTTGCTTGGAGGTGGGACTGAGTAGACGGCTGGGTATGGCTCTGATGAACTTCCTTCCTGTGATAAAGGAATGGGTGGATTGCCCCCATGTTCGTCAGAGTCTGTGTTGATGAAGAGAATTTGGATGGTGTCATCCTTATTCTCTTTAGTGACTGTATCATTCGAAGATAAAACCTCTGAAGGCAAGACCGGGTCAACTGCGACCTCGACCTTTTGACTTTCGTCTGGTATGGATTCAGTTGGTTTATCTTCAATTATAGGCGCTTCAGCTGACCACTTGAGCGGGCCAGCTGGGTTCTCAACTAGTGACGAACTCGGCAAGAGTTTTTTATATCCAGGAGGAAGTCGTAACGGTGAAACCGGACGATCATCCAAAACTCTTTTAGCCTCGTCTAAGAAGGGACAATGGTGGAGGGCATGGTCGCCTTCGCACAGTCTACAGGGAAATCTAGCTTTCCCTTTTTGTCCTGGGGCTTCACTTTCACTAGTTGACGGTGTGCTTTCAACATGATTTCCAGAGGTTGATGACATCGGATTGTGCAAACGAGGAGACCATTCCCTTAGTATCCGGGGGATGCAAGGACAATCTCTGTGAAAGTGGTCTCCTCTACAAATGACACATGGCGATTTAGGCCTGGTCGGTGCTGTGTGTGGATTCTCATTAGACGACACTCGTTTTCCCTTATTCGCCTTTGGCTCCTTCTTCTTTTTCTCTTTCTTCTTCTTTTCCATCTTCTCCTTAGGAACTTGGCTTTTAGCTTTACCAGTCCCGTCAAGCGAAGAGGAAGGAGGAGAGGAAGAATTAGAGGAAGTAGAAGGCTGGTGGGTAACTATGGACTTGTCTAATTGCTGATTCGATTGTTCAGGAATAGTGGTGTTCTGAACGACATTGGTTGAGAAGAGCCATACTGGCAAGCCAATTGTCAGTCCGGGAAGCAACAATGTGGCCATGTGAGGCACACCAACATCTCCCCAAGAGGAGAAGGGACTAGGATTTCCACCAAGGGGAACTCCTTGGTTGGTAGGCTCCATTTTCTCAACCCAAAGATCAACGCAGGAAAAGGGTATGAATATTCCATTTAAAATAAATTTTAACACGCTTTGACACAACTTGTTTTTTCAGTTTTAAAGAGTCGAGAAAAAACGAAAGATGACTCTAGTCTCCTTTGATTTTTAATGAGCCTGAAGTGACAAGTGCTTAGATGGACCTTTTCCATTAAGGAGTCTGAAAAGGAACGAAAGGGACTGCTCTGGAGGTCTAGGTAGAGGGAGTGCCAAACCAATCACAAAACTGCAGAATACTTTTTAGGGTACAGCAGTCAATCTTCCCGAATGCCGTGTTCGGTGCATTGCGATCAGTAGGGCGGCCGACACGGCTTCCTATGGATAAAGGTTTTATGCCTATAGGGGTCTCCCAATATATACTCGACGGTACGTGGGAGCACATATCCGTACTGGCACTTATCGTCTCAAAGTGGAGGTATCACCCAACCATCAGTGAGGACAACAGTTACTAGGTTGTACGACGCCGGAATACGTCTCTGGCCTAGACCTCTAGATGTTGTGCATTAAGTTACAAAGCATTGTTAAGTTCATTGAATTTATTTTAGGTTGATCTTTCTTATGAAGTTTGCCTTTTGGGTTCACCACGAGATGTAGATGTAATTCCTAAAATGCAATCTAAATATGATAAGCAAGCTTTTATCTCTTTTTCAGCAATGAAAATCTTAGCTACAAGGGGAAAAGAAAGACACAAGCTTTTCTCAAAGAGCAAAGAGCACACTGTAGATGCACTTTCCTAAATCAAGCCATACAAAGTGTCAATATGCAAATGCACATGTGCATGTATTTGTTTTTCACTTTCTTAATATTGATGCCTAAAAAGAAAGTTGTTGTACAAATTTGAATTTGCTTTCAAGTGAAAAACAAAAACAAGCTTCTTTTCGAAATCAAAAGGTAGAGACGATTACGACACTTTATGATTTTGAAGTAAACACTTGTTTCGACACTAGAAATTCACAAATTCAAGCCAAGGGAAAAAGTAAAAGCATAATCGACTGTCAACAGCAAATAAACTTTCTCCTAAGGTCAAAATCGACACTTACGACAGATCTAAATCCAAGGACGACAGTATGACTAGTTTACTTTTGTAATGGGAAACTGTAAATGACGTAACAAACACACAAAAACAAATACATTTTGTTTTATACAACTAAGGCGGAATTACGGCAAAGAAAAGGGGCTTTTAAACAGACAAACACACTGATCACAGGCTGCAAAAATCAGAGGCAAAACTGGAAAAAGTGAGCAAAGAACCTCAGTTAGGCAGGCTAGGCTGATCAATGCACCTGCTACACAGAGAAAATGAATTGCAACGCAGGTAGCCCTCTCGGGAACTGCGCTGAAATGCAGAGTCTCTTCACAGAGCCTGCGCTGGAGCAGAAACGAGAATTCTCTCCGGGTTCTGGGTCACGGTTTGCAGTTTAATCTATGGTTTTTGGCCGGGTAAAAGCAATCAATAGTGCACAATCAGAGGGTTGATTTACAAGAGGTTTAAGAGCTATCACAAAAGGTAATCAGATCATTTGTGAGTCAACTGTTCAGATTGTAAATAGGTCCAGTGAATGGACTAGAGTAGCAGATGTCTACTTTGCATTTGTATATGGAAAATGTAGTTCGATTCGCTACTCCTAAGTTTATGAGATGAACAACAATAGAAACACAAACAAACTAACTAGACATGATCCCCAGCGGAGTCGCCCTTTTGTTTTCGGGAAAAGTGTCTATTCAGAACGACCCTATCCCACTGGGTTGTGAAAGAGACCTCAGAAACAAATAGGGAAAACTACTCTTGTATTCTCCTTTATGAACTATAAACGAATATGATTAAGATGAACCAACCTGTGTCTTGCGCTAGTCCTTTGATCCACTCTCTCTTCCCTTTGACAGCTTCCAGCTATTTGCTCCCTCACTTGCCCAGCGTCACCAAGTTCCTGCAAGTTCACAGAAGAAAGAAACTACACAAAGACATGGATTTATGTTCATAAAAAGCTTAGGATCAGATTTAAGCTAAACATACAAATATAACACACATCAGATATACAAGCATGTAGGAGAAACTCAAGTAGTTTTATTGATAAAACAAGAAGATCCAAGAGGATTTACAACCAATGATTCCTGATCCAGCATCAACCTCCCAGCATAGAATCCCTTCTTCACCTCCAACAAAGCATAAATCACCCAATACTCTGATATCTATCACAAAACCAACAGCAATTCTCTGCAATGTACAAAATTCCAGCCTCCTGGATCTCTTGGTGAGGGATCCATATATAGATGTATGCAAAGAGGATGAGTCAGCTCATGAATTGATTAGTGGCTTCTCTCTGTCAGTTCTTGCTTCCACTTGGAGACTGAGAGCCTCTTACTCATCACTAGTCGAATTCAGTGAGGCAAGTGTCATTGGAGAAGATTCTGGAAGCTTCCATTGTCTCTCCACCTCGTGGAATGACTCTGCCACTTGTCATTTCCCGCTCAACACACCCTGGTAGTGCATTCAAGTGCATTGCAATGCACCTAGCCAGTGTATTTGGGTGCTTTGCAATGCAGCTAGCTAGTGGAGCATCTAAAATGATCCTGTTTTGACTAGTTTTGAGCAGTTTCTGGTGGAGAACTTCTGGGAGAAGCTGTAATTTGTTGACCTTGTTTCTTTAGGAGCTAGAACAACACTTTTAGGGACTTAGGATCCCTTGGTTTATGGAAATTTCATGCTTATAGCTGTAAGGCACAAAAATGTCTATAACAGCCATCCTTCTTCATAAATAAAAATGGACCCCCCATGGTGAAATGTTAGGTATGATATAGCGTTTACTAAGTAGTTATTCCATGTGCATCATCATTTCCAATAACTTTGGAGAACTCTGTGGTGAGGTGCTCTAGACACCATGGTAGCTCTTGACACTAGATGAATGGATAAATATATGTCCTTGTAAGGAGGTAGACCTAGAATTTCCTCTAGAAAAGAATCCTTAAAGCCCATAATGATTGGTAGTCCATATAGTTTTTAGTTTTCACTTTGTTTCTCATTTTCTTCAATATGCACTGGAAATAGTTAACACCATTTTATGGCACTCTTTTTTCAATTGTAACACTGTAATTTTTCTAACTAAAATTGGTTTTAGCATGCCTCTTATTAACTGTGGTTAGCTTTCTTGATTTACACATGTCATTGTTTTCTTTAAGTAGTCTATTAGAGGTCCATGTTTTTCCAACCAATCCATACCTATTAATACTTCATATGACCCTAAAGGAAGTATGTCTAAGTTTAATTTTGTGGGGAAACCATTCAAATCTATGGGAAACTGGTTTATATGACTAGTTACCTTCCTTTTTGTGCTTGTTGCTAGTTGCACTAGCCATGCATTTTTATATTTTTCAGTTTTTAGTTTACATTTTTCCACCATTTGAGGACTAATGTAACTAATACTTGCCCCTATGTCAATTAAGAAAGAGATAAAATGGTTCAAAATAGTACCTTAAATCTAAATCATAGTGAATTGATGCTCTACTTGTCTAACCTCTAGTGTTGCACTTATCTTTAGAATATTCCTTGAAATGTCATTCAATGTTGTGGCTTCATGTATTGCGTGTATGTTTTGAAGAGTTTTGGGGTTATGTATACAATCCATCAACAAGTGACATTCGCTGCAACCCCAACATTTCAACGGTTCTTTTTCTTCTACCCAACCTACATTTTTACTATTCATATCTATGGGTTTGGACCGAGTTTGAAATTGGATAGGCTTGTTTGAATTGCCTCTGTTGAATTTCTTTTGTTACTCATCCCTTCCAAAAATCTTAAGATATGTAGCTTTTTGTCATTTTTTCCCCATTGTGGATTTATTTCTATCCATATTTTTCCAAGATTTTGAACCTCCTCCTTTATTTTTAAACTATTGATAACACAATCTTTCTTTCCTCCCTGCTTTATCCATAGTTTTAGGATTTCTGAAATCAATCCTTTCTTTGTATGAAACCGATAAGCAGTTTAAAACTCTTTTCACCTTAGCATTATCTTCTTTATTGTAAGGGATATCACATAAAAAATTGGTGAATTTAGCAACAAAATCATCTATGGCTAATCATCCTAGCCTGAATTCATGGAATTCCTTGCCATATCATCATCGTAACATTCATTTGAATATCTAGATTTTAATTGTTTCTGGAACTCTTCCAAAGAAACTTTATTTTCTTCTAGAGTAAGTACTATTTTGGCCTCCTCCCACCAGAGGGAAAATTTCCTTTGTAACTGATATATGGCAAACTTTGCCTTGAAATTACTCTCACAGCAATAGACTTCAAAATAATGTGTTATATTGACAGGTCATCCATCTGTATCCTCATCCTTTTCACCATCAAAGGTAAGGTATTTATTTTTTTGAAATCCCCTTCAAATTACACTTTTATCCTTTTCTGTGACTTTCAATAGGTTTCTGATTCATCTCTACTTTCAAACTTCTCTATTTCTATTTTTACATTTTTCTTTTCATTGATTTTATCTTCTCTGCACCTTCTTTTGTCTTTATTAATTTGTCGCTAGATCTTTTAGTAAAATCCCTCTTCATTCTTTCTTTTTCTTCACTGCCCTTCTACAAATGTTCATTAATGGTTCTGAGATGAGGCATATCTTGTCGTACACTCTAACGATCTCCATAAAGTGAGTTATTGGAGGAGTACTTCCTCCACATAACTCCATGTAAATTCCATCCCCATCTACCACAGTTGCATTAGAGTCTTCTGTCATTCTGTCCTATGACTTGGCTTCACTTGGGATACCCTATAGACGTCACTAGTTCTCATTATTTTACAAATTTGAAACTTTTTTTCACAACTTTGATTTAAATATATTTAAATGTGATGGTCTCCTGTAGGTCTACTTTTTTAAATTGGTGTTTTGATACCATTTGTCACAAACTATATATATATATATATATATATATATATATATATATATATATATATCTATATATATATATATATATATATATATATATATATATATATATATATATATATATATACATATATTTCCATTTCTAACCACATTAGATCACAAACTAAATTTCCTAGTATCATTTAATATATGCATCTAAAATATCTTGATATACTAACTACAATATGTATAAGATAAATCCATGGCACCAACGTATGCATAATGTTGTTCATTGACATAATTCATTAGGGTGGGTTTTAACTTATGGCATATATGTGCACTACAAAACAATTTCATCAGTGGCATTTCCTTCTATAATTTGATATGGCAACATCTAATTTGCATGTTGGTTTACAATGTACAAATTTATTTTTATAATGCAACCCACATTACCATGGTTCTTTGAATTCTTTTACCCATTGTAACTCTATTGCAGCATTTATATGATACTGAAGTGGAAACCATATGGACTTGAATGATAGCTTGGGATTTGTGGGGCTATATATGCATTCCACTTATACGTAATGTATTTGTGTGACTTTCATTGGCCATGTTATATCACATTCTCGTTGAAATCCGGTCTATGAATGATGGGAATGGGTATAGCTTTGATCTGAGTGCTAATATGTTGTTAACCAAACCCTAGTTTGGCAACCATCTTTTTGGTCTAACCATCTACCCTCGGCTCATTTTGGTTTCAATTGGCACCATGTCATGCAGAGGCTCCTTTGGTCACAAATGGGCATGGAATCCCACCTCCCACACGTGATTTTTTTGTTAATGATTCCGCCACATGGAAGCACAACAACCTAGGTAATGAAAACTATGATATCAGTTCACTTATTTAGTGTGTTAAGTTTTTTTTTTCTCTCATGCCCTCATTTATTACGCCGTAAGGCGTTCCCCTCTGAAATCAACTTCTCTATTTTCTTTTCTGTCCTAATCCTGTCCGTTAGATCCATTGTTAGACAATTAAATAATGATCTGCTGTCCAATTTCATTAAAAATCTAATTAAAATTAGTTAGTTAATATAAATTTAATTTTGGTTACCGCGCCTGTCGTGCCCGCGCGAATAGCCAGCTGGGGTTTGTTGCAGAGGAGTGCAGGGGCGAGTGCTGCAAGAGGAGGGTCGGGTTTCCTGCAGCACGAGGAGGGCTAGGGTTTGTTGCAAAGGAGTGCCAAGGCGAGTGCTGCGAGAGGAGGGATCAGGTTTCCTGCAGCACGAGGAGGGCCACGAGGACGAGGAGGTCTCATCGTGCCCGCACGAATATCTAGCTGCGTTCTGTTTGCGTTAGGTGCGATGCCCTCCCCTGCGAAGGGGAAATGGAATCTGCCTTCGAGGCACTGGAGACGGACGCCGCTGATCGGCCAGTCTGCCTGTGGAGAACTCGCTGGACGAAGTCATCAGGAGGAACTACGATTTGATGCTACGCCATCTCAATCTCCATGTCGTGGGCGAGGTTCTGTTGCGAATAAATCATTGCCTATTGGTAGTGAGAGGGGCGGGGAAGAGGCGTACTTTGAAGAGAGTGATTAGCCATCCGCAGGCCCTGGCTCCTTCAAAATGGTGTCTCGGGGGCTCTTGGCATGGAGGTGGAGGTCGTGGACAACGCTGCGAGTGCGGCTAATTTTGTAGCGGAGAACCGCATAGACGACACGGCCGTCATCGACAGTGCGGCTGCCGGACGGGAATAGGGTCTTGAAGTGGTGGAAGAAGAATTGCAGGACGATTCCTCCAACACCACCAGATTTCTCATTCTCACTAAAAAGAACCCTAACAACAATTCCTCTCCAGTATCAGCTTAAAGATGACAGTGGCTTTCTCGCTGGAAGAGGGAACGACCGATCTGTGCAAGGCCTATGCATCCTTTCGTAGCTCGCTTCAGCTAAAACAAACAAAGAGATTATTTCTCTCCGTTCTTGTGACAGATCGACATTTGTAAACTCAATACCTTGTACAGGGATTTGAGGACTAAATTATTAGCTCCACACGGTTGGGACGGTAGAGTGTTGGCTTCACACTTAACAGAGTGCAGGGGCAAATTCCTTCTTTGTTGTAGGAGGGCCGCATTTGCACCAAATTGTCTAATTTACCAACTGTCCACAGATTTGCAGCCTTCTGCCTCTGAGGTTATCAAGTTAATCTCCTATTAAACTTGTGCTCTTGCTCTCCTTCGTCTGCTGCAATGAAATGTAATGCTGCAGGCATATACTTTGGAAGAAATCCCCTACATCATGTAAAATTTTTAGCATTTTATAGTCGAGTTTTGTTGAATGCGATTGTAGTCTGTGTGTTTATACGATCTGTAGAGGCGTGGGTGAGCTTCATCTATAAGCTGAGGCAAAGGACCAATTTCCACATTGTAACTTGGAGCATGGAACATGACTATAGACAATCTTTCTTTATTCCTATTCGTCAGTGCCCTGTGCTCTGTACTCTTGTATTTCCCATTCGTCAGGACCTGTATGTAACATTTCCAAATAAGATTCATACGTCGATTAAAAGAAAAAGTGGAAACAGTTCCAACAGTATTAACTTTGCTAAGGATATTCAAATGGCAACAGAGACAGAATTTACCTTGGAAATTCACCTTTGGGCTATTAACTATGTCATATGGAAAGGAGTCCATCTTGGATGCATTCAAATTTCTAATGAAATTAGATGACAGGATAGCAGGTTTGTTTTCTATTGCTTAAAGTTTGTGTGTCATAAATGAAATCATACTGACAATGAGGGTTTTTGCCTGTCAATATTTCTTGCTACAGCCTGGTGCGCGTGACCCTCCGATGCAGTGTTTCATTAAAAGGTGCAAAGAAACATCCACATATTACTTGTATCTCGGGCTTACACCAAGTATGCATCCATCACTAATTTGAATTTCAAATCTGTCATCAACCATGATGCTTGATAAGTTTGAAGCTGAAAGGCTACAAACTTTATTGTTTATTCTCTTTTTGATGAAAACCTATTTTAAGTTTGAAGATCTGTGCAATTTCATTGGATATTTCGTTTGACTTTATCTTTGGAGCAGTATGTAATTTGCATTTGTGCCTTTAACACATTGAGGGAGAGCCTGAAAATAACCTGTTCTATATGTTTATTTTTCACTAAGTACAGTATTGGTTTTCTATTATTTTGTCAATACTCACATTGTAGTTGGTGTTTATTAACAAGAGTTGTTGACCTTATATTGTCAATTATTGACTACTTTTCTTTATACTTCCTTGTGAACACGAAACATGGGCTGTACGGACTGTGTATAGTTAGCTAAGATTCACCTTGAAGTAAATTGTTCTGACCAAAAAGCTTTTGGTTGCCTAAGCTCCAGTTATATTTTGTACAACGTTTGAATAAGTTAGGAATCCATGGAAGTTACATTTGAAGAGACACATTTTGTACCAAATTGATTGGATTATGCATTTGTGATCCTTTTGCTATATTTCATTTGATCAAGGGGTGAGGTGCGGGGGCACAGATTGTTGAAAAATTAATTGAATGGATGCTCATGATTTGTTTGGCTTTTATTGGTGATTTTAGCCTCTTTTACATTTGGTTAGTCATTTTAGAAAATACTTTATTCGAGTACAATTCTTATTTCGACAATACAAAGCACTTCATTCCTTATCGAAGTGAGGGGATTAAATTCTTTGTTTAACTCTTTCAAGTCAATGGACAAAATACTTCATAAGCACAATAATAAACATAATATGATAATAAGAGTGCCATTTTTAACTAATTTTTATAAATGCAATCATGAGAGATGACCCTTGTAATAAAAAAATGTTTAAGTTGCTAAATAAGCATTCGTGATTCCAATACCAAGAAAAGGCATGGAATTCTGAACCATCTACTGCGGTAATTGTGTAATATTTTAGTTAATTCAAACATCTACAGATTGTACCTTGAACATCCAGCAACCATTGACATATTACACTTCAAGTTCTAGTGAAATTTTAGATTACTCTCAAGGTGGCAAGATTTACTGAAATGTGGCCATAAATGAAGACATCGCAGCCACCACAAATTCAAATGTCCAGATTCAAACCAAAGCGGTTGCCATTTTCTTTGAAGTAAATATTTGAAGCCAAGAGGGCAGTTAGATTAAAAAGCCCCTTTAATTTAAGAAAACTAGACTTCTAATGATTACTGGTAAGATGCAATAATTGACCTGATAGTAGATACAAGAATGAATCATGCATTGAAAATTGTGTTAATTCAATTTTTGGAAATAGTTTTTCAATGTTTGATACAATTTACGTATTTTAATAAGAAATTGTTGCTTCAGTTTTATGTATGGGACCTATTGTAATTTATAATTTACTTAGAAACTTAGTGGAGTCTTGGAAAGGCAAGGTAGATTCAATTCATGTGAACATTCTGTTGAAATCAACCTCCATCGAAGGAAGAGGATTGATGACATAAATGAAAGATGTTTGACAACTAAAAGCAAAATGTGTAATTTTCAAAATCAGATTCAGTAGACACCTTTTTGAACACTTTAACCCTTATAATTTGCAGACTAAAGCTTAAATTGCTCCCACATGTCTCATTTTTGGCCATGTTTAAGAAATTCTCTGAGCAATATCATCTAGTTTTATAGTCCTCTAATTATGCTAATTGAGTAGAGTTGTATTGTTCATTTTCCATTCAATTTTTATTTTGCATGATATGTTTTTCTGTAGCTTTTGCAATCTTATTTGTTATATGTTTCATGTTATTTTATCTTTTCCTCTACCTCTTTATATTTTTTACTGATCTCATTATCAAGCTCATCCACTACTTGACTTGCAACGTTTATGGAAAATGGGAAATTTCTATTGGCTGCAAGGAGGTTCAGGCATCCAACTAGTACTGAATACATAATCTCTCTTGAGGCTGATGATCTGTCCCATGGAAGCAATGCTTATGTAGGAAAACTGAGGTATGTTACTATTCCAGTGATTGACATCCATATTAGGGTTCTGCTATTCAGTCATGCCTGCAATAGTACTTAAAATGGGATGATTCTTGTGACAGAAATTACCTTCAAGTTCATCATGTTAGGATTTTTTAAATAAATTATTATTTCTTATTGTGGTCAATTGTGTATCCTAAGGGTCAACATTTCTTCAGTAACTTTTATCATCTAGAGCTCTCTTTAAGATAAGAGAATTTTACAAATCTCCAAAAATTGACCAAAAAGATAGGTCAATGGGTGAACAATTGTGTATCGTAAGGATCAATATTTCCTTAGTAGTGTTTATCATCAATCTAGAACTCTCTTTAAGATGAGATAAGATAATTTTATTGTCTAGCATATGATCAGAAAGATAGTTCAATGGGATTAGGAAGTAAAACAATGATACTAAGTTTTAGGAACATCCTAGTGTAATAAAAGAAATACATGAAATAAAAGTAATACATCAAGGAAAGAAAGAAAAGAAAGTGTAAGTATTAGATGTGAGATGAGGAGGTAGAGAGCAAGGAGGAATAAGTATTTTTTGCCTCATGTTGGTACCTAAGCAGGTACTGCATTATTTGAAGATGTTGTTTAGAGAGAACCCAGGGTTGAGAGGCCTTGGACAGGTGACTTGGGAGGAGGATGGGAGCTATAAGTAGAGACTCCCAATACTTGAGTCCAAAGGAAAGAGCCTCATGATATAGGGTTAGCATAGATTAGAATACCAATTTGGTCCATGACGAGAATAGGTTCTCCTGAAACCTCATGGGAATGACTTCACTGGCCCTAGAGGGAGAAGTTATACCTGGTCTCAACTCTCACCCCATCGTGTATGATATATGTAAACAGCCAGATGCCAGTGGTTAGGATATTAGATGAAAGTGGAAATGGATGCTCTTCACTCGCAAAATGGGCAAAAATATCTGCCCTAGATCTCATGCTAGATGGTTCCCCTGAAGTTGAAATTTTCCTTACCATTTGTAGATGGCATAGTTCACATATCCTCTCCTCTTGTTGAATACAGTGCCCAAAACATCCAACACTGATGAACTCACAAGGTTAATATGTGGTCTATTGATTATATGTGCATCCTTTCGTAGCTCACTTCAGCTAAAACAAACAAAGATATTATTTCTCTTTGTTCTTGTGAAAGATCGACATTTGTAAACTCAATACCTTGTACAGGGATTTGAGGACTAAATTATTAGCTCCACACGGTTGGGACGGAAGAGTGTTGGCTTCACACTTAACAGAGTGGAGGGGAAAATTCCTTCTTTGTTGTAGGAGGGCTGCATTTGCACTAGATTGTCTAATTTACCAACTGTCCACAGATTTGCAGCCTTCTGCCTCGGAGGTTATCAAGTTAGTTAAATATCCTATTAAACTTGTGCTCTTGCTCTCCTTCATCCACTACAACGAAATGTAATGCTGCACGCATATACTTTGGAAGAAATCCCCTACATCATGTAAAATTTTTAGCATTTTATAGTCGAGTTTTGTTGAATGCGATTGTAGTCTGTGTGTTTATACGATCTGTAGAGGCGTGGGTGAGCTTCATCTATAAGCTGAGGCAAAGGACCAATTTCCACATTGTAACTTGGAGCATGGAACATGACTATAGACAATCTTTCTTTATTCCTATTCGTCAGTGCCCTGTGCTCTGTACTCTTGTATTTCTCGTTCGTCAGGACCTGTATGTAACATTTCCAAATAAGATTCATACGCCAATCAAATGAAAAAGTGGAAATAGTTCCAACAGTATTAACTTTGATAAGGATATTCAAATGGCAACAGAGACGGAATTTACCTTGGAAATTCACCTTTGGGCTATTAACTATGTCATATGGAAAGGATTCCATCTTGGATGCATTCAAATTTCTAATGAAATTAGATGACAGGATAGCAGGTTTGTTTTCTGTTGCTTAAAGTTTGTGTGTCATAAATGAAATCATACTGACAATAAGGGTTTTTGCCTGTCAATATTTCTTGTTGCAGCCTGGTGCACGTGACCCTCCGATGCAGTGTTTCATTAAAAGGCGCAAAGAAACATCCACATATTACTTGTATCTCGGGCTTACACCAAGTATGCATCCATCACTAATTTGAATTTCAAATCTGTCATCAACCATGATGCTTGATAAGTTTGAAGCTGAAAGGCTACAAACTTTATTGTTTATTCTCTTTTTGATGAAAACCTATTTTAAGTTTGAAGATCTGTGCAATTTCATTGGATATTTCGTTTGACTTGATCTTTGGAGCAGTATGTAATTTGCATTTGTGCCTTTAACACGTTGAGGGAGAACTTGAAAATAACCTGTTCTATATGTTTATTTTTCACTAAGTACAGTATTGGTTTTCTATCATTTTGTCAATACTCACATTGTAGTTGGTGTTTATTAACAAGAGTTGTTGAACTTATATTGTCCATTATTGACTTCTTTTCTTTATACTTGCTTGTGAACATGAAACACGGGCTATACGGACTGTGTGCAGTTTGCCGAGATTCACCTTGAAGTAAATTGTTCTGACCAAAAAGCTTTTGGTTGCCTGAGCTCCAGTTATATTTTGTACAGCATTTGAATAAGTTAGGAATCCATGGAAGCTACATTTGAAGAGATACATTCTGTACCAAATTGATTGGATTATGCATTTTTTATCCTTTTGCTATATTTCATTTGATCAAGGGGTGAGGTGAGGGGGCACATATTGTTGAAAAATTAATTGAATGGATGCTCATGATTTGTTTGGCTTTTATTGGTGATTTTAGCCTTTTTTACATTTGGTTAGTCATTTTTGCAAATACTTTATTGGAGTACAAATTCTTATTTCGACAATACAAAGCACTTCATTCCTTATCGAAGTGAGGGGATTAAATTCTTTGTTTAACTCTTTCAAGTCAATGGATAGAATACTTCATAAGCACAATAATAAACATAATATGATAATAAGAGTGCCATTTTTAACTAATTTTTATAAATGCAATCATGAGAGATGACCCTTGTAATAAAAAAATGTTTAAGTTTCTAAATAAGCATTCGTGATTCCAATACCAAGAAAAGGCATGGAATTATGAACCATCTACTGCGGTAATTGTGTAACATTTTAGTTAATTCAAACATCTACAGACTGTACCTTGAACATCCAGCAACCATTGACATATTACACTTGAATTTCCAGTGCAATTTTAGATTACTCTCAAGGTGGCAACATTTACTGAAATGTGGCCATAAATGAAGACTCCGCAGCCACCACAAATTCAAATGTCCAGATTCAAACCAAAGCGGTTGCCATTTTCTTTGAAGTAAATATTTGAAGCCAAGAGGGCAATTAGATTAAAAAGCCCCTTTAATTTAAGACAACTAGACTTCTAATGATTACTGGTAAGATGCAATAATTACTTGATAGTAGATTCAAGAATGTCTCATGCATTGAAAATTGTCTTAATTTAATTTTTGGAAATATTTTTTCAATGTTCGATACAATTTACGTATTTTAATAAGAAATTGCTACTTCAGTTTTATGTATGTGACCTATTGTAATTTATAATTTACTCAGAAACTTAGTGGAGTCTTGGAAAGGCAAGGTAGATTCAATTCATGTGAACATTCTTTTGAAATCAACCTCCATCGAAGGAAGAGGATTGATGACATAAATGAAAGATGTTTGACAACTGAAAGCAAAATGTGTAATTTTCAAAATCAGAATTAGTAGACACCTTTTTGAACACTGTAACCCTTATAATTTGCAGACTAAAGCTTAAATTGCTCCCACATGTCTCATTTTTGGCCATTTTTAAGAAATTCTCTTAGCAATATCATCTAGTTTTATAGTCCTCTAATTATGCTAATTGAGTAGAGTTGTATTGTTCATTTTCCATTCAATTTGCATGCCAGGTTTTTCTGTAGCTTTTGCAATCTTATTTGTTATATTTTTCATGTTATTTTATATATTTCTCTACCTCTTTATATTTTTTACTGATCCCATTATCAAGCTCATCCACAACTTGATTTGCAGCGTTTATGGAAAATGGGAAATTTTTATTGGTTGCAAGGAGGTTCAGGCATCCAACTAGTACTTAATACATAATCTCTCTTGACGTTGATGATCTATCCCAAGGAAGAAATGCTTATGTAGGAAAACTGAGGTACGTTACTATTCCAGTGATTCACATCCATATTAGGGTTCTACTATTCAGTCATACCTGCAATAGTACTTAAAATGGGATGATTCTTGTGACAGAAATTACCTTCAAGTTCGTCATGTTAGGATGTTTTAAATAAATTATTATTTCTTATTGAGGTCAATTGTGTATCCTAAGGGTCAACATTTCTTCAGTAACTTTTATCATCTGGAGCTCTCTTTAAGATAAGAGAATTTTACAAATGTCCAAAAATTGACCAAAAAGATAGGTCAATGGGTGATCAATTGTGTATCGTAAGGATCAATATTTCCTTAGTAGTGTTTATCATCAATCTAGAACTCTCTTTAAGATGAGATAAGATAATTTTATTGTCTAGCATATGATCAGAAAGATAGTTCAATGTGATTAGGAAATAAAACAATGATACTAAGTTGTAGGAACATCCTAGTGTAATAAAAGAAATACATGACATAAAAGTAATACATCAAGGAAAGAAAGAAAAGAAAGTGTAAGTATTAGATGTGAGATGAGGAGGTAGAGAGCAAGGAGGAATAAGTATTTGTTGCCACATGTTGGTACCCAAGCAGGTACTAATGCATTATTTGAAGATGTTGTTTGGAGAGAACCCAGGGTTGAGAGGCCTTGGACAGGTGACTTGGGAGGAGGATGGGAGCTATAAGTAGAGACTCCCAATACTCAAGTCTGAAGGAAACAGCCTCATGATATAGGGCTAGCATATATTAGAATACCAATTCGGTCCATGACGAGAATAGGTTCTCCTGAAACCTCATGGGAATGACTTCACTGGCCCTAGAGGGAGAAGTTATACCTGGTCTCGACTCTCACCTCATCGTGTATGATATGTGTAAACAGCCAGACGCCAGTGGTTAGGATATTAGATGAAAGTGAAAATGGATGCTCTTCACTCGCAAAATGGGAAAAAATATCTGCCCTAGATCTCATGCTAGATGGTTCCCCCGAAGATGAAATTTTCCTTACCATTTGTAGATGGCATAGCTCACATATCCTCTCCTCTTGTTGAATACAGTGCCCAAAACATCCGACACTGATGAACTCACAAGGTTAATATGTGGTCCGTTGATTACTTAGAGCTCATTCAGTGGATTCCAATAGATCAGCAGTGCATTTTTCTTGGCAGTAAACATCTTGATGACCTTCGTATATTGATCAACTGCAATATATGGGAGGACACTACTCTCTTTTTGTTACTGCCCTTGCATGGAGCAGTGGGCATTGGAGTGCCTTCATCTTCAAAGGCTTTTCATTCAAGGATGTGATCCATGTAATTGTGACAATAAATATGTTCCATTATGATAGTAGTATACGATTCCGATCATATAGAATTCCAATCATACAACGTTTGGATCATAAACACTATATTTTTCGAAGGTAAATTCCGAAACTAACAATGGAATTTGAAATCTTATGGTGGAATTAATGGTCTACGGTTTTAAGCATGTGACCATAAGCATTGCCCATACATGAAAAGGATAAGGGAATAGCTACAGAAAAGAAATTTTCATGAAATGAACTGAAGAAGTCCTATCATCAAATAATTTTTTAATGATACTAGAGTTCTTTAAAAAAATCCCATTTGAAAATAACATTTGGGAAGAGATTCTGTACTTAAGGCAACAAATTTGAATACTCCAAACCAATTACTTCCTATAGTTTGGACTGACCACATGTACAAGCAAGTCTGAAGATGAAAAGTAATATGGCAATGTTGTTGTTGTAATGTTGTCAGGTCACACAACTAGTTCCTCTATGAAGAAATTCATGAAGTATATCCGCCATTCCCATGGTGTGGATTTCATATGCTTGAATTCCCCTCCTCTATGGTCTGCAATAGTCCATGCAGAGGTTTTCTTATGTCAATGCAATACATTCCGATCATATAGAAATCCAATCATACAGCGTTTGGATCATAAACTTTATATTTTTGCAAGGTAAATTATGTCTCTATTGCCATTTGATTATCCTTAGCAAAGTTAATACTGTTGGAACTGTTTCCACTTTTTCTTTTGATTGGCGTATGAATTTTATTTGGAAATGTTACATACAGGTCCTAACAAATGGGAAATACAAGAGTATAGAGCACAGGGCACTGATGAATAGGAATAAAGAAAGATTGTCTGTAGTCATGTTCCATGCTCCAAGTTACAATGTGGAAATTGGTCCTTTGCCTCAGCTTATAGATGAAGCTCACCCACGCCTCTACAGATCGTATAAACACGCAGACTACAATCGCCATTATCTCTCCAACAAGCTAGAAGGGAAAAAATGCTAGGTTTCACAAAGATTCATCCTTAAAATACTAATGTTATTATTGAAATGTAATTATTCAGGGTAGCTGAGACTTCATCTAATATAATTTGCAAGTATGCCTGGTCTATCTCCATGTAATTGTGACAATCAATATGTTCCATTATGATAGTAGTATACGATTCCGATCATATAGAATTCCAATCATACAACGTTTGGATCATAAACTTTATATTTTTCCAAGGTAAATTTCGAAACTAACAATGGAATTTGAACTCTTATGGTGGAATTAATGGTCTACGGTTTTAAGCATGTGACCATAAGCATTGCCCAGACACAAAAAGGGTAAGGGAATAGCTACAGAAAAGAAATTTTCATGAAATGAACAGAAGAAGTCCTATCATCAAATAATTTTTTAATGATCCTAGAGTTCTTTAAAAAAATCCCATTTGAAAATAACATTTGGGAAGAGATTCTGTACTTAAGGCAACAAATTTGAATACTCCAAACCAATTACTTCCTATAGTTTGGACTGACCACATGTACAAGCAAGTCTGAAGATGAAAAGTAATATGGCAATGTTGTTGTTGTAATGTTGTCAGGTCACACACCCAGTTCCTCTATGAAGAAATTCATGAAGTATATCCGTCATTCCCATGGTGTGGATTCCATATGCTTGAATTTCCCTCCTTTAGGGTCTGCAACAGTCCATGCAGAGGTTTTCTTATGTCAATGCAATGCATTCTGATCATATAGAAATCCAATCATACAACATTTGGATCATGAACTTTATATTTTTCCAAGGTAAATTTTGTCTCTGTTGCCATTTGAATATCCTTAGCAAAGTTAATACTGTTGGAACTGTTTCCACTTTTTCTTTTGAGTGGCGTATGAATCTTATTTGGAAATGTTACATACAGGTCCTAACAAATGGGAAATACAAGGGTATAAAGCACAGGGCGCTGACGAATAGGAATAAAGAAAGATTGTCTATAGTCATGTTCCATGCTCCAAGTTACAATGTGGAAATTGGTCCTTTGCCTCAGCTTATAGATGAAGCTCGCCCACGCCTCTACAGATCGTATAAACATGCAGACTACAATCACAATTATCTCTCTAACAAGCTGGAAGGGAAAAAAAGGCTAGATTTCACAAAGATTCGTCCTTAAAATACTAATGTTATTATTGAAATGTAATTATTTAGGGTAGCTGAGACTTCATCTAATATAATTTCCTTCATCTAATATAATTTGCAAGTATGCCTGGTCTATCTCCATGTAATTGTGACAATCAATATGTTCCATTATGATAGTAGTATGCAATTCCGATCATATAGAATTCCAATCATATAGCGTTTGGATCATAAACTTTATATTTTTCCAAGGTAAATTCTGAAACTAACAATGGAATTTGAACTCTTATGGTGGAATTAATGGTCTAAATATCTTATACTTCTTAAAAAAATATTGTTAATTATTTTAATTTGAATCATGTTTATTTATGTTTCTGAACGAGTTAGGCCGAGTCACACTTTTCTCGTATAATCAGTGCAATTTGAATGGAATGATTAGAGCTTACATATTAGTGAAGCTCACATTTTTGTTATGCTACCCGGTCTTCGTATGTGCTTTTTATCATTTTGATTTGTAAAGATTATGAAGTCATTAATCACTTTTGCAATAGCATGATTTCTCGTGAGTGGCTTCCAATCCATATTAATCATTATGTTTTTTGTTTTTCTAATGACTCTT
This sequence comes from Pinus tabuliformis, assembly GCA_031772625.1. NCBI lineage: Eukaryota > Viridiplantae > Streptophyta > Pinopsida > Pinales > Pinaceae > Pinus > Pinus tabuliformis. The sequence continues at coordinate 1,195,183,514 of CM062817.1, read as the reverse complement.
TCATAATGAAATATGTTTTTTAAAGGTTTAATTACATGAAGTTTTATAAATACCACTTATTTAATAAAAAATACATTTAATTTAACAACACTAATTGTTTACACAAATAGATTTAACTTAAGATTTCTTTTTAATTGACTTGAGATAGTTATCCTTTACTCTTTAAGTTTGAGAAAAAGGTAGGATAATCAAGTTTCACAACCAAAAATATCTTATACTATTGAACACTAATAAAATCAATTCCATAGACAGTGCACCTAATATACTATGCTTCAAATTTGGACCTAGAAATTTTTTCATCTTGGCCATCATGGTTGGAGGGCATGGCAACAATTGCCCCGAAGTTACTCCCTTTGTTAACATGTCTACAATATTCTAGGTAGTATGTATCTTTTTCATTTTTTTTTTTATAATGGAAGGCTCATTTATTTACAAGATGAATTGAACTCTCATTGTCACTATACAACCTACCATTTTATTTCTTATCTCCTAACTCCTACAGAAATTTTTTTATTTCCTTTTGTAATTTCTAGTAAAACCACATCCTTATCTTGCGATACTATATATTGCATACCATGTCTAAATACTCATATACAAAAAAATATTTGAAACTCAAAAAAATAAAGTCAAGTATTCATATTTCTCAAATACATGAGAATCCACTTTATTGTCTACTAATGCTCTTTACATGGATTGTTCAACTCATGTGAAATATCTTACCTTGTGCACACCTTATAGATCAACATGTAAATGTGTAGAAATTTGTACATGGAGTGTATCTCCTCTTATGTCTTGGAGACATCTCCTTATTCAATCTGAAATAGCTTTCCAAACATGTACTAACTAGCATTGCATCCTATGTTTTAAATCTTTCCAATACCTACTTTACGTACTCACCATTGTAGACAATGTTAATTCAGTATTTTTCCTATCTTTTGTTATTCTCATATTCATTGCAAATGATTAGCTAATTGTTTTTTAATCCTACATGTTATGTGTTTGAAAAAACATGGCATCTATATACAATAGCATGATATTATAACTACCATTGTGTACTATGTTAAAATAAAAAAAGGTGGTGAGAGTGACCTTGTTCTATCATAAGCCTAATGAATTTTAAATAACACTATTTGGAGATTATTTTAGAATTTTAAATAACACTATTTGGATATTGTTAACCGCAACAGGGAAATGATCTATGTTCCTTTCCATATAAATATATCTATGTTTTTATATTAGGTTTTAGAGTTTGTTAGGTGTAATGTATTAACAGTAATAAAGAAATGATTTTTCTTCCTATAAATAAGAATGCATTTTTTTTCTTGCTTACCTCTGTATATATATAATGGTTAGGGTTTTATATTATTTTTATAGAGTTTTTTTTCCTAAATAAATATTAATACATATTTATCTCTTACTTATACTGCTCAATATATTCTTTATTTTTCAGGAAAAATATCAATAGTTGGAGAATTCATTCGAGAATGGAAAATAAAGTAGAACATATAATTTCAACTTCGATAATAATTTGACCATTTTTCTGCAATTTCAACTTAGATAATAATGTGACCATTTTAAAATTGACTTCAAAACATTAATTTTATGATCGTAACCATGTTTACACAATTTAATTTAAGTTTAATCTATAGCTTTCTTATTCTTATTACCTGCTTTCAATACGCCAACTTCCATACAAGAATAGTACATGGCCACAATCTTATTTACTAATAATATTATAAATTATAAACTCTTGGGAACAAATATAAAATTGAAATATTGTGATTTTGATTTTCAGACACATAGATATTATTATGATTAATAGATGATATGTAGAATACTTGAAAAATGGAAAAAAAAATATTTATTATGAAAGTATATTGCCAGAATTGTATTTGTTAGTAATTTTATAAATTCTATGTAAAGAATATAAGATTCAATGATTGTAATTTTGAGAAAATTTTATATTATTATAATTATTAGTAAGTTCTTGAATAATGTAAAAAAATATAATACAATTATAATATCTATATATTAAATTTTGTTATAAATTATTAATTATAATCTCTTATGTTAAATTTTTATATAAATTTCTAAATTTAAGCCTGTGTGACTTGGATTTATTTCTTTTTTATTTTCATACAAATAATTTTACATAAACTATGAAATATATTTCTGTTTGGCATGTGGTTGCGCTAATTGTTTGTATTAATGCTCTATGCTTGCATTCTTAATGGATTATTGATACATAGCCACCTGCGAGAACCATCCATAATGGATATATTTATATCTCAATTTTATTAACCTCATGGTTGAACAATTGTAGGAAATGGTTGAACCATATATTTATATCTCAATTTTATTGACCTCATGGTTGAACAATGGTAGGAAGCAACAATAAAAGATTTTCTACCATATACTTTTGGTTTCTTAATTCAATTTAATTTCCTAAATATTTTTTTAAATGTGTGTGGTGTAGAAACATTGGTAACAATACACACACTTGATGTTGTGGTTCGCTATTTAATTTGATCAAACCTTGAGATTCTTGTTCTTATTTCTTATAGATAGCACTTTTCTTATGATTTTTTTTAGAAGACCGCTAAATTAAAACTTAGTGGTTCATTAGATAAGAGATATGGCATACTTCTTAAGCCAAATATCCCTTATTTGCTAATAATATTATAAATTATAAATTCCTTGGAAAGAATATAAAATTGAAAAATTGTGATTTTGAGACACAGAGATATTATTATGATTAATACATGATATGTAGAATTCTTGAAAAATGGAAAAAAATATTTATTATGAAAGTAGATTTGCCACAATTGTAGTAATTTTATAAATTTTATGGAAAGAATATAAGATTCAATAATTGTACTTTTGAGAAAAATTTATATTATTATAATTGCTAGATGATATAGATGATATAGTGAGTTCTTGAATAATGTAAAAAAAATATTATTTCTGATCATAATAGATCAATTTTTTTTGTAATTTTTATATTTATAAGAGTAGTCTAATTAGTTGCATTGATATTTAGTTAATGACAATAAACAAATAATGAAATTCCCACTCTATTCACTTAGTTCAAAGTATAAAATAAATTCACAAATATATCCACTACAATTTTGAAAGTAGTTCATATAATCTTGTGACTTGTACCATTTACCATCTAGAAAAGTATACATCATTAAATAATTATTTAAACTTCTTTTCTCAAGTGTTTGCAAGCAATAGCTTTTCTAAAGTTTTATAAGGAATAATTGTCTTCCACTGGTTTTTAAATTGTTTCATACTTTTTTTTTTTAACCATCCACTATGAAACTCTATTCTAATATTATCATTCATTATGTCTTCTTCTCACCAACTTATTGCATTCAAATAACTATTATTGTCATGTAAAAGATTCTATTTTTAACAATTATTTTTAAAAATTATGGATTGGTTGTACACTATTAGTATGTCCATCAAGTCTTGGATAGATGGTGATCTTTGTGCTCTTACATGATAAATATATAGTCCTATCAAACTTACAAAAATAATATTTACCTAGTACCATTATAATATTTGTATATTTATTTGTTCACATTTAATTGATACAATTATAATACCTATATGTTAAATTTTGTTATAAATTGTTAATTATAATCTCTTACGTTAAATTTCCATATAAATTTCTAAGTTTAAGGATGTGTGACTTCGATTTATTTCTTTTTTATTTTCATACAAATAATTTTACATAAATTATGAAATAGCTTTGCGTTTGGCATGTGGTTGCACTAAATGTATTAATGCTCTATCCTTGTATTCTTAATCGATTATTGATACATAACGACTGGTCAGAACCATCCATAATAGTTGAATGATATATTTCTATCTCAATTTGAGACCTCATGGTTGAACAATTGTAGGAAGCAACAATGTAAGATGTTCTACAATATACTTTTGGTTTTCCAATTCAATTTAATTTCATAAATATGTTTCTAAAAGTGTGTGGTGTAGAAACATTGGTAACAATACACACACTTAATTTTGTGGTTTGCTATTTAATTTGATCAAACCTTGAGATTCTTGTTCTTATTTCTTATTGATAGCACTTTTCTTATGAATTGTTTTGAGAAAATCGCTAAATTAAAACCTCTTGGTTGATTAGATAAGACATATGGCATACTTCTTAAGCCAATTTTCCCTTGCTAAGTATGAGATGTTCAAGTATCCTCCATCTAAGTCGGTTGCTATTGCAATCTCAATGTGTCATCTATAAGTGTGCACCATGGAACAAATATCTTCAATTTTAGGCATGTTACAATGAAGAGCAACTCAATTAAGTAATTTCGTAGGGTGATGCATTTCTTTGGAAATAGGGCTTTTGCAACCTATTTTTTTATTTACCTATGTTTGTTTTCAATGTTCATGAAATGTTTGATGGCCAATTTCCACAAAAGTTCACACAACACATTACTAGGTCTTTATACTAAGTTTTCAAGAAGATTAAGTTGTGTAGCGATTAAGCCACCTACCACCATACCTGAGTGATTATAGATTAGATTATATTTTTTTGGGTTTTGCATGTCATTTCGTTGATTATGATTTCTGATGCTTTATTACATATTTGAGTTTTGATCCTACCTCATTTGAGTAAAATTCAAATTTACACAATGGAGGTAGCTAATTTGTGTAGATTGCGTCCTAACATTGTGTTTTCTTGAGTGTAATTGAATTCTAATTATATTTTAATTATTGGGTTTGAAATTTTATAATTGAAGTCAAATTATATTTCAATTATTGGTCCAATTATATTTCAATTATTCAATAAAGAAAAACATAACATATGATAAAAAAAGACAGGACGTACATAAACAAAATTGCATAAAACTTTTACTTCTTGACTCCAACAAGTTTTGATGCATTTTCAAATATGGAATGACAACCATGATGTTGTTCACAATGTCATATTGCTTTTTTAACCTCTTCCATTAAAATCTAATAGTATTTCTCTATAGAATCTTAAAAAATCATCACTGAAGATCAAATTATGATTAATCCTCAATTTCCCCATATATCAAAAAGCAATGACATGACTAGGTCGCATATGGAAAAATTACATCCCTGAAGAAAAATATCATATCTTATACAATATTTTGTCTCAAAAAAAAAAAATCGAAACATGTTCACATAAACAACAACTACTCCATAGATAATGGATAATCTCTACATGACACTACTATTATTTACAAAAAAACCATATTCAGAATACACAACTAATAATTGCAACTATATCTCGTTGTCATCCACCCTTGTTTTCAACAATTTCCATTCACATGTCGTTATTCTTCCACACTTTATGCCTTACGACGTTTCCTTTGCAACATCTGGTGCAAATGCTAATTTAGTTATATGTTTCACTCTCCTAAGAGTATTCAACATCCTATTGCTCATTTTATGTCAGGTACCATGTTCTCTAGAGGCAGATCTGTGGAAAAGTCGTGTTTCAGAACAAGGTTTTCACGTCTTCTCTCTATCCCTCACAACACCATCAAAAGTTGATTAACTTCCAACATTCCTCTTAGATTTTGGGGTTTGGTTTACCTAGGAATGAATTCCAATATTATTCCCTCTTTTATTTATATTGTTTTTTACTTAATAGATATATTCCCTTGTCATATATTCTAGAGCGATTTCTTATTATTTCTCCTCGTGTGCTTTCTCGGGCAATTAGGTTCCTAAGCATATTCAATGATAACTGGGGTTTTCTAGGAGTCGAGGGTTGGCCTGAAGTTGTCCCAAGCCAACTCCTATTTTAGTTTGTTATACATTAACCTATTTTCACTTTTCCTCCCCTGGTTTCTCTCTTTTTTTTAATTCGAACGAATTGTACATTCTGGGTTTCAAAATAATTTTCCCACTTTAATGATATTTGTTTGTCAATGGAAGGAATGGTTAGTGACAGTCCTCCCCTTCACAACTATAATTTTCGTCTTAATTCTAATTTATTTTCTTTTCTCAGTGGTCTTACTGCAAGTTTTATTTTCCTGGGTCCAGTAATTCCGTTGGTTTGACCTCACGAGGTGGTGTCGATGCAGGGATATGATGGAAAGGAAAATAAGAGATAAAAAAATTGATGAATATTTCTATTCATTCCCATTTTGACAAGGGTTTCTTGCATTACAGGTTTTTCATTATGGATTTATTTTTTTTCCATGCCGCTCCTACCTGTTCACTTCTCGGCGAAGTCTAAACTGGGTTTTTTTCCTTTTCATTTCTTCTCTCGGGTTCTTTCACAGTGTTCTCAAACTCGTCAGGGATAGTTTTTAATTTATATCCATGGATGACATAACTACGATTTTTGTTTTTTACACTTCCTTTTTGACCATAACATATTCGATGGTCACATACTTAACTCTGGTATGTGTAGTCTTATAAAAAAATCATAGAATATCTATTTAAGTTTCCTATTGGAAAAAAATCTCAGTTTTGAAATTTATCAATGTTTACATGATATAGTAGAGATGGTTCAAATTTCTATGGTTTTGTTTTCATAGCATCGTTTGATTGGCTTCTTTCATATTGTATGGTGAATGTAGCCAATTTGTGAAATGGTTAATAAAGTAGTGCCTCGCATCACCGAATTTAATTTTTATATATATTTTTTATATAAACGAGCTTTAAAGTTGGGAATTCATGGGTTTTCTCTCAACTCCGGAATTTAACCAAATCATTTAACCGGTTTGGCGACTACAATATTTACGGTGCAGGTATGATTTGAGTTAACTGTCTCTCGTAAATTATTCCCTAGCCTAGCTCCACCGACCCTAAATTTTATTATTGGATACTTAAAAGTTCAGATTTAGTTTTGTTTATGTTCCATCACTCTGTAGTAGTATGAATTACCTGATTTACCTTATCTACATTTCGAGTAACATATGATACGTTTCTTCTACTCATGGAAAGGGTATTCCCACAACATCAATAGTGAATTAGCATCCCCCTAGCTAGTAGTCACAATTTCCAAACTATAATTATCACAACAACTAGAAAACCTCTTTGGGGTTTGATTATGAGTTGAATTGACAATGTTATGCTAGGATAGTTTTCTAAGTTTAAACACACTGCCAAGGAAGTGTGTATATCTATGTGTATCAAGGTTACCCAATAGTCTAGGCATGCCTCTTGATACATCGTTCACGCACATTATTACTCATCTATTTGTTGTATTCTGGTTTGGTAGAAGGTTATTAGGAACAAAATCAAATATTTGACTGGATCCAAATAGAACTATTATTGCTACTCATTTTGCATACAAATTCTTGTTAGCGCCTTTCCATTTAGCCTTTTACCTTAAGATCTAAGTAATATTCTATAACCAAAACTCTATTTAACAATATTTTACTTCTTCGTATTATAAGGTTAGAAGTTCAAATATTCTACAACTAATATCAATTATTCGAATTTGTTTACAAAGTAGTATATTTTCTGCATTCGTCTGGTAATTAAGGTGTTATATATATATATATATATATATATATATATATATATATATATATATATATACATATACCATGCAATAAAATGATAAATTCAAAATCAGTACATATAATTTAAATCATAGCTTCGATAAATCAAATAATTTGGAAGACTAATCATAACGTTGGGAAAGTAACACTTGGAAATTAACTCAAGAATCACACATTCCTCCCGACCATCAAACCCTCTATGAGTTTCCCCTGAGCTATGATTTACTTGACTCTGGAATCAACAGCGTAATTGATTCTCAGGTGGTTCCTTTTTATAAGTTTTTCCTTCCCAGTAAATGTTACTAGCATCATTCTTTATCGGTCTTCCATCGCATTTTCTTAGGACTTTTTCTTTTTGTTTTTGTTTTTGTTTTTTAATCGAAAAAGGTTCTTTCCTTTTTCTTTAAATCCTGCCTTTTTCTCCCTTAGCACTTTATTTCACCTAGACTTAGTATCTTCCTCCCACTATGTCACTTAATATGATTTTTCTCTCGCGTCCTATTAAATCCATTTATTTCTAATTATTTTCTCCTAGGTGTTTTCAAGATATTTTTAGGGAAAATTCATTGTAGACTTACTCACCAATCCTTGTTTCCATCAAGGAAAGAAATATTCTAACTCTGGCGATTCTTTCTAGAGTAATCTTGAACATTATTATTTATTAACACTAGTTAATTAATTACATCATAATAATTTTATCAATCACATCTTTCATAAATTTAACATTGAGTCCCTAGCCATCAAATCTAAAAAAAACTCTATTTGTAAAATTAGTCAACACTAACATAGAAAATAGAGGGTTGTTACAAATATAGACTCTTCTATAGTATTTATCATCACATTGACATGACTATCCCATTTTCCATGAATATTGGGGGGCTGATATGGCTTCCTCTCAAATTATGGCAGACTTAGTATCTTCCTCCCACTATGTCACTTAATATGATCTTTCTCTCGCATCCTATTAAATCCATTTATTTCTAATTATTTTCTCCTAGGTGTTTTCAAGATATTTTTAGGGCAAATTCATCGTAGACTTACTCACCAATCCTTGTTTCCATCAATGCAATAAATATTCTAACTCTAGCGATTCTTTCCAGAGTAATCTTGAACATTATTATTTATTAACACTAGTTAATTAATTACATCATAATAATTTTATCAATCACATCTTTCATAAATTTAACATTGAGTCCCTAGCCATCAAATCTAAAAAAAACTCTATCTGTAAAATTAGTCAACACTTACATATAAAATAAAGTGTTGTTACAAATATAGACTCTTCTATAGTATTTATCATCACATTGACATGACTATCCCATTTTCCATGAATATTGGGGGGTTGACATGGCATCCTCTCAAATTATGGCAGACAAAATAGGAAGGTCAACCTCTGAGTGGCATAACATTTGCATACAAACAATGATTGAGGTGATTCTTACAGTATTAGTAAATTCTATGCGTGTAGAATAGGAAAACATTGTGTAGCACTAAAGAGGAAAAGTATTACCCACCATAAAATGTCATTTAATTCCTCGAAATCCTCTCAGATGGGTTAAGACATCAATTTGTGAAACTGGGTCCCATTGGTAAAAATTGTCTTATGATATGATTCCTCCACTATTTCACTTTGAAGGAATCAATATGGATGAAAAATAATATAATGATCCAATTTAGATCAAATTCAAATGGGATAATAAAAATCATAAAGCATGTGGATTAATCCTAATGTAATTTTCCTAAATCAAGATTTCTTATTCAAGGAAACGATGTCCCAAACATAGTTTACGAAAGATGAAAAAGGTTTCTAGTGGACCTAATGTGATTCTGCCTCATCTCCTTGAAATTCGATCTCAAATATAAATCCTAATTATTTCTCTTACATTTAATATTATTTATCTAAGTTCAAATCACTTACACATCTACTTAAAGATTTCCAAGTTAGTTAAAAGGATGAAAACTACGTAAATGTTATTCTTTTAAAGATTGGCCATACATATTCTATTTCTATATCTACAACTTATGCCATTGTATAGGTTTTATATATTGCATGTAAAGACACAACCCTTTACAACCATTGAATTATTTTTTTAGTCTATGATTAGAGAGCAAGAAAAACTCTTACATATTGGAGTGCTCAACAATGCAAGTACATATAACACAACCTTAGTGGCCCAAATTTAAGATAAGACCATGCATCCTAACAAGAAACATCCTTGTAAAATTAAGAAAAACAGTCCCAAACCCTCTCAGGTATCTTCTACTCTCGATGGTAACAAAGGGCCAAAATCATGAGGTTAGAAGATTAGCAAAAATTAATTTATGTGGGAAAGATGATGAACCATAGACTACATGTTTTAAAAGGATGAAGACCTTAGAGGTTGAAATGAAGAAGACCAATTTTAATCTTGATTCTTATTCTTCTAACACTTCTTGTCATTTGCATGCAATTATGTTTCTTGTTTATGTTTTAATGCAATTTATACTTCTTCTTCTTATGACTTACTTATATGTTTTGGAGAATATTATCATAGACCTAATGATAAACCAAATTTTCATCTCTTAATGATTGCAATTTCAAAAAAATATTTATTAGAAATGATATATCTCTTATTGTGGTATGATCTAGAATAGTTCAAGTAGATAATGGTGTTCAATGATGTATTATGTGTTCCAAATATTACCAAAAACCTTGTATGAGTAGATCAAGTCATTTAGATGAAGTTAAAGAAATAGGTTTTTCACTTTACTAAGTTGTATCAAGTATTTAGAAGATCCTAAAATACATAGAGAGATATATAAATAAATTTTCCCCTGCATTCTCCTTCTTTGATGGGGCAAAGGTATTTTAAAATATATTGGAGACAAATTCGGCCTATATATTACTAGTTCCCAACCGAATGAATATTATTCTATTGTGCCAAAATTTATATTGAAATTGATTTTGTAGGACTTTATAAGGTGATTCAACTTGATTTGGTGGGTTGATCCCATCCCTAGGATGTAGATTATGCACATGTTCCTTTTAAATGATTTTTTTTCATGAGTATGGGAACTTCGAAAAAGGTGTCTAAATGTTCCAGAATCACTTCCTCTTATGTCTTCTAAAAACAATAAGGAAAAAGGAGCATTCAAAAACAGTTTCAAGGAAGCACAAGAATAACTATCCTAAGAAGACTCATTCAAGCAAGGCTAAATCTCATCAACATCCTCCCTCCAGTCATAACTATGAAGTCTTATCACTACAACAAAACCAGCGATTTGCGCCAGATTTAGCGCCAGATTTTAGTGCATTTTTTTTGTAATTTTGATGAGCAACCTGGCGCTAAATCTGGCTCTATTGTACAATTTTTAAAGCGTCCTTTTTTGCACCTGATTTTGCATCCTTTTTCACGCTAGATTTTGCATCATTTTTTACACCAAACTATGCATCATTTTTTGCATCAAATTTTGAGCCAAGATTTGCATCTTATTTTATGACAGGTTTTGCTTCTAGTTTTGTGTCATTTTTTGCATCTATTTTTCATTCTCTTTTGCTTCCTATTTTGTGTCATTCTTTGCTTCCATTTCTGCACCATCATTTGCATCAAGTTTACACTGTATTTTGAATCCAATTTAACATCTTTTTATGCATCCATTTTGTGTCAGTTTTTGCATCTAGTCTTACGCCAGGTTTTGTATCTAGTCTTACACTAGTTTTTGCTTCTATTTTTGCACCAGCTTTGGTGCCTATCTTTGCACCATGTGTTGAATTTGATTTAGCACCAAATTTTGCATCCATTTTTGTGCCCATTTTTGCATCTTTTTTTGGACCATTTTTTACATCCACATTTACGTTTGATTTGTCTCCATTTTTCCCATCTCATTTTGCACCATATTTTGCGTCATTTGTTTCATCCAATTTTGCATCATTTTTAACACCATCTCTTGCATCTAATGTTACATCATTTTGAGCATCCAAATTTGCATTTATATTTGCATCTTATGTTGAGTCATGTGTTGTGTCCACCTTTGCATCTTATTTTGTGTCTAATGGTACATTCAATTTAGAGCCATTTTTACGTCTACTTTTGTATTTGTTTTTGCACCAAGTTTTGCATCCAATTTTAAGCTATTTTATGCCCCTTTTTGCACCATTTTTTTGTGTCTACTTGTGTCCAATGTTGCACCATTATTTACACCGACTTTTTCATCCAATTTTGCATCTTTTTGGTGTCTAGTTTTACATCGTTTTCACCATCCAAATTTGCATCTTTTTTTGCCTCATTTTGTGTCCACATTTGCATATAATTTTGTGTCTGAGTTCGAGCCTAAATTTGCATGTGATTAGGAACCATTTTTTACATCCAATATGGCATCCTTGGTTTCACCTTTTTTCAGCCCCATTTTGCATCTTGTTTTATGTCTTTCCTTACATCTTTTTTTTTTCCTTTTTTGCACCCAAGTTTGCATCCCAAATTTACACCATTATTTGCATCATCATTTAGCATATTAATTTGTAACGTTTTTTGCTTCTTTTTAACGCTCAACTTTGCATCTTATTTTACATCTAGTTGTTGTCTTTTTTTGCATCTAATTTGGTGCCCATTTATGTGTCCTTGTTTTTGCCCAATTTGATATCCTTTTGTATGCCATGTTTTGTTCCCTTCTTTGTGTCAACTATTGCACAATTTTTCACTTCTAATTTAAAACACTTTGTATGTCAATTGTTTGCATTTTGTATTAATTCCTAGTTTAACATCCAATTTTACTTTCAATTTTGCATCCATGGTTACATCCGCATTTGACTTCTTATATAGAGTATATTTTTCTTTACATATATGACCCCCTTTATAGATTCATAGTGAAATATATGATAGTTTCTAAATATCATTAAAGCAGATATCACAATTCAAAATCATTTGTAAAGAAATTTAAGAGAAATTGACAACATCCATCCAAAAAAATAACAATGTGTCATTAACAATTTTCAAAACATGTATAAAATAGCAACATAATACTAATAAAATCAGTATTAATTTTAATCAAAACAAGTAAAATTCAAATATGATTAACAAATCAAAATATTTCATGAATATCGTTATTCTACGATAAATTAACAACATACATAAATCAAACTCATCGTATGATTACAAAATCAAAATGTCTCATTGATATAGGGTAAATTCACAACACCCATCTAAACATAACAATGTCATTCTACACAATAATTTCTTCATAAAAAACAATGCATGTGCATGCCTAGCTACCACCACCAAGATCATCCTCATGATCATCTTGACCATCCTCATTACTCTGATCCACATCATCACCAACACCGCAACTATCATCATCATCTCCTCCTTCACCACCATCATCCTCATCCTCATCCTCATCATCTCCTGATATATGTTGAACATAATTTGGATCATCGTCTTGGCAATCATTACCTATAGCATTCTGACAAAAAAAATCAATATTACATGTTAGTATTAATTACATAACACAACGCATGTTTTTGTTATACAATGTTAACCATAAAATGAGGTAAGATATACTAGCATTTGCACAAGATGTTGCAAAGGAAACGTCGTAAGGCATAAATTGAAAAATACAAATACAACAAAAGGATACTTTGATAAAGAATAAAAATATATTGAATGCTCAAATCAATGCCCCATTAACTGGAAGCATTTAGTAGACATATCTATCAACATTAGGATTATAAACAATGATCAAGAAATTTTCCATATACAAACAACAACTTCCACAACAACCTTTTGTCACATCCACATTTTAAGAAATGCCTTGGAACGTGATCAGAATCTTCCATATTGCCTTTTTCATTATGCAGATAAATCTTCCATATTGTTATTTTCATCATGAATATTGTTAGTTCATTGTTGTAAAGTGTTAGTGTGTTAAATTCAATACTATAAGTTCGACAAGTGAAAAACATTCCTCAATTAGCATAATATACATTTTTCTATCACCATGTATTTTTCAGTCAAAGAGCACAAGTAACATATTAACATGTATTTTCCCTTCATTATTTTCATCATAGAGCCAAGAAATCTACTCCTTATCTATAAAGTAACAAAAACATTTTGAAATAAGTTTAATATTTCAAGCCAGTGTCTAACCTATAAAGTAACAAAAACTTTTTGAAATAAATTTAATATTTTAAGCAATTGACTAACCTACTTTAATAATTGAAAAATTCTCAAAGATGAATTATACTCCATAATAAGAGAGCCAACATTGGAGCCCATACTTTCACTAAAACCAAAAGAAACACAACCACTTGTTAAGAAGAAATTCAAGTAATAATAATAAAACAAAAATAATAAACATTAAAGTATAAAATGGTATTTCCAACACACAAGTATAAATATACATGCTCTATGTCCATTGTTAGATTAAATGGGTGTGGAGAAAATTAGTAGAGAACCCAAAATTGTATTTCTAATTAGGATGGGTGGAGAAATGCTTTAAATGCGGGTTGTTGTCATTCTAATGAAACCCTTTCCAAAGGGGATGTTAAGATTCTGAGAGAAAAGCTAGGCTTGGTAGAGAACACCTTCCTTGTTAAACATTCCCCTACTGTAACCAAAAGGAAAGGGCAAGAGAAACAATAATTAGGTTTTTGTTCACAAGTTGTACAAAATATATAGGTGCTATTGATGTTTGAGTGAATAATGGGAGAGATTATTTATGAAATTGTGATAAGGCGCACCTAGTTTTGTCAGAAAGAGGCATATTAATGACAAGTGCATCACATTTAGGTAGCATTTCGTCAAGATTTGTCTCCAATGTTGCTCCAGTTTCCTTTTCCAATTCGGGTCCAATAGAAAGACGGTCGTGGTAAAGAAGCTTACAATTGAAGGGTTGTACAAAGGAACGCAATTCAATTCAACATCATGTAATGTTTATTATTATTAGATTGAAATTTTGAAACAAACAGAATGCATGCGTAAGAATTATGGAGCACTGATTTTTGAAAAGAAGTTTGCAACATCATGAAGTAGTACTAGATCCTAAGAATGAATACCTTCAAACACTTAAGTAGTTCTTTGCCAATACGCCCTACACCAATAGAACCAATAGTTTCCCCTTCTAGATCATATGACCTGTAAGAAATTGTTGCCACTTTCCAATCACCCTCAACAATTTGCTTATATCCAGGCACAAAGTTTCGCATCAATATGAGAATGCGCATTATCTCATCTTCTGCCACGGACACCAAATTACTTTCGCTGATCTTCAACCAATGATGATACAAACAAATCAATGGAATTAAAAAATATATCCAATATAAATAAAATGCGTTTTTTTAAAAGTAACTCCTAAAGTGAGAAAAATAAAGTTAAAAAATATAACAATGACAATTTTGTAGTTAAAGTGTAACCAAAACAAAAATATATATACAACAATAGAATAAATAAAATGCGTTGTTTTAAAAGTAACTCCTAAAGTGAGAAAAAATAAAGTTAAAAAAATATAACAATGACAATTGTGTAGTTTAAGTGTAACCAAAAGAAAAAAATATATATATATATCAATAGAATAAACCTATCAAGTGTGGATCAAGCAGTTTGTGTCGGATTTAGCCCATAAAATGTCATTTTCAAATTTAACAATAGAATAAACCTATCTAGTGTGGATCAAGTAGTTTGTGTTGGATTTAACTCATGAAATTTCATGTTCAAATTTAATGGAGAGGGGTCGATTTAATGGAGAGGGGTTGAGAGTGGGAGCCACTTGTGAAGGGTAAAAATTATTTCGTAAGGCACTTAGTGAGACAGAGCCTTGCACAAACCTATTGACAACATCCTACAATTAGACAAATCATTCTTCCATCAACCATTGGAGCTGATCTCAACCTAAACGTAGGTCACCACGATTAAAGAGAGGACATCATAACGAAACAACGAATTAAACATGGAACCGTCATTTCTAAAGGAAACAATGGTACCTAAAGTTGTTCGAAACGTTCAAAGGAAGGAGCAAAATGTCATTTATAAGAAAATAGTAAACTTCGTCCACAAAAACGCTACTTAGGGTGGAAATTGTTGGGAAAACCACCACAAGAAAGGAACAAAAAATGGGAAGGCTAGAAATGCAATTATCTTTGCCCTTGAAATGTCTGCTAAAAGGAGAGGAGAGTTCGAAGGAAATTAAAGAACTCAAAAGGAAGTCCTTGGAGTCATCATTGCCCGATTTGAGAGAGCTTCCATTTTTTGAAAGAGTTGTTTTACTTGCACCTCCCCTCTCCATTTTGTTAAAGAGTTGTTTCACTTGTTATGCTAGAGTTGTTCGGTTGTTATGGAGGAAAGGCATTCAACAATTTTCAAATTTGAACCTCTTTAGCAGTATAGTGTTCCACCCCTGATTCAAGCACCTGAAACTCTCTGTTTTATTTACAGGAAAATAAAGAGAGTGTTAGTCTATCTGTGTTTCTCAAGATATAATGCCCCATATCCAAAATACGAAAGCTACAGGAGAATAGTTATTACACAGTACAATCTCACCATTACAAAGGAGTCGATAAAAGACCAAATGCATTAAAGCTTTCCAAGAAATTGAAAAAACATACAATAACACAAGTGAAGATCAAGGTAAATCTGCAGTACATGTTGGATTGGGGATAAAGCCAATATCATAGCATGAGATTAACAATTAAATGAGTTGTAAATAATAATGGAATGATATGGAATTGAATAGCCTACCGGCTGAATATAAACAAGAGAGTTATTATTTCATTGTTATTAATTTATTATAAAATCACATTTTTTAAAACAATAACTATTTTTATTTCAATACCAACCATTAACTAATTTCTAAGAATAATTCTAATTATTGTTGTCCACTTCATCTTCTTTCCATTTCTTACCATGAGGGAAAAACCCAATACCATTCCTATATCTTAAAATTAACATTAAATATGTCAAAATAGCTCAAGCATATTTTGGAAAACAATCATTACAGACGGATTAAACAAAGAAGAGCGCTTTGAGATCTTCCGCAAATCTTTCAGAAATGTAATAAGAGCAAAATAAAACCCATGGGTAAGTACAGCCAAAAGGATAATGAATCAATCTAGTCACAGTAAATATCAATATGATAATCCAAGTAAGATGTATTGTCACCTTTCCTGATTTCAGCCCTCTTGGCATCGGTAGGTTACCTATATCCTTGGGAGAGAGATAAGGTGGTTCCTGTAGAAAGGAGACAGCGGACAACAAAATATTCAATTTAATCAATTGGATTATGGTTCGAGCCCCATTTGAGAGTAGTGGGGCTTGGCAATAAGAGATCCAATGATATCTAACAAAGCCAGGGAAGCCAAACTGTTGTTGAAATATTTGTCCAACAAAGTGGCCTGGTGGAAAGATGGACTTCGCCATAACTATTTCAAACAAAGTCGGTGATAAAAGGATCCCCTATCTCGCCATTCTGCGAGTCCTTGGCCCGTTTCCTTTGGAAACACTTATCATGTATCCCACACAATGGCAAGTGCATTAAGCTTGGGAAGACAATATGGACCATCCACCTATTTCTCAAGATGTGTCTCTCTAAGACGTGAATCCCTGGATGCTGGATCAAGGTATAACAACCCTTTTCCTTGATGGCACCTTTAAAAGAAACCTGGAATGGCAGGGGCAGGGAGCCTTCATTGACTTCAGATGAAATCAAGAGAGTCGATATTACGACAGGTTAGTATTTTCATGAACAAACAAGTGAAGGCTCAAGCCCTCTTCAAAGACCTCCAGCTTCCTGAAGCTCAAGGGGCCTGCTAGGCAACAGTGGTGGGTGATTCAATGATTATTCTAAGAGCTACTGTGCATGTCTCTTCCAAACAGTGATACACAACCCATTGGCACAAAAGAATTATTAAAAAATGCTGAGCTTCAGCCTTCAACAAGATCAAATTCCTTCATGTCTCAAGGCATCAAAACGATCAAATTTCTTGAATCTTCACCTCTCAAGGCATCAAAATGGGAAAAAAAAACCATCAAACTATCTAATAGTAGCATAAATGTATGGATACAACAGAGTGTCTGCACTAAAAGTCTGGAGAGAGGGATGGGATGATGTCAATGGTGGTGGGAACCAGGCTATTGGATCACTGTTGGAATTGCCAAAAGCTTAAGAAAGGATCAAGTTGTGTGATCCTACGGGAGGCATAGGAATGATGATGCTCGGCTCTCCTATCATCTAATGTCCAAGCAAGGAAACTCTTAAAAATATTATCTCTGCTCTGCTGAATGTAGGACTAGTCTAATAGGTGGAAGGTGGCTAATGTCCTTGGGCTACCTTAGCTGTTCGTGTTTAGTGATCTGTGGTATTATGACTCCTCAAGTCACTATTAAACCATGAGAACCATGCCCAGGCAGAATAGTGTGACATTGTGGATGAGAACCAAAACTAGACTCCTATAACCTCCTTTTTCATCCTTTAAATTGTAGAATTAACTGACTGTTCTAGTAATCGTTCTTGAGCACCTGAAGATGTGCACCCTAAATAATAAGAATAATACCCTGTAACATATGAATAGTCCATCCTATGCATGTAGGATATGCACATGAGGTCCAATAAAATCACTAACCAGAATACCAGGTGTTATTAAAGCCTCTACAGGTTGATATATATGAATGTTACAGTGTGCAGGAGTATGATTCAATTCCATACGAAAATACAAAACATCTGATAGGATTTCCTTATACCTCATAGGCAAACAACCATTGTCCCTTCTATAGATGAGCAGAATAAGTGCTTGGTTCTCTACACTAAATAAAGACAAAGTATAGTACTTATTGCTGACAAAATAGGATTTAAATCACGGTTCAATTGCTTGACATTCAGCTTGTCACAGAATTGTAGAGTGCATAATCATAAGTGATGTTGCGAGCCTCATTGCTCAAAGTCTAAGGGTCTTGCGAGCCATAATCACAGCCATGTATGGCATATCTTGTGATTATGGCATTTTATGAGGTCAATTCTTGTGAAGACATTTCAGTTTATAATAAATTTTGAACCTCAACAAAGTTTTGGCAAGACCTGGCTGAGCTAGGACATCAAAAACACAGTTGATATGAATGACATAATCTAGCCTCAAGAGGGAGCCTATTTTGTTTCATCACTCTAACAATCTATGAAGTGGTGGAAAGCATAACAACTTCCCCTTGAATATGACACCTAAACTGAGTACAAATCCTAAATGATGCAGCCCTTGGTGCATGTCTCTCAGAGTATCGATATTTCAAATGTTGAAAGCTCTTGTGCCCATTTGATATGCATTCGATTGCAGTTCCCCTGAAGAAAGAATCTTATAAAGGTGAGGCCATGGCCAATATGTTAGCCATATCCATTGGAGTTGCCATTGCTTGACAACTTTAGTGTGATCAGTCCCACCATGATTCACATTGGCTTCTACTCAACACTAGCTGTTGCTATTGTAAGAGTATTCAAGCTCGTTGAACCCATAGTATTGATAAGAGTATTCTTTGGGTCTCTGGTTTTCAAGTTCTGCCTATGTTTTCCTCTCAGTATCATTATTTCAAATGTTGAAAGCTCTAATTCCCATTGTTGTGTATTTGATTGTGGTTTCCCTGAAGAAAGAAGCTTGTAAAGGTGAGCCCGAGGCCAATATGTTGGCCATATCCATTGGAGTTACTATTTCAGCTTATGGGGAGGCCAAGATGAATGCATGGGAGGTGATTCTCCAGTTAACTGCAGTTGCATGTGAGACTACCCAATTGGTTCTCATACAAATTCCACGAACATTAAAAGGGATTAAGTTGAATCCCATCACATCTTTGTTGCTCCTTGTTGCCTTGTTTTTCTAAGCACCCCCTGGGCCTTAGTAGAATACCCATTTCTGATAATCAGGGTCTCTTCCTTTGATTTGGATTACATGACATTTCTGCTTGTGCCTTGGCTCTTAATCTTACAGTGTTTCTTCTGCTAGGAAAGACTTCAGCCTTGACTATGAATGTTGTTGGTCTTGTCAAGGACTTGCTGCTCATAACATAATCTTTGTCTGTAATAAATGAAAAGGTTACAGTCATAAACTTGAGTGGGTGTGGACTGGCTTTTCTGGCTGTCTGTTACTATAATCATTTGAAACTTCAAGCTCTCAAGTCCAATGACAACCAACCAAAGTACCTCAGCAGTGCAGCTGATGCCAATGATGAAGGAGAAGGTTTGATAATGACGAGTGGGAGATTCTCAATCAGAGATTCAGAACCAGTAGAGAAAAATCAAACTCAAGCTTCAGGATTAGGTATTTAGATCATTAATATTGTCTTGTGCTAGAGATTACTGTTCTTGGATTGGCTCCTCTATGCCCAGATCTATTTGCAGGGAACAGGCCAGTCATTCACAGTGAAGAAGATAATGACAAGATTAGTGTATAATGATGGACAGGATGGTGCCACGGTGCCAACCTAAATCTCAAGTAAGGAGACATCTGTTCATCAATTTTTCAAGAAGCATGGCCTACAATTCAATTGCTCTAAGCTTATCACTTCTTCCACCTGTCAAATAAATTGTTTCTTGTTTGTTTAGTTGACTATGGTTCTAATAAATATACTATTGTTTGATGTAAAAAGACAAAACAAAACAAAAAATATGGAAAGTTGTGACCCCATTTTCTAACTACAAATTGAAATCGGATTACCATAGTGACCACCTTTGCTTATTGGAATCAAAAAGGGGGTGGGTTATGCACAATCCTCCGTATCATTTGCTATTACCAGAGATAATTAAAGCCACCCTAAACTCAAGTCTTAACTATGCTAATAGGGTGTTTGGGGAGGGGGATCCCTTACCAACCCACTATAATCTGCACAAAAGCATCCTAAGAACATATGCAAAATCAACCCTTCAATGAAATGATCCAAGAATATAGGTACTCAAACATTGATTTTATCAAAGAAAAATACAAGACAGAAAGAAAAGATCATAACAAGGATTAGAAGAGTCTAAGAACAGTGCTCACTGTCTACAGAGCCAAGACGAATGCAGAAGAGTTCTTCCTTCAGTTCCCCATCTGAGAAATCAGTTGCATGCCAGACCCAAGTTTTATCACTACCTGCGTGCTCCTGAAGTGACATTGGGGAATGAACTGCAAGGCAAAAAGTTGAAATATTTCCAGAAAGTTGAAATATGGCAAATTTTTCCAATCAAGAACTCTAAATAATTTCATTAGGACAAGGCGTAGAGGATTCATGACGGCGACAAGAAAACAATGGCGCTTTGCAATTTTAGCACTATCTTGCAGAAAAATACCTTTTCTGAAATTGTTTTGACCACGAAGAAACGTAGATGAACTGTTGGAAGTTGTGCAGAGAGAGATCTGGTGGCTCGTGGATCGATTCTGGGGCAATGTTTATGCGATTGCAAACCATGATTGTTCATATGCGAGCTACTGAGCTCGTTGAGAGGGATACGCGCAATGGCGCCAAACTACCAAGAGGATTTGAATTTAAAGGCGGGATAGAATATCTACCATCCGATCATGTCATCGACGGCCATATATTTGTGTTTCAGTAAAACAGATTTTCAAAGAATTTGAAATATTATACATTTTATAGAATTTGAAATATTATACATTCTATTATTTAAGCTGAATAATAGTTTTACTTTGGAAAAATAATTGGGCACATCAAATAAAATATTGATGCGATAGACATAGAACTCCGAAACAATAATGCACCCTTCTCTAGCTGATGTGTCAATGCTTTCTTTGAAGTGGAACTTAAAGAATTAAGTAATTATTCATTATTAAATTGGGATTTTATATAAATTAATTGATTATTTATTAATGTTAATTTCATTTTATAATTTTATAGTAATTTTTAATAGATTTTTGTTAAAGATAATTATTTGAGCTATTATTGTATCAATATTTTTGTTGTGTCTTTTATTATTATATTTTAATCCACTTTAAACATGCTCAAAATATGTTTTCATCTTCATTTGTGGAGATTATCTACTTGCATATTCAAAAAGTTTTGATGTAGTTTTTGCCTTGAAAAATGATTATTGTGATTGTAATGGTGAGAAATTATTCTATAAACAGTGTTAAGTGTTATTTAGAATAAATGAGAAATTCTTTTTGAATATATAAGACTAATCTTTTAGAGAATAGATATATATTCCCTAATTATCACATAAATAAGGGGTTAATCTTGCATTTAGTGCTTTATCTCTATAGAGTTTCGCTAAACAAAGGGAATACCTCCTCCTGCATGACTTCAATTGTCCCTCCCTCTTACAGGATTGCAAAGCATTAAGAATTGAATCTTCTTTATTTTTAAGATGTAGTCTTGTTGAATATACCAAAAACATAGTAGGATTCTTTCATTATTGACAAAATCAAGCACATGTGCAAGGGAAGTATTCATCTATGGATGGTTAACAAGTTCATTAATAACTACAAGCAAACGCTTCAAACTATGTATTTAATGATCTCTAGTCATCATCTAAAGAGTTCAAGAATCAAATCAATTCCAACCTAAGTTCTAAGTATATGGTAAACCTCTACTCTAGAGGTTCTATTATTGTAAAATTTCACAACTATGGAAGTTGTGGCAAGGTCTCAAAGGAGGGACTTTCTTTTTGGGGCAAAACTAACCTTTTTTCAAAAGATAGTTTCTATAATTGAATCCATCTTCAATATCCATTTCTTCAACCCCACTCCGCCGGATTTGAATATTGAATCCCCCCTACTTATTTTGGGATGAGATGATCTTTCAAAAGCCAACATAAATATATTGGGGACTTACAACAATATACAAACTAAGCAAGGAAGGGTATACACACATGTGTTAGAATTTGAATTGAAGTTGACTTGAGCAAAGGTATAACATTGCATATTTAATTAAATATTGGTGATTTTAACAACCACGTCCATTAGATTAAGATAATGATACTTTATGTGTATCTATATGCAAAGACAAAATACTTGAAAGGCACCTTCCCAACAAAAAAGGTCATTATAATAAAAATGGAAAAATAACAAGTTGATGGGTGGTATGATTGAATGAAGAATCAAAGGGAAAGAAATAAGAGACATCCAAGTTTAGTCCTAATAAAATATTTTATGGCCCCTTCCAAGGAGTGCGTTATTAAGAGGGACACAAACATGATCATGGAGTCTGTGCTAAAGTCTTATGGGAGAAATAGGAAGCATGTGAATGAGATATTATGGATTTCAAAAGAGAAATCATGGTATTCAATCCAATAGAAGCAAGGGGATTGGTGCTACTTGAGACTCCATAAGCTCTAAATCAATTGGTGAAAGCAAGAAGTCTAAAAGATAAATGCAAAGAAAGGAATATCCATCTATGTACAAATCTACAATAAATAAATTCAAAATTATACAGTGTTTCCATATAGACAATGTTAGGTCCCTATAACACTAGTGATTCCCCCATTACTAGTGTCATTGTGGCCCTTATTGTTATTGTTGTGCCCTTATTGTCCCCATATTGTTATTATTGTGCCCCATAGAAGCCCACTATTGTTATTTTTGTGCCCTTATATTATTATTGTTATGTTGACTTTGATTATATTGTGACCCCTTAGACTCCTATATATAGAAATGAGGCTTTGTCATTTGTATCATCCAACAATTGTTCTTTTGTGTAATGTAAAGGAGGTTGCCCCCTCGAAGAGGCTGATTTCTAAGTTGTTGATCTATCTTTTCTATCTTTTTGTGAGTTGGTTTCATAATAGACAACCTAGGTTCGAACCCTAAAAAGTGTAGGGTCTTTGTGAGTGTTTGTGAGGGAATGTGTTTGACATCACATAATTGGATTCCCTTCATCATCAAAGAGACATGTGTCCCAAAAGTCAATTTGGTTTAAGTGGATGTTAATATGATACATTGTATATTTTCTAAGGGTAGTAGCACAATTGGAAAAAAGCATGTTGGCAAGCCCTTGTGTATCCAAGTGATCGAAAGTTCAATCCCCCATACATATCTCACCAATTGAACTTAAAAAAAATACGATACATTGTATATTGCAAAGCCATTAAGTTAAGTAATGACCTTGGCTAACCCAAATATTTAATTAGAATTTAAGCTCAAACACAACATTAGAAATGAAACCTTCACTCTAGATCTAAGGATATAGGGGTCAACATTGGATATTGGATACAAGACAAGGTGATCAAATGTATCTCTTGGACTAGCATTTTTTACAAAGGAATACAAATTTTAATGCTTATATTAACATGTATGTATAATATAATAATGAAATAGTCACTCTTTAGTTCATGGATAAAAGTGTTGGTGTGGAAGGAAATCTCGAGGGATGTGTCACTATAGTCATAAAAATTGCATTTATTGTGGCACATGGAGAACTTATTAATTGGGTGTAGCTTTAAAAATGGATAGGAGTGTTATCCTCCCCACCTAACTGCAATTCCTACAAATGACATATTTAGTGATTAATGAGTATATTGTTGTAATAATTTTGAACCCTGTGTTAAGAAATCCCTATGCAATCCAATTTAACTTAGGTACCATCCTCAAAATCAGGAGCAGTCATTTGTGGGTTTCCTTAGAATGTGTATTTCAAGGAAGAATGTGTACTTTGTCGATATGTTGAAAGGTTTTACGGTTTTTGTGTTTTAGTGTACCATGTCATGTTTGACATTGAGCGTTGGGTGTGTTGGAAGCCAACTCTTGGTAAACTCAAATACACTTGTCCTAAGGAGGGAGTTGGGGTTTTAAGGTTCTCTGGTTGTAAAAGCTTTCAAAGTCAATGTTTTTCATCCTCTTCTTGCATATTGCAGCCTCAAGGCCATTCGATGAGTTGGTGGTCATGCTTAAGGTTTTCATCCTATTCTTGCATTGTGCTTAAGGTTGATTGGTACCTTGTTCCATGAATTATGATCAACTTTGGGTCCTCTTTCAGTAGACACCTCCTAGCCACAGTATTAAAGGCAACATATTGGTTTCCTTTACTAATTTTAGCTTGTAATAAATTTAGATGTAATGGTTGTCACACGCGTTCATATACAGCTACCTCATAACAAAGCTAACACAAGCACTTCTACCCATGCCTACATCACATCACAGAGGAGGAATCAATCAATATTATTCAATATCCCGCATTCGAGTATCCCTCCTTTGAGGATTCAATCCAACATTTATGGAGATCAGGTCATCCATTTACAATAACTAGCTTTGCCATATAGCATGTTCATATTCCTATTGTCATGGCCGAAAGTACCACCGACATATATCTTATGCAATACGAATAAATAATTAGAATGCCTCAATGGATGCAATTCATCCTATAATGCATAATGCATATATTAGATAACCCGAACCATAGGCTCTACCATTTCAAAACAAAATCATTTATCATACACAATCAATAATTCGTCTGCCACAGTTGCATGACACGTTAACATGTGTATCTTAGGGATTATGCACAATTAATCAGAAGCGCAGCATTGGATGCATAGCACAAATAACTTGTACCATAGTTTATACAGTCGAGCCTTAACCACAGTTAACAAATTTGCATAGCGGCTCAAGCACGACTATTTACTATCTTAACAAAAGACAGGTTAACACCAATTCTACATAAGATCCACATACTGTGACTGTAATTAGAATTTCATTTATGTGCATCCATAAAATCATCTCATTAACGCCACATGCAGTGCATTTAAAACTCAAACAAATTCTCTCATATGCTAAGGAATTTATAACATAGAGGGTAAGAAACCAACATACAGAACAATCCATGCAAGTGAGTCAAACTAGATCAAAAGAGAGAACGACACTTGGAAAACAGAGCACCGCTACCCAACCTAGAAATGACTCTTTAGTTCACCACCGAGTCAAGGTTCTTGCCATGGATCAACCGCCTCCAATTGATCTATGCAATGGTTATTTAATACCTTCTTTCATGATATGGTTTCCATTAGCGGTGTCTCGCTTTTATGGATATTTTTATCCATTTGCGTAGGCTTATCTCATAAAAGCTCACCTTTCTCTCCCATGAGGATTTTCCTCATAGAAGATTGCCTTTCTCTCCCGCACAACTTTTATGTTTTTCTCAATGGATATTTATCTCCAGTCCATCCAACTTATCTAGAATTAAATCGAGAAGCTTTACCATGAAAGAATTATCCTTTCCCATTCACCAATGTGATTTGGCAAGAATCTCATCTCTTGGTGTCTCGCATTTCCAAGTGATTAATTTATTAATAATGTATTTACTTTTTATATTACACATCATACCTAGCTTTTCTCAGCTTAGGTTTGCAAAGTTTGACACACAAGGGAGGGGTGTTACATTTTGGATCCCTCTCTTTCCTTAAGATCCCTCCAACTGCAGCTAGAGTTCTTAGATGACTGTAAGGAGGAAGCCCCTATTGGAAAGGGACAGATAGTTTGAAGGTGTCTATCTTGTTGGTAATTCCTATATCGAAAAGTTGTATTTTCATAGTCCAGGGGTTGGGAATACACAATTCCCATCCACTTGAGCTCAATTTTATCTTGCAAAACTTCATTGGGATCTACCTAAACACATATGCAAACATAGGTGAAAATGCCTTTCAAAAGTCTTTCCATGTCTACTTTGACGAATATTCCAATAAAATTTCCCACTTTTTCTAAGAGATCTAGATGGGTAAAGTGAATGGGAAAACTAGGAATGTTACCCATACTAGAGTAGTCATCGGCAACATAGTGAGAGGATTGAAGTTGGGAAACCATGGCTTCACTAGAATACCAACTCATCCCAAAAACCATGGACCTTGGTCAAGGATTTTTTTCTTATCCTCAAGACATTTGAAGATCACCACAAAAAAACATGGGTCTACATCCACCCAAACCGGCGTTCATCCAATCCTATCATAATCGAATAGGAAAACGCTACTTTTTCAATAGAAAATGGGGAATGAAAGTATCACCCAAGGATAATGACCATCACATCAAGTGCTCAATCATAAGGGAGGAGCAATAATTTGACAATCACACGTCCTTGATTTCTGTTGATTTAACTCTGAACACTCACGTAATATTCTCTTGCTTGGTGAATTAAACACCACTGCATGGAATGGACGAGGATTGAGCCGAACCCTGGATGAAGCCCACTTCATTCTCATCTAAACACAAAACTATATATACGTCAAAGCTATTACAATAGATTCTGACTGTCAACACCTCGAGGTTCTGTTTATATGTGGCTACCTTTTATGGTTACTATTGAATGTGTGATTGGCAATAGTAATGGCAACTTAGGGCTGCCAAATTTCCTTCGATTCCCTCACTACATCCTAACGCAAATAGTTGTTCAATGCCTTGGTTGTCTTTCAAAACTGGTAGGCAGCGTCTTCTTTGATATTTCTCGATGGTTTTAATTCCACTACAATCACAACTTTCATTTACATAAACTTCGTGTTTTCGCACGAGCGACGATTGTTCCAAGGTGAAATGTCACTTGGATGGTTTCAATGTTGTTGACCCATCATAACTAACTAACGGATATGCCCATTACAATTTTATACCACCCCATTATCAATATCAATTATGCATGGGAACCAATTAAAGCAACTTTTCACATTAATTTTATATGAGCATGAGAACATGTGTTAACAAGCAGCCCATAAAGCCTCATTTTGAATGCCATAGTCACTTAGAAGGAATTCCTCTTGTAGTAGCATCCTCCCTACTAAACTTTGCTAGTGCTAACATTAGAACCACCATTACAACAAGATATCTTTCTAGTGTTAACAACACCATTACAGTAAGATACCTCAAGAGAGACAGAAAATTTAAAAAGTATGATAGTAAGACGTATCCAAAAGATGGTATTGAAACTAGTAATTGTTCACGAATCCATAAGATTGTAAGGTCATTCTCATTATCATAATCATTTTCATCATCATCACCATCATCCTTGTCATTGTTATTGCCATCATTACATTATCATCATAATCACCATTCATGCCATCATCATCATCATTATGGACATTGTTTGCAATTGTTCATAATTGTAGATGTTGTAAGAAATATCATCAACCCAAAAAATGTGATTAGTGCTAGAAAAGGGTTGTTTAGGACACATTGATATACGTAAGAGAAATAACAACTCTATTTTTGACAGATGATCGATGATGATCATCATCACCACCATTATCATCGTCATTGTCATTTTTATCATCCCCATCATCATCATTAATGTAATTTCTATCGACATTGTTGTAATCATGCATCATCATCATTCATGCCATTATTGTTTTTGATGATGACCCAGATGAAAATGATGATCATGACACCAAAGATAATGCTTATGATTATGACAATGACAACATCTAAAATTGGGAAGATTCGCCAACGTCATTAGCATCGTCATCATCATAATCATTGCCATCATCATCATTGTCATTGTAACCACTATCGTCTTTATCATCATAATCACAATTCATGTCATCGCCATCATCTTCATTTTCATCATTGTCAATATTATTGACATTGTCATCAATTGTTCATAATTGTCAATGCCATAAGGAATATCATCAATGCAGAAAATATGATGAGTGTTGGAAAAGGGATGCAAAAGCGAACATAGAAATGGGGGCAACAATAGAAGTAAAATTGGATGAAAAGTGGATACAACATAAGTAGATGCACAACAACATGAAAAACCTGACACAAAAGTGGATGCAAAAGTAGATGTAGTTGTCAATGCAAACTTGGATGCAAACATGAAGGCAAAAGTGGAAGCAAACATGGGTCCAATGGTAGGTGTAAAACTTGGCACAAATTGTGGTGAAACAAATGTGGATGCAACAACGGAAACAAAAGTATATGCAAAAATGGATGAAACAAAAGTGGATGCAATAGGGGATGCAAACGTGGAAGCAAATGTGGTTGCAATGGTAGGCGCAAGATATGGTGCAACAAAAGTGGATGTAACAATAGACAAAAAATATGCAAAATAAGATGCAAAAATGGATGTAAAAGTGG
Source organism: Pinus tabuliformis (assembly GCA_031772625.1). NCBI lineage: Eukaryota > Viridiplantae > Streptophyta > Pinopsida > Pinales > Pinaceae > Pinus > Pinus tabuliformis. The sequence continues at coordinate 1,195,155,017 of CM062817.1, read as the reverse complement.
AAGCAAACATTGATGCAACAGGAAAAACAAAATTGGATGCAAAAAATGGATATAATGTAAGTAGATGCAAAAGTAGATACAAAACGAGATGCAAAACCCAATGCATAAACCTGACATAAAAGTGGATGGAAAAATAGATGCAATATTTGATGAAAAAGAGGATGTGAACATGGATGCAAAATTGGAAGCAAACATGGATACAACAGTGAGTGCAAAACATGGTGCAAATTGTGGCATAACAAAAGTGGATGTAATGATAGATGCAAAAAAAGAATCAAAGTATGATGCAAATGAAGATGTAAAAAGGGATGCAAAAAGTAAAATTTAAAATGGGTGCAACAGTGGATGCAAAATTGTGTGCAAAAGTGGATGCAATAGAAGTCGATGCAAAAGTAGATGCAAAACGAGATACAAAACCCGATGCAAATCCCGGTCCAAAATTGGATACAAAAAGGGATGCAAAAATAGATGTAGTAGTTGATGAAAACCTAGACGCAAATGAGGATGCAAACGTGGATGCAAAATTATAATCAAAAGTGGGTGCAAAAGGAGGTGCCAAACTAGGCGCTAATTGTGGCACAAAAATATTAGATGCAATAGTGGGTACAATAATAGATGCAAAAGAGGATGTAAATATGGATGCCAAACAAGAGGGCAAATTGGATGAAACAAAAGTAGATGCAAAATTTTATGCAAAACTAGACACAAAACATGATGTAAAACTTTGCGCAAAAGGGATGCACAAATGGATGAAAAAATGGATGCAAAAAAGGATGTGAAAGTCGATGCAAAAGTTGATGCAAGTGTAGGTGCAAAAAGTGGATGCAAATGAGGATGCAAAAGTATGTCAAACAAAATTAGGTGCCAAACTTGATGCAAAACCTGGAAAAAAACCTAGTGTAAAGGATGACACAAAACTTGGCATAAAATTTGGTGCAAAACGTGGTGCAAAACCTATTGCAATACCTGGTGCTAAACTTGGTGTAAGATTTGGTGCAAAACTTGATGCAAATTTTGTGTCAAGTTTTGCACCATATTTGATAAATGGATACAAATAGCACCAAAAATGGGCTCTAGATGCAAAAAAAGAAGTAAAAAGGGACGCTAATCGCTGGTTTTGTTGTAGTGTATAGTCCTCCAAGGTAGCAAAAGCCTATGTTAAGCTAGCTCTAAGTCAATTTCCTCTAGTGAACACCACTTCCCCCATTGAGAAATAAACATAATCCAAGGATATTGAAAAGAGAAACCCTTCAAAAGAAAGGTGAAAATGAGACTTCATCTAAGGATATTGAAGATGGTCATCTTTTAGAAAAGAAGGAAGAAGAGGTAGGAATGGAGTAATAGGATGAGGTCCACGTCTTCTCTTCTTTTGCTTCCTGTTCAATTGTTTTAAAAAATAATAGGCATTCCTCCTCTCCATTAATAAGAGGTAGGAAGGACTAGAGAATAAATTTCCAAAATCTAGTACCCAACATTCTTTACGCTCCCATGACTTTATTGGAACCTCTTCACTCAAATATTAAAAATTACTTTCTTTTGTATCATTTTGTGTAAGAAATTTTTAGAGTATACTTTTGTTCTCAAGAAACTAATAAGTTCAACTTTCAAAATGTCTAACATTAAATATCCCTTACACTCTTATATCCCTTACTCTCCTTTCCTTGAGAAAATAATAAAATTTTCTATCTTTTTAGACTCTCCATAAATTTTCTGTATGATCTTATTCAAACGTGCACAATAACAATTCCTTTATTAATACAAATTCTCTATTCTCATTTAAAAAATAAAGTTATAACTTTTTAAGAACCAGCGTATTCACAATTGAAACCCTCTCACATATAATTTTTATTCATTTTAAATATGAAATAAATTAATAAACCTTCACTTATTAAGAAAAACAATTATATATATATATATATATATAATATCTGATTACGTTTATAATTGGCCCCTCTAAAATGTAAATTATGATTTAACTATTAGCTTTTAATATATATTAACTGTAATTCTTATTCCTTTCCAATGTGAAATAAATGATTGAACATATTTGATTATGACATACTTTAAAAAGACAATGTTATAGGTTAGAATTGAATACGTTCATTAATTTATTATATATTTAAAATGAATATGAATTAAATACGTTCATTAATTTAATACATATTTAAAACGAATAAGTATTATATTTAATATATATTAAAAGTTAATAATTATATCAAAATCTACATTTTAGTGGGTATTTTAAATATAGTTCAATTTAATATTTAAATACGAATTACATATATACATATAAAATCTTATTCAAAATTTTATTATTTTAAATGTGGAAGAAATTAGAACGTATTCAATTCCCATAACATTGTCTTTTTAAAAAATTTCATAATTAAAAAGGTTCATTACATATTTTTTTTTTTTTTTTCACTTTTGGTTCACGGATACCATGGTCAGTGGTCCGCTACGTCCAGGATCGGAAGTCTCTAGGGTGGACCCCACCCGAAGGGGGTCACACCCCTCGGCCATCACAGACCTAACCCCAAGAGCTTTCGGGTTCGACCTTGTGACCTCCCATTGGCGAGGCCCCGGCTTGACCAATTGAGCTAACCCTTGGAGCTAGATTCATTAGATATTATATATATATAGATAAATATATAATAATAATAAAATAATAAAATCAAAATATAATCATTAATAATTTATAACCTTTCACGAAGCCGCATCGTCGGTTTGTTATATTTATAATTGAATATCCCTACAATAATTAGCTTTTAATATATATATCCAATATAATTCTTATTCAATATATTAATGAACATGTTTAATTCTGACATATTTTTAAAAATTATGACATTTAATTTCGATGCTCTCCTTAGGTTTCATGGCTCATAAACAATTCATCGTGTGCTCCTAAGAATATTTGACTTGAATGCTTGAAAACTTAATAGATGTATGAATTATTGGGTAGTATATAATGGTAATAGATGTATTGGGTATTTTAATAGTTTAAAATGAAATGTACAAAAAGTTTATGGGTATCAATGATGATGATATAAATAGCCGATGAAAATAAAATAGCCTTATAAGAATACTTGATATAGTGAGAAGTATCAAAAGGTCATTATTATTAAGAAATATGATTATCAGAAATAGTGTATTTTTGTTGTTGAATTATTTATTAAATGTTATATTGTTAGTATTTTTATATGTGGTTTATGTTTAAAATATAAGAAATTAGATGGTAATTTTATTATGATTTATAGTTATGAATTTTTTATTCGATACTATTGGATTGGCCATTTACAGTGATTAAGTTTTATATTCACTGGAAAAAATAAGCATGAAGCTAGGTTTTGCAGAAGAAGATCAATGTTGGGCACCATGGAGGGCCGAGAGGGGGGAGCTCTACTCCCTCCTACAAGCAGACAATCTCCAATTCCTTTAAGAAACCACTAGAAGTTGAAACCGAGTGTTGAGGAAAAGGAAAATAGGAGAACAGAAACACACAGCGGCAAGAAGATAAGCAGGAAGAAGTCAGAAAAGAGAAGCAAATAGAGGGAGATAGCCAGAAAGATGAGCACAGAAGTCAAGCATGACCATGCAAACCTAGGGTGACCATCACACCCCGAGTGGTGTTAAGTGATCCAGTGCTACAGGCGCATAGGGAGCACATGGCGAATTATGCAGTGATATGTAAATTCATGGGGTTATGGGTTATGGAGAAAGCTTTAAATGCTTGGGAAAAGAATCATTGGAATCCTAAGGGAGACATAGATCTGCACCTTGGATCCAAGGGCTTCTTCACAGTCGTTTTTACAAACATAGAGGATAAAGATAAGGTGTTTGATGGAGGACCGTACTTCTATGATACTGCAAGCCTCTATATGCGACCATGGATGATGAATTTTGTCCCGGAGTGAGAGACATTTACTTCAGTTCTAATATGGGTAAGACTCTATTCCCCACCTCTAGATTATTGCCAGCCAGAATCATTAAAAGCAATAGGAAATAAGCTAGGGCATTTTTTGAAAATATTAGAGGCCACATTGTGAGGAAAATACACCTCCTTTGCACGTATATGCATAGGAATGGACTTTTCGGGAGCTCTACCGGATGAGATAATTCTAGAAGTATATGATGAAGAATGGGTGCAGGCGGTGGACTACAAGCATGTCCCTTTCTAATGTCACAAATGCCATGGACATAGGCACCTCTTCAAAGACTGTCCTTTAAACAAAATCAAGAGCAATATTAAAGCCACCTCAGGGAAAAAGATGAAAATTTTCACCAAAATGGGAGGTAGAGGTAGAGGAGGAAGAAAGAACCAGAAGAAATACAATGAGGAAAAGTAGCTCAGTCAGAATAGGTTCAAGATTTTAGAAGAGGAAGAGGGGCATGATAAAGAGAACCAAGAACTGGAGGATAGCCATGTAGAAAGGGAAAAGGAGGACAGCATGGAGAATAGACCTGAAAACAACCAACACAAGGAGGATCTACCGAGCACTATGAAACTTGATAGGGACCAAGAGATGACCGCAAGCGAAGTGGGAATGGAAGATCATGATCTGCAGGACATTATTGGAAGGGAACATCTCGATCTGGAAAAGTTCCTGGAGTAGGGACAAACCAAAGGAGTGGATTCATTACCTCCAGAGGAGCTTAACAGAGTGCAACAGCTATTCCTCTGGAGAACTCAGGAAAAAGGTGTGAGGGTCAAAAGAAATTATGATAGTCAGAACAACAAAGGGGTGAAAACGATGGAGGCAACAATGGGGCAAGCTCCCAAGAACCCAGGTAGGAAAAGAGGAAGAAAAAGATAGAATGAGCTGCTAATAGAATATGGGAAGCTCATGATCAACTCAGGTAAGATGGAAGACCTAACTAGTTATTCATTTACAAATCTTTCTTAATGAAGCTTACCACATGGAATATTAGTGGTCTAGCAAGCAAAAGGAAACAAAGAAATATCAGCAATAGAATGAAAGAGGAAAAACCAAATATGATATTTATCCAGGAAACAAAATGCTCAATAGACTAAATAAGATAAATACACAACAAATGGCTGATTAAATATGAATATCTAGAAGTTAAAGAAACAACAGGAGTAATTCTCACACTTTGGAACCCTCAGAAAATAGGAATTCTAGATGCTGAAGCATCTAGGAACTATCTATCAGTGGTCATCGAACCTTTGGGTGACAAGGAAGTTTACTTAATCACAAATGTTTATGGTCCACAAAAGCCTGAAGACAAACTTAGGCTTCTTACCTCATTGGAGGAATTAAGAGAAAGACATTTGGGTATCCCATAGATTCTTTTAGGGGATTTTAACATGATCAGATCCCTATCGGAAAAAAAAAGGTGGAACCCAATCACTTGGCAGAGATTCCATAGCATTTCAGAATTTCATAAACAACATGTGGCTAGTAGATACAGAGACAAGTAATGGTATCTTCACCTCGAATAATAAAATGGGAGGAGAGTCTCAAGTGGCCTCAAAACTAGACAAATTTATTATCTCGGAGGACCTCATCCTTACAGGCCTTGACGTTTTAGCTATGATACTCCCTTTTGGTGGCTCGGATCACTGGCCTATTCAACTTGAAGCATCCTTTATAGGAACTCCAAGAAACAGACCTTTTAGTTTTCAAAACATTTGGCTTACCCATCCTGACTTCATTAGCCATATTGAAAAATGGTGGACAGAGGATATGAAAGTTCAGGGCACTAAAATGTTCCTTCTGTAGTATAGATTGAAACACATCAAACTCGGGCTTAAAGATTGGAATAAGAATGAGTATGGAAACATATTTGAAGCTAAAAAAGTAGTTGAGCAGAAGCTACAGGAAATTAATTAGATCCTCATCATAGATGGCTTCAATGAGGAGAGAAAGGAACAAGTTGACTACCATCAACAAGAATGGGAAAGATTATGCAAGCAAGAGGAGATATTTTGAAAACAAAAATTGAGCATACAATGGTTAAAATAAGGAGAAAGGAATACAAGGTTTTTTCATAAATCTACCATGGATCACAGGGCTCATAATAGGATCTCAAAAATCAAATATTCTCAAGGAAATCAACTCAATACCCACAAAGAAATAGAAGTTTCTCTAGTTCAACATTTCCAAGGAATAGCAGAGGAACCTCTCATAGACAGATCACAATTCATCAATGACTTTACAAAGCATATTCCTAAGTTGGTGACAAGAGAAGACAATTATAATCTAAACAAGCTAGTGAATAAAGAGGAGTTTAGCAAAGTAATCAAAGAGATGCAAAATGGGAAAGTGCCAGGTCCATATGGTTTCAATGTTGACTTCTTTAAAGCATGTTGGGACATAGTCAAGCATGATATCCTCGATGTGGTGGACTCAAGGAAAAACAAAACCGTTTTGAAGGTGCTCAACACCTCTTTCATATCCTTGATTCCAAAGCAGGATAATGCTATAACTCCAGATAGATTTAGACCAATAGCATTATGCAATGTGGTGTACAAAATCATCTCCAAAATAATTGCAAACAGGCTTAAACCCCTTCTTCCAACTCTCTTGTCTGAGGAGAAAACAGGATATGTGGAAGGAAATCAAATTCTCAACAACAACATTCATGCTCACGAGGTGGTTCACTCACTTAAGAGCAATAGGCAGGTAGAAATGATTATACAACTTGATCTAGAGAAGTTTTATGATAAACTAAGCTCGGTATACATCAGGGAAGTTCTAATAACATATGGCTTTGATCATAACTAGATAAGATGGGTAATGGCCCTGTAACCACATCCAGTTTTTCAATCATGTTAAATGGTTCACCGTCCAAAACCTTTAAACCTTCAAGAGGAATCAGACAAGGAGACCCACTCTCACCCTTCCTATTTATTGTCATGATCGAAGGGCTAGGCAAAGCTATCAATTTTCCAAAGTTGAAGGAAAAATTTAGGGTCTCAAACTCACCCTGAATGGAGATGCTCTGACCCATCAACAATTTGTGGACAATACCGTGCTACAGGGTACACCCACGGTGAAGGAAGCTCTAGCCTACAAACAAATCCTGAGTGACTTTGCAAAGGCTGTGGGTACAGAGGTAAGCCTTGCCAAATCGAAGTTTTTCTTTTTTAATATTGACATTCCTATTTAGAGAAATATATCTAGAATTCTTGGCTTTCAAAGAGATATACTACCCTCCAAATATTTTGGAGTACCACTAATAGACAAACCTCTAAGCAAAGCAATTTGGGATCCTGTTACTAATAAACTCCAAGACAAAATCCGGAAGTGGACAAATAGGTCTTTGAATTTAGCAGGAAGACTAGTGCTCACAAAATCTATCCTCCAAATGGTCCCAATCTTTATGTTTTTAGCCCTTCCAACTCCTAAAGGAGTTATGCAACAATTCAAAAATATCCAAAGAGATTTTCTTTGGGGCAAAGGGGAAGAGAAAAAAATGGGCTTTGGTGGCCTAGGAAAAGATATGTAAACCTAAGACACATGGAGGCTTGGGACTTGATGACGCTAAAACACTAAACAAAGTTTTGGGGGCAAAACTATGGTGGAGATGGCTAAAAGAATCAGCTTCCCCTTGGGCCAAAATTTGGAAACAGAAATATGCAAACAATTGGCAAGAAAGGGATCATATTAGAATGTTAGGGCTCATTAAAGGCTCCCACATTTGGAATAAAGCCTGGGAGAATAGAGCAATTGCTCAGAAACACAGTTTCTGGGAAATCAAATATGGAAACCTTGCTTGGTTTTAGGAAGATAATTGGCAACAAGAACCTAAATTGTTCAGATAAGAATTTTTCAATCTCAAGAATGATACTGACAACAAAGGGTTACTCAGGGTAAATGACTTTTGGGATCAGGATAGAAGTGAGGGAAAATGGAGAATATTGAAGAGCCTAGTATACAGTGATGACTCCCCATTGAAGGCACAGGCAGAAGCTTTAACAACCATCTTGGACTAGAGAAAGATTTTAACATCAGCATCTTCAGACCAAATGAGATGGGGAAAAAATAATGAAGGCAAATTTAACCTCAAAGAAGAAAAATGTATGTCCCTTGGGTTTGACTTTCCAAACCCTGATAGAGTATGGAAAGACCTATGGTAGAACCAAAGCTAGATGAAAATCAAACTCTTCATGTGGTTAGCGCAACATAACAAAATTCTCACTTGGGAAAGCCTAAGGAAAAGAGGAGTCCCTGGCCCATCTAGATACCAGCTATGTGAACTACAAGGAGAAACTATGGATCACCTACTCAACTTGTGCCCTTTCGCATCCACCTTGTGGAATTGGGTAGCTTCAATATTCAGACAAACAGACAGGGACATGGGCAACATTACCAGAACTCTGAAGAACTTGAGGAAAAATTTCTCTGATAATGAAATAATTGACACAGCTTGGGCTTTAGTTCCAAGCTTTCTAATCAGGGATGTCTGGAAAGAACACAACAATAGAATATTCACAACCAATAAAGGTTCCTCCCAAAGCATCATGGCTCAGATTATTAGATAGCTCAATGAGATGGTAGGAACCCTCATAAAAAACCCCCCCCCCGAGAACTAGCCTAGAGATTCAGATGTGTAGCTACTACTGCATTTGGGTCTACAGTGGCTTTTCCCCTAGGGAAAAAACAATAATGTAAGTCATATAACAGTGGATAAGGATTTCTAGCAACCTCCCCCTTATGGTTTCATGAAATGCAATATAGATGGGGCGTCAAAAGGAAACCCTGGCATGGCTGGTTATGGAGGAGTCATAAGAGATGAAAAGGGATGCATAATAACTATCTTTCATAGTCATTTGAGGAAAGCCACTAATAATATGGTAGAGCTCATGGCCCTTAAGCAATGCTCAAAAATCTTGAGGGACTCAAATCTACATAATACCATTATTGAAGTTGATTCTGAATTGATTATTAATTCGGTCAAGAAAATTAGCTATGGCTCAGCTCTAGACAAAGTTTCGAGACATTGGCAGCTTCTGCAAGTCTATCAATGTATTCAATCCCACTTGTAGAACATGAGGACCCTTAGTTTTATACATGTATGACGAACACCCAACAAATTAGTGGATATCTTGGCTAATGAAGGCGTACTCTGTTCTAAGAGTGATAAAAAATATGACCAGACAGAGATCCCCCAGGGAAGATTGAGGGAAGAATGTCTCAGACAGGCGACTTCAGATAGGGAGTTCTATCAGAGCAGGGGAAATAGGCAGGATGAGGACTAACGAAAACAAAGGACTTTTATTCTACACGGAGAAACAGTTCATGAAAATAAGTAAACAGGAGGTCAGGTGCCCAGCCAATATCTATCTTTGGTCTTTAGGTGGGAAAGTGCACCCAGTAATCTACAAACCTATGGTTCTCAGGCGGGATACAATATACAGGAATAATCTTCATATGAAAACAAAATACAGTAAATATGGCCTCTCAATTAGCAATGTCGAGAGCGTCGTTAACGTGTTGGCAGATAGAAGGAATAGAAGCAATCCTATGAATTTCGTGGGGCAAACAACAAGGCAGTTAACATGCCAAACGGACCCGAAATTCACATAAGTGGTGACTTTATTAGGCTTCGGGTCCGTAAGGGTTGTTAAACCCCGAGCTAGTTTATCAACAAGGCTGAGATCGTATCCATCTGGGGGATTTCGGGCAGAAACAATGTAAACTTTGAAACGGGAACTAATACTGTTACCCGTTTTGTAGAGATAGCAAAAAAGTGACCTGATTTTGAAAAGGGGTGATGCAGAACACACATGTTTTTTTTAGATCATAGTTTTTGGCACTTTAATTTTTTTAATTCTTGTTATGTACATTGCGTTTTGGAATGGTAGTGATTTTCATGCCGATTTAAAAAAGTGGTTATTCTGCATCAGACCCTTTTTTTAAAAAGCCTGTTTTCTTGACTCTAACTTTTCTAATGTATGAAATGTAAATAATTATTTTGTAAATTTAATGATTTTGGAAGTGGTCTTCCTCTTCATAATTTTTTGTTTTTATTTTTATTTTTATTTTTTTTGTAGTGAGGTTTTTATTGATTTGCATATTTAAAGAAGAAGGTCGATATTTTTCATTTTCGATATTTTACATATTTATACATCGTTAATTAAATTTTCAATCCAAATGAAATAATTCTCTCTAAAAAAACAAATAAAAAATTATATATAAAAAAGACAAAAATAAAAAATAAAAAATGTTAAAAAAAAAATATCTTATAAACCATAAAACAATTTGGAAATAAAAAACAAAATTAATATAGATATATATAAGTCAGTAAAAATTGAGGGAAAAAAAAACATGAGCAAAAACTAGGGAAAAAAAATTAAAAACAAACTAATTAAAAATAAAAATAAAAATTAATGAAAAAATTTTAAAAATAGTAAAATTAATATTTAAAAAAAAATGTTAAAAAAATTATCTCACAAACCATAAAAGGATTTGGAAAACAAAAAAAATACAATATATATATATATATATATATATATATATATATATATATATATATGTTAAGTAAGTAAAAATAGAGAAATAAAAAAAAAAGAAAAAAAAAATAAAAACGAAAAAAAAAAATAAAAACAAACTAGTTTAAAAAAAAAAATTAGAAATTAACCAAAAAAATTTAAAAAATAATAAAATTAATATTAAAAAAAAAAAATCAAATTATAAAAAAAAAACCCCAAAAAAATGTGTATTTTTTATTAAAAAAAATAAAACGTAATTAGTTTTTATTAAACATAGATATTTTGTTTAAAAAAAAAAAATCAAAATTTAATTTTTTTTTTAAATAATTTCTTTTATTATTAAAAACAAATTTTATTTTTATTTCTATTTTTTATTTAAAAATAAAATTATCTAGTAGATCTTTTATATTTAAAAAAAAAATAAACCTATATGTTATATATAAAAAAAAAATTTACATTAAAACTTTTTTTTAAACAATGTTTAAAAAAAAAAAATTGAAAATTAAATATTTTTTTTTAACAATTATTTTCTTTTAAACCATTTTTTTTGTTATAATTAAGAATAGTTTTTTTTTAAAACCATTTAAATTTTTTTTTATTTAAAATTTTAAAAATTATTAAAAAAAAAAAAAATTAAAAATGAAATCGGTTTTTTTTTTTTTAAATTTAAAAAGTTTAAAAATTAAAAATTTTAAATTTTAAAAATTAAATAAAATTTTAAAAATTAAAAATTTTAAAAAATTATTATCGTTTTTTTTTATTTTTTAAATTAAAAATTTTAAAATTTAAAATTTTAAAAATTAATTTTTTTTTTTTTATTAATTAAAAAACAGAAAGAAATTGGCGCCCCCCGGCCGCTCGTGGTGGCGCTGCCGGGGGTGGAGCGGCCTGCACGCGCCCTCCGCCTCCGGCAGCGCCACCACGGGCAGCCGAGGGGCACCAAATATATATTTTTTTAAATTAATAAAAAAACATTTAATTTTTAAAATTTAAAATTTTAAAATTTTTAATTTAAAAAAAAAAAAACGATGTTAATTTTTTAAAATTTTTAATTTTTAAAATTTTATTTAATTTTTAAAATTTTATTTAATTTTTAAAATTTTTAATTTTTTTTTCATAATTTTTAAAATTTTAAATAAAAAAAAATTAAAATGGTTTAAAAAAAACTATTCTTAATTATAACAAAAAAAATGGTTTAAAAAAAATAATTGTTAAAAAAAAAAATTAATCTTCATTTTTTTTTGTAGATTAATATTTTTTTTAAACATTGTTTAAAAAAAAAATTAATGTAATTTTTTTTTTAAAATATAAAATATAGGTTTTTTTTTTTTTTTTTAAATATAAAAATTTGTTGAATAATTTTATTTTTAAATAAAAAATAGAAATAAAAGTAAAATTTGTTTTTAATAATAAAAAACGTTTAAAAAAAAAGAAATTTGATTTTTTTTTTTTTTTAAATATCTATGTTTAATAAAAATTAATTATATTTTTTTTTAGTAAAAAATACAGCTTTTTTTTTTTTATATAATTTGAAATGTTTTTTGTTTTTTTTTTTAATATTAATTTTATTAGTTTTTAATTTTTTTCATTAATTTCTATTTTTTTTTAAACTAGTTTGTTTTTAATTTTTAATTTTTTTTCCCAGTTTTTTCTAATGTTTTTTTTAATTTCTCTATTTTTACTTACTTAATATATATATATATATATATATATATATATATATATATATATTAATTTTGTTTTTCTGTCTTCCAAATTCTTTTATCGTTTGTGAGATAATTTTTTTAACATTTTTTTTGTTTTTTTTTTTTTTTTTTTGTCTTTTATATATATTTTTATATTTGTTTTTTAAGTAATCAACATTTTAATATTAATTTTAGTAGCTTTTATTTTTTTTTTGAAATTTAGTTTGTTTCTAATTTTAATTTTTAATTTTTTTGTGTTCTTGTTTTTATTTTATTTTTATTTTTCTATTTTCACCTACTTAATTTTTTGTTTATTTTAAATTTTTTTTTTTTTTTTTTGTTATATATTTTATTTTGCCAATTTTTTTTGGTTTACAAGATTACTCATTTTTTTCCCATTTTTTTAAAATATTTTTTTTACTATTTAATTGTTTATTTTTTTTAGTTCTTATCATTAATTTCGTTCTTTTTACATTTTATGACTGATTTTTTTTTTCATTTTTTTTTTGTTTTATATTTTTCTTTTAATAGATATTTTAATCTATGTTTTGTTTTTTTGTTTTTTTTTTTTGTTTTTTCATTGTTTTAATTTTTTTTATTTTTATTTTTTTAATTTTATGTTTTCATTATTTTTTTAAATTTAATGTTTTTTCGGGGTCATGATAAAATATTTCATGCCATTATTTCGAGATGTTGAAATTTAACTTTTGAAAAAAAAAGTCTTCTTCCAGAATCAACCATTTTCATTTTGAGGGTGTTTTTTGGATAATTTTTGCGCAAAAAATTGGTTTTCACCGCCATTTTTAAAACATGTTGAAAATTTACCCAAGAAAAGAAAAGGTGTTATTCCAGCATCAACACCTTTCACTTTTAGCACTGTTTTTGATGTTTTTTCGGGCTTTTTTGGCCAGAATTCCGGTTTTGAGTTTATAGTTCCCGTTTCAAAGTTTACATTGTTCAGACTTCATGGTCGAGGGTTATCCTCCCTAGTGGACCCAAAATCTTTTAGATCACTAACTCATAAAGCTTATCGGATCCAATTTAAATTTTAACGGGCGTGCAGTTTGGCTCTCCGAAATAACTTCCCAACCATTAGATCTCGAAAGGAAGATCATAGAGTTTTGGTAAGGATTGGCTTAACGGAGGTCTTGTTGTTTTTTTTGGTAGGTCGTCGGCCTAGACTATGGGCCTTTGGCTCGATTACCAAGGCTTAGTGTGGTTCGAAATATCTATGGACCACAATGCCTTTGGGTTTAATGTATATTATGTAACTTGTTTTTAGGATAAAGTTGAATAGAAGGACCTACTCTTATTTCATCCAAAAAAAGGAATTTTTTATTTAGTAAATTTAGATTATAAAATTTTATTTATAAGATTTACACTTGAGAAATTTATGTCATAGTATTTATGTTCATGGAATATTAAAGAATATTTCTAATTTCACTAGATATTAATTAAAACTTCCAAAAAAAAATTGTTTAATTTTTTCTTTCTATAATTTTTTTTAATGCATATTTTATACTTATAAAATATGTTTTTTTATATTTTTGGATATCTATAATTTTTTTTTACTCCACGACTTTTTTTTCTAAGTTTGGAAGGATATCTTGACCATGTCCAATATATGTCTTAACAAAATACCCAATCACCATCTATCCAAAACCATGTAAAATTAACTCCACATGCTTACTTCAATAATTATTATACATTTTTTTAATAAAAATTATGGCTCATTTTAATAAATATTCTAAATTTTAATAAAATATTGCTTTTATATTCTCAATTACCCATAAAGTTTCTTACCTCCACATCCTCACTTTAATAGTTATAATATATTGACTGTATTTCTCACCATCTAAGATTTTTATAAAGATAATAACATATTAGTTAAGAAAATAAAGCACTTTTAACGTCATTCCTCATAAATATAATAATTTTTTTCTGTAAAATATGGAAAATATCATAAATAGAAATGATCTACAAATTTTTACAAAAGGGTCACAAGCGGTGTATGATATGGTAATAGTTTTTATTTGCTTGGATATTCCATAAGGTAAGGTAAATGGGAAAATCTCAATCATTATGGTCTTTTGTATTTTTTTAATTAAGTTTCCTTAACTAATTATTCAAGCCATACATTTTTGGATGAGTGTGTGCCGTACAAATTACTAAAGGTTTCATTTTATACTACTTGACGTGATTAGACCTAGGTTGAATAAATACATTTGTGTTTAATTCACCAATGCTCAGAGAATATTTAGGCTTAAGTGGAGAATAAGAGCGCACATCACACACTTAAATCTATAAGTGCGAATATTCCTACCTATTAGTTCTATTCTTAACGTGAAGAATATTACTTTGAAAGGAAGAATATTATCTTTTGACCAAACAAACCGTTCACAAATTCTGACAATCAAATCCAATCGATGTCCCTGAATTCCACTACGTATCGTATCTTTTACGATCAAATGGACGTCTCTAGGGCCTAAATTGCACGAGTACCTTATCTTCAACATTAGATTATTCTCTTTTGCAGCAACAAGCTCATAAAGATTGGTGCAGATGATTAAAAGTCGGATCTTTTCATTTAAAAATTGGGAGAAAATTATGCACCGTGAATTCTTCCTATGAAAACTGACGGAAGAGTACGTACTCAGAAGTTTTCAAATCAGGAAAATATAATATGAATATAAATGTAAAAGTAAGTGACGTTTCTGGCCTTCCTTGTTCCTATATGATCTCTCACTGTTTGTCCCGAAATTGTTTTGGCCGTTATGTCCTTACAATGTAATGGCCGCACAAGCGTTCAAAGTTAACAACAGTGACAAATTATTGAGTCATTGACTCTCCATTATATTATTGAATCAACGATTCAATAATTTATTGGCAATATTTGTTCGTCCATCCAGCTAGATTGTCTACTAAAACCAACAGTTCGAACCAGTCACCCAAGTTGATTCACAAGCAGATATCAACATGGCAACCCTAACTAAATATCTGTCATGATATACAATTTATTGGTATAGATTTAATACAATCTATACATTCTGTCATGATATACAATCCTGTCACAGTAATGGAATCCACTTAGGCCAACAAAGTTTTAATCACTCGTTGATCCATGAGAATTTTTTATGATACTGTATATTTATCCTTGTAATTGATCAATTAAAAATATCTAGAAATACATATCTATGTTATCATTACTTGCAGGCATTCTCAATGGGATAATAATGAAGTTGAATTGTGTATATCGATAGGATGATATTTTAAACTTATCATTACCTGCATAAGTGATGGGATAATAATGAAGTTGAATTGTTGATATCGATTAGATGATATTTTGATATTCAAAAGTTGTAGTTTCATGATGCCCTCACAAAAAGTGTTTTGTTTAGTTTGGTTGAAAATTTCTTTTTTAATATTTTATAATAATTTATCAATAGTGATAAAATATCGAATCACTGATTCGATATTCTGCAGATAAATTATTAAATCGTCGATTCCATAATCTCTTGGCAATGTTGGGTCGCCCATCCAATTAAATTTTTAACTTACAACCAGTTACTCAAGTTGATGCACACGCAGATGTCAACATGGGATACTTCTCGATTTTCAAGGCTGGAAACTCTAACTAAATTTTGTGTGATGATAGACAATCTATTGGTATGATTGGTGGATGGAAAATTCCTCTGCTTTCCTATCCGTTCTTTAAGGTATAAAACAATTTGATTATATTCTCCATGATATAATTAAAAATTCATTTCCTTTTGCTGGAAATATTTTGTTGAATCAAAATATAAGAAATGAAATATCTCATTTTTAGTTTTTGTTACATTTTCAAAGTGTAATTGAAATTGATATATAAATTTTTACAGCAGGATCGAACATTTCAAAATCGTTTAATTCTCTGATGCATCCTCTCAAGGCATTTCAAACAGAATGTACAAAGTGTTAGAAATCTACAGTTTTAACAACGATTCTGCATGCGGAATAAACTCAAAGAATCATTAAATCTTAATACCCAGGGATACGAGTTACCTCCAGCCATTGGTGATATTTTGATGAAGGCCACAGTCCACTTTCTGCTATCTCTTCAGCACTCCAGCTTCTATCCAAGCAAAAGAAAAAGAACACAATAATTCTGAAGGCACTTCCAAGCTCTGCTATCTCATCTAGATGGTGTAGGACTGAAGGGGATTGAGATATGAGCTTGGGGACCAAACAGATGAACATATAGCTAAGCTTCCATCAAGCTTCTAAAAGCTATGTGTTAGATGTCCCACAAATCAAGGCAGAGAACTCGAATCAAAGTGATGGACCACTATAGTAGCTCCTAATAATAAATTTAGTAATTGCAGTTGCCTTTTCTTAACTTAAGGAAACTACTGCAGTTGGTTTCCATAAGTTAAGGAAAGACTGCAACTCCATAATTGTAGGCAGCAACTTGTGCAAAATTAATGGAGCTAACATTCTCCCACTTGGTCCATACTTCCAAACTTAATGTCTCAACTTAAAAA